>CM043019.1:117653896-117853111 GCA_023690525.1 Holotrichia oblita
TAGTATACGGTCCTGCGACGTCCAGCAAAAAAAAAAAAACTATTTATTTTCGAAAACTTTATCACCCTGTATCTCAAAAGCTAAGACCTTTGGGTCATATGTTCATATGAAGTTTTCTTTTTATCATGACGACTAATATACGATCCCGCTACGTCCAGCAAAAAAACTATTTATTTTCGAAAACTTTATCACCTGTATCTCAAAAGTTAAGACCTTTAGGTCATATGTTCATATGAAGTTTTCTTTTATCATGACGATAGTATGCGATCCCGCGACGTCCAGCAAAAAAAAAAAAAAAAAAAGATCTGTAGTCAACGACTTTGACAGGTAAACATGGAAATTCCTAACAAATTTCCTCTCTTCTAAAAATTACGAGATTTATTTAATATTTGTACATTAACACCTATACAGTTACCCGTAAGGACTTATTTGTTACTGTAATACGTAATCCGACAGCTTTTTAATATACCTAATCAAGGACGTTAGTGATTTTTCTTTTAAACTATTTAGAACACTGCGACAAGACAAATATAGCAGGCGCGCGATTTGAATATTATGAAATAACTTAAAACATGCTGCCTCTCTAAATATACAGATATATATGTCATGATAAACACAATTGTCAATATTCTATTAGATACACATTTCATCTATAAATAATATATTCCGTTATTATTAAATAAAAGACTTGAAAGAAATATCGAATTATAAGCGTTCATAACTTCATTACGTAAAATAAATAAAGAAATACTACATTTCACCTTTTATTTATTACGAAAAAAATATATTTAAATAATAAATACGTTAAATACGTTTATTAGGTACCTACCACGTACAAAATACCATCTTTAAACCTTTACCGGCTCTCACAATAAATCGTAGGCGGCCTCCGTTAGCCCCACGGCCGTCAAAATATGAACTGTCAAGACGGACTTTTTATTCTGCGTTTACATCGAGATCATGAGTTGATTTTTCGGTAAAACGTTTTGTGATTGTCATTAAGATAATATATACATATAATATTGAGATTAATTAAATAATCGTAGATATAACTGCACTTTACCAAATAACTTAATTGTATCTTAATAGATGGCAGCATATCTGACGTATATATGTTTAGTGCAAGGTATCAAGCGCGCAATTTGAATATTATGGTATTTCTGAACACATGTTATCTCTTCAAAAATATAAGTATATACGTCATGTTAAAAACATTTGTCAATATACTAATAGATACACATTTTACCTATAAATAATATATTCCGTTATTATTAATAAAAATAGTTGAAAAAATACATCTAACGCGAAACGTGAAAAGTCAAATTGTAATCGTCAAAACCTCATTACGTAAAATAATGGAAAAAATAGTACATGACGTCATTTACTTATTACCAAAAAAATATATTTAAAAATTAAATACGTTAAAATACGTACAAAATACCATCTTTAATAATTATAGCAAAAATCATTAGGCGGCTCTCATAAAGGTTCGTTCGAACCGTCAGTTCTAGAACTGTTCTCGAATTTGAAATCCTGAAGATAATGCTAAATATAAATAAATAATCCTAAAAATGTGCGGTTCGAACAGTAATAAAGTATCGCGCATGCCTACTAAATTCAGAACTGACGGTTCGAACGAACCTATAATAAATCGTTGACGTTAGCGCGTCTGCGATCAAAATTTGAACTGTCAAGACGGACTTTTACACTTAGAAGGTTATAGAGTTTATTAGTTCTTTTCATATTATTACTGGGAAAATTTAATTTCTTCCCAACGATATTAAAAATATTGATAAACACATTTGTCAATACTCTGTTTGATAAAATGTATAAATCGTAGAATGATGACTTAAATTCATAATTCAGCAAGTATACCGGGTAACTGCTAATGAAGCGACCATACTTTACAGTTATGTAAAATAAAGAGCGTTTCTACATAGAATGCCATTGATTTATTGAAATAGTCCGTGAAAAAATCGATTAAAAATAAAATAAGTATGCACATTGCTTTCATACTGCTCAATTCGTATAATTTTTTTTTTTCATTTTAGTAGTTCATTAGCTGGGGCACCTTCTCGACATATTCTGTCGATTAAAAATCTGTACGAAGTAGAAAATATATACAGGGATACCTCTAAGTATTTAAGAGATCAACGGTATTTTTGATTTTATTATAAGTAATATTATTATTATTATTTAGTTTCAAACGAATAAGAGTAAGTACGATGGGATAAAAATAGAGCGTTTCCCAAATAATTTTTAACAAACTAAAAAATTGGTCAACCAACATACAGGGTAACTGGTAATGAAACGGTCATACTTTACAGTGTGTAAAGTAAATAGCGTTTCTACATAGAACGCCATTGACATTTATTAAAATGGTTCGTGAAAAAAAAATCGACAAAATATAAAATAAGTATCGAGGCCGTAGGCCGAGTAGTATTTAACACACTTAAAAGTTATTAAGAGAGTTTAGATTAACAGAATGCACGCATGTTTCGTGTATATTATTGTAGGTACTCAGGGCTACTGTTATATAAATAATTTTAGAGGTGGCGCTGGTTTCTGAATTTGCTTAGCTACTTTGAAGACGCTTAAAAGTTGTGGAGCGGGTTAAGATTAGCGGAAATGCTGGTCGGTGGGCCGGAAGAGTTCAGTCTAAATTCGAATACTTGGGATGGGTCAGCTTAGACCAAACTCGAAGAGTTTGGGTGGGGTCAACTAGTTTATTTTACATAAGTGATGTAAAAGGAATATAGAAGACGTGCAAGAATTGTTTATAAAGATTAATTCCGTATCTTCACTTTTAATACTAATTGATATCCACAAAATAATTTAATGTAGTGCATAAATAACTTTCAAAAAGAGAATGTGTTTATCTGGTCTCATTATTTGCTATGAATACTGGTAAATGAAAGGAGTATGTAATTAAAGGTGTTTTACCAACGAAATTGGAAATTTATGCAATAATTTAAGCTTGGAATAATCAAGATTGTATATTATGCAATAGTAGAGGAATAATTTTAGTTTATTCGACTATAATATATAATAAGATGTCATGCGAAATCCATTGGTAATACTATTTTATTAAACGTTTGTAATACGAAAAAATTCATTAAAATTACAACACACAGTTGTAAAAATTCATTTAAAATTCTTCTATATAGATAAACAAAATCATTTTTCATTCTTCGAGCAGGGTGTGGTGCTTTTAAAAAGCTATAATTTATTCAATTGTTTTTAGGCAGTGATTAACAAAATGACTTATATAGCACTAATTGGTGCCAACTATACAATTCAACGTAAGTTTGCTTGGAAGCCACTCACAAAACTTTAACAGGATTTAGCATTATTTTTTAGTTCCTTAAGTGATAGTTTCACCTTCTTAACCATTCTGGTAAATTTCTGAACTAATAAATAAACTAAAAGTAGTCAGTAGGTGTAGCTTAAAGCGCGTTTAACAAGGTAATGTTGGTCATTTCCAACTATTGTGCCGTGTCTTGTGCGTACTAACTTGGAGTTTTGTTAAAGCATGTTTTCACTGTTTTATGCTCTTCATTTCTTATTCAATGGAATTTCCACATGGCAAAGCGCTTGCTTGTTTCCAGCAAAATAAATATCTCTTAAAAATCGATAATATTGAAGTATTGTTTAAACTTGAACTTGAGTATATATTTTAGACATTGTGTTTACTGTGAAAAACATGAAACGAACAGACAAGTTCACAAGTTGATGTCATTCCACTTATTATTATAAAACTACAGACACCCGACTAGTCTATTGAAGCTACCGATAGCCTGCTTGACCATGTACAACTGGTATTTATAAAAAAGTGAACCCAGTCTGCTTCCTTGAGGTACTATAGTTTTTATATCTCACTTCCTGCTTGTATTGTTTGGGTAAGATGAACAGAAATTTCCTGTAATAATGGTAAAGCCAATATAGTAAAGAATAAATAAAAGAATTGTATGCTAAATTATATTTAATGCTTTCGTGTAGTCAAACAGAATCAACTAGCCGCATGGATCAAGAAGATTTGACTGTTAATAATTTTCATGATTTATCAGATTTCTTCACGATAGATACGAATATTATACAAGGCATAGACGTCAAACAATATTATTGTATAGTACGTAAATACAACTTTTTGATTGTTTTCTTTTGTGGTCAAAGACGTTCCAGATAAAAATTTGCTGGATCGGTATTTTAAACGATAACAGTCTACTTTGCCGTTTCTAATTCTTTTTAGAACCAACGACCGATTGTCCAAATTGTAGTTCTGGCCATTGTTAAGGCTTCTTGTCATAAAATTCTTTACGCTTTTGCCTTTGTGTCTCTATTTGTTGCGATACGTTGGATTGTATTGGTAGTAAGAGGATTCTCTGAATAGTTGGAATTTCAGTACGAGTAAAACGTGATAAGACTACTGAATTTTGACGATAATCAGTTGTCTCAGAGCAAATAATGCTGGTTCATCTTTCTTGTTTACATAGGTTTATTCTTCTATTGTAGGTGTTCAGCTGTTTATTGGTACTATATCCGTGATAGGAATCTTCAGTTTGCATATGTACATATATGGGTGCATATCTAATTTTGCATCTTGTGTATCTTTGCAGAGTCGATGAAATTTTCTTTACGTTTAATAAAATGGTCAGAAATATTATTGTCGAAACCTCTTTTTCATTTGGACATAATTTCTTTCAATTTTCCTTAACCTTCCTCGTGACAAAACAAAGTACCTTAGATGCAAAAAAAACTTGTCAACGGTTTCGAAAACTAATTTGACTTCGAGAGTAATCCCATTCGTAAAAATGCTGATTCAACTTCGTTTGAAATTCAAAATGAATCCATAGATACTACTAAAAAATATGCCAAGCTCTTTGTCGAGATGTGTTCCTAATATTCTCCCAACAGTTACTAGTGCATGATACAATAATAGAATCGCTGTTAATTGAGGTGTCTGCTAAAGTATTAACTAGTTTTTCATAACAAAAAACAAAGGATATCTAAAAAAGGGCTAAAGGATTAATACAGCAGTTTACTTCCTAGAATTATTTCATGCTTCATGTTTTATTGATTCTTCAATTTTTTTCCTATGTGCCGTTTCCTATTGCTATTTCTTCACTACATGAGGCCCAACCTTCTTCTGTCTCTTGATCATCGTTTAAAACGCTCTTCAAAATACTCCTTCCATCTGCTAATATTATTTTCTTACCACTTAAAGCATTGCTATTAATTAAACCTAGATCTGCATCTCTGAATCATTTCCGTACCGATATATTTTATGATTTCTCATCAAGGAAAGTTACTGGAAAAACCAATTTTACCACAACATTCATCAATACCTGAACATAACACTAAACTTAAACCTAACTTCACCACTTCTTATTCCTAATTCTAATGACTTCTTCAATTACAACAGTTAAATTTTTGCGATCATATTTGGATCCTATTACCGTTCTAATCCTCTATTCTCTTTTATTCCTCTATCTCTAGAAAATCACCGCACATAGTAATCTAACATGAGATTGAATTATTATCATAATTTAATATTGAAATACAACTTCGTTGCAATAATATTGTTCTACTTAAGCCCGTTTAAAACCATACACCACCTGTCAAATAATTAAGTCTTTCCAAAGGTGTACATCCATCCTCGTGCATCATCAAATGTGTTAACTTGACATAATAGCTCGTTAAATTTTACAGTAAAGGTTACTCAACACCATTGTCTCATAAACAATGTATT
This sequence comes from Holotrichia oblita, assembly GCA_023690525.1. Classification (NCBI taxonomy): domain Eukaryota; kingdom Metazoa; phylum Arthropoda; class Insecta; order Coleoptera; family Scarabaeidae; genus Holotrichia; species Holotrichia oblita. The sequence goes on from CM043019.1 coordinate 117,659,646, forward strand.
TTTATAACAAAAAAAAATCGTGGAATAATAATGAGAATTATAGAAATGCAGTAGTAATAAGCAACATTAGAGAAACAAGAATGAAACGGTAAAAAACTCTCAAGTTCAATAGCATATCTAGCACATGGTGTGTTGTATATTGTATAATATACACAATGATAAACGTGTTTAGAATCATGAGAATATAATTTTTAAGGTACTATCATTTAATATTTCGTTACGTGTTTATAAACCAATTTTCAACCTATTATTAAGATAAAAGTATAAAAGCTTAAAAGTACATATCTTTCAATTAATTAAGTTGGAAGAAACATTACTAAAGTATTACAAAATGCTAGTATTACGCCAATTGTCCAATGAACATGAAATGTATAATTATCAAAGTAAATAAAAGACTTACGAAAGAGGTTTTAAACACTAACTACATAATCACATTTAAGTATTATCTCCCATTTGATTACTTTGCCGATTTCTTCGTTTATTTGCTATTTCCACATCAAATTAGTAGATATATACTTTGTAAAAACGGCAGAAATTTAAACGACATTCTCACTTGATAAATGAAATCATTAGATCATGTTGAAAACATATAATTTTATTACATAATGTGCCCCTGAAAGGAATGCAGAAATAGCGTAATTACGTTGTAGAAACTTTTCTGTTTCAATTATAAGTACAATTGTCTCCGTAATATAAGTTTATTCACGATTCGTATTTAAATACAGATAAATATTTTAGCATTATAACCAGTTTTGTAATTTATACCTATCATGCGAAATAAATAATAAATATGGTAGTAATAATTCTTTACGAAATTTTATCCCACAGTTTTAACAATATTTTGCCAAGGCAACCCGTATTTAGCATCGTCTATGACACATTTCTATAGAATGTATCAAGTCTGCATAATCGACACCCACGAATTACCAAATTGAGCGCGACCCTCAAGGTAAATTGTTACTTAATATAAAAATAGCTGTAAATATCAATGTTGTATAGGATGTGTGATACTCTCACATAATTTATGTATTTCTATATAATACAGATACAGTGTAATCTGCTATCGAGTAGATTTTCTTTATTTTTAGATTACGCATGTTTTGACCATTCATTCTCGCAGTAACAGACTACAGTGTGAAAAACATACGAAGGACAAACTACAATTATTCGGAATAGACAGATTGATAAAAGTTTTTAGAATTTTTATTTTAAATATGTTCAAAGTAATTGCCAAATCCGGTGAGTAAGGAGGATGTTCTGTATGTTCTGTATATTATGATTTTGTTTTCCGCTAGATACTGAATAGTTGTCCCTGCTGTATAGGACGATGCGTTATCATGACGTAACATGATTCCCTTTCTTTGCACTTTACTGAACATAGTAGGCAAACAATTTTCAACATACCATTTAGCGGTAACTGTCTTCTGATCTTCTAATTTAATTGCAGTCAGCAAACCCGTACTTCTAAAAAATACTGCGTACATAACATACAACATTCAACATATCTAAAGTTTGTTGGCAAATTCTAACACGTTCTGCTTCTTGTAAATCTGTCAGAGTCATAAGGCAAATAAAAAAGAAATAGACTACCTATATAAAAAGCAAAAACAACATCCACTAAATGACACATACAAAGTAGAATATAAAACCCAAAAAGAATACACAAACCAACTAGTCAAAAGTACTAAAAACCAATATTTCGAAACAATATTTAAAAAACAAAAAACAGACTTTGGCAAAGTATGGAAAATTATCAGAATAATCAGAAATCAAACAACCAAATAACGGAAGTAATGGATGAAGACAGAACAACAACAACAAACCCCAAAGAAATAACCAACGAATTAAACGAGTACTTTGCAACAGTCGGCAAAAGATTAGTACAAAAGCAGTTGAACACTCATAACAAAATACCACAAACTCCCATGACAAAGAAAATCATACCACAACTTAACTTCGAACCTACAACCGAAAAAGAAATTACAAAGATCATAAAAAACGTAAAAAATAACAAGGCACCAGGATTAGATAAAATCACAAACAATATAATAAAACAAAATAACGCAAAGGTAGCACCAATACTAAGCACGCTAATAAACCAATCACTGCAGAAAGGCACATATCCAGACTATCTGACAACAACAATAATAATACCTATCCATAAGAACCATTATCAAAATAACCCAGAAAAACAAAAACTAAACAAAATCAAAGAAACAATTTATCTGGCATTGCACCTACAAAATACAATGAAATGGGATAAACATATACAACACATAGTCAAACAAAACACCTAAACAATCGCAACGTTATACAAAATAAAAATATAATACCACCTGCTTATAAAAAACCAATTTGCGATGCACTTTTTACTGCAACAAACAGTTATTTAATAAACATACGGGGAAACACAACAGTGAAAAATATATCGAAAAGACAACGACAGCAAAACAAAATACTAAAAATAATACACAAAATGCATTACAGAACACCAACAAAACACATTTACAGAAAAACACAAGAATTAAATATACAGAAATTAATAGAACTACGTAACATACTGCTTCTACATAAAATACAAAATAAGAAAATAAAATCAAAAATAAAACTCCAGACAAACAGACAAATACACGACTACGAAACGCGAAGAGTATCACACTTGCGAACTGAAAAATATAAACCAAAAATATAGCCAAACACTGACCACCAAAACAATAGACATTTACAACAAAATTTCAAAAAACATAAAACAATTATCATAGCACATTTTTAAGAATGAAATAAAACATGTGCTATGAAAGGAAAATTAAATAAATACATACAAAACGAAACACCAGCAAGACTCAACGACTGAAGAAAAATCCAAAAAGGCCCACATTACCAATACCCCGGGATAGCAGTTCTCGAGGCGAAGCAAAGGGATGCAACAACAACAAATACGAATGTTTTCTTTATGATTCTTTCAAGATGATGGGGTACAACCTTTTTCAAATGTAAATGTTCGTGCAATATTGATCTCACTTGTGAGGATCCAATCTTCAGATTGGATTCTAACATTGGATAGGTAATGCGGTTGTCCTCTTCCACCATCTTCTTCACTGCAGCAATGTTTTCGGGGTTAACAGCAGTTAATGGAGGGTCAGATCCTTCCCTGGGTACCACCGACTTTCAAACACCTCCTTCAAATTCTTTATACCATCTATAAACAGTAACCAATGATGGTGCGAGATAGTAAATCATTATCTGAAAGTTCTCTCGTGATAATTCCATTTTTTAGATAACAGATACAAACATAATTCAATGGACACTATTCAACCGAATTGCACAAACTAAACTGCAATTGACAGATAAAATAATGCAGTATTTAATAAACTATAATTTGTAAAACTATCTTTTTATATTTAATAATTTAGTCAACACAAACGAAATGCAACCTATGCGTTATGAAAGGGTACTATTTCAGCGCCCAAATTTAGTTCAATACCCATTAAATCGCATGCATATTTATTCATTCGTTAAATAAATCAAATTTAAGCAATGGTATTTTATTTAAAAAATTCACTTTTATGCTAAAACACTCAGAAACCAAATCTTGATCTGAAACGATTATAATGACTAATTAAAGTGAAAAACACTAAAAAAAGCACATTTATTGCCTTGCGCGAATATAATGTACCTGTAAATTTTCAGTAAAAAGCTTCCTGGTAATTCACATTAATGTTAGCTTTATTGTTTGTTAAATTTTGTAATATCCAAATAAACGCTTAAGGCAATTGGTTGCTTGTATCACTGCAGTTATTGTATTGTGGAAGTTAAAAACGATTAAACACGCAATTAAGGTAAGCAATTACTTTTTCTAGTTGTAGTATTATTAACTATATTTACTTTTTAAAAGCCTGAAACCAACTAGTTAATTACTTATAACACATGTCATGAATTTCCGAGCTACTCATTTGCCTCCAAGGCTGGATATCATATTCTTCGGCCTTCTAATTTCCACTGGGAGAAGTTCGGTCTTACCGGTGAACTTGAGAAATTTATTAGTCTGCAGACGGTAGTGACGTTGCACTGTTATTGCTCTTCTAGGATGCGTCACGTTTTCACCAAGGGTGAAGGCCTGTCAGGATCCAGTTTCTCAAAACGCTGGTTGAGTGTGTTCTCAAAACGATGAGTATATATATATAATATATTCTTCCTTTAGAAGGAATTGCATGAATTTAAGGATTTTTCCGTTTTGTAAATGGTCAACAAGAACTTGTTGAAATATTGCATTTTGTAAATTTTAGTGAATTCATCATTCATTTCAAGCTTTTTTGTTTTCATTTCTATTAGACAGAAGTGTCAACGAAAATGCAATTGAAAACAAATTTGTCTGTAAAATATTCTTGTATTTTTAGTATCTGATTAAAAATTATATTTTCATTTAATGTGAAAAGTTTAAAGCTTGGAAACGCTTTTCTATTATATAAAGCCGAGTTGCATAACCTGTACAGTTAGAAAAAGTCATCAAATTTTCATTTTCAGAAAGTTGTCAAAGTGTCATTAACTGGTTTTCATCGATATGGTCATTCTTTCCTTTGATCACTGCAACGAATATTGTTGGTAATCTATCGAAAAAGTTGTAGAATGTCAAGACTGTGCAAAATCTTTCACGCGAGGTAGAATTTATCTCACAAGCAACTGTACAATTGAATTAAAATACGATCACTTCACATAAATATATGAAAACGTGGCAAAATGCCACAATAAATAAAATCAAAAATGCCTGTAATAGACGCTCATGGTATATTGCTAAAAATCACCCAGCAAATGAGTGCAATGAAAATAGATTAAGATATAGATTAGATCTATCTGATCTCGTCAGCGATCCTCCAAATTCAAAAGCTAATTTTATCGTAAATCGTCACTCAACCTTAATCGTATAATACCTGCAACCATGAACTAATTCCAACTGCAATCCTCCCCACCGTCCCTCCGGGTATTACACGACACAGATCCATAGCAGCAAATACATCTCTAGCTTGTCAATTCCTGGATTGTCAGTCCCGCTAGATGTCTCGATCTGCTAGCAGTCTAATGGTGATTCCATATACGTAAACAGATGCCACAATATGGAAACCAAAAAATGGTCATGGTATATTGTTGGAAATTCTGGTTCTAATGCTTAATCATAGATTTCATTGCACTTGTTTGCAGGGTGATTTTACATAAAAATAACTACAAACGAAATAATCAAAATATAAATTCAAACCGCCCTATTTTCTTTCTGGTTTTCAAAATGTGCACATTAAACAACTTCCACTGCCATATTAATTTTACAAGTCCTTTTAGATAAGTTGTGGTATCACACTAAGTAGAAAGTAATTTAAAACGGCACAACAGCTTTTTTTGTTTTTTTAAGAGAGTCTTTATGAAAGAAAAGTTATATAATCGAGTATTCAGAAAAAATTAAAATACATTCAATGGTAATCGACATTGTTGAAAATCATTTTTCCGTATCATTTTCCAGCTATTGTTCTTCACTCAACAATAACGCTTCTGATGTTCACTTATAATTCTGCTAAAACTAGCATTATACCTGATATATTTTAAAACTATTTCAAACCTAACATTTAATATTGTTTTAAGTATTTTAAAAGTAAAATCAATTGGTTCACCTATCTCTAGAAAGAAATTAAAGAAAATTTTGAAAAAAAACTCTTGAAATATTAAAGTATAATTGATGTTTTTCTAAGAGTGTGATGTCTGTTGGTGTTATTAATTTTGTGTAGTGTGATTCTGTCATTTAGTTATTGCTTCGTTTGTCCAATGTATACTGCATTGCAGTCGTTACAAGCTATTTTGTAAACGAGATTTTAGTTTTTTCAAAACTGATGTGAGGGATTTTTGAAAATAGTTCATTGATTTTATGATTACTTTGACGTGCTATGGTTATTCCATATGATTTAAGGAGTTTATTAATTATTTTCTGATAAATTTTGCACATATCATATGGTAAAGCTACGCATTTAAAAACGGTATTAATTAGGTTGGCAGGATTAAATTAGATTACTGGTGGGTCGTTAAGGCATTTCTGCCTCTCTTCACTGCGTCCAATAAGATCTATTGTGAATACCCTTCATCTTTTAGTCCCAATTGATCTCCAAACCTCTAAATAAATTCCGGATCTTCTTGGGGGCTATGACTCTGATGTCAGCAGGATTCTATGTGCGCCTGTTCGAGGTGACGGTGCCTTTGCAGAATCGGCATTTAGCGCTGTCTACCTTGCCCATCTTCGTAAGGTGATAGCTGAGAGGGCCGTGGCCAGTGAATAAAGCCGTGATAGTCCTAAGGTCTCTTTTATTCAGGTCCAGCAGAGATTTAGCCTTAGTGGCTGAAAAAGTAATGAACTTTTTTGATTGTCTTAGTTTTGGGATGTTAGTTCAATGGGATATTTTTTTATTTGCTTAGTCTCCCACTGTTGAAAGTGAGCTTTTATGTGGCTTTTTGTAAGGCCACAAAACGGCTCTGGTCCAATAAATCGAGATTCCCTTCACACCCCCAGTGTCCTGGTACCTACATCAGTGTAACTGTGTTTTTCAGAATTTTGAGGATCAGCAGACAGTCCCAGGTTAACCTCGACTCAAAGGTGCATGCCCCTAGAGCCTTTAGCGCTGCTTAACTGTCTGAGAAAATGTAAATGGTAACGTGTTTGGTAACGTCTTTTCAAAATTCCTGGGCACATTGTTCAATGGCATGTATTTCTGCCTGAAAAATGGCGTATACCCAAGGCCACCGAGACATTGCATCTCGGCCCACAGATACCTATTCCCACACCTGTATTAATTTTGGATCCGTCTGTATACCAGCGTATGAACGGATCTAGTAGTTTAGATTCGCTGGACTCCCACGTTTGGCGGTCTTGTATAACCACTTCAAACTGTTTGTCGAAGTCAAACCTAGGTAGCATATAGTAGTAGGTGAACTATAGGCGCATCGACACAGTCACTCGACGTGGACACGCTGTGTAAGCTGTACCTATTTTGACAGCTAAAACCTGTCAAACTGTCATAATTATGACAATTTGATGATTTTACACAGGTTGTAGCTGTCAAAATACAGCTTAAACAGCGTGTCCACGTCGAGTGACTGTGCTAATGCGCCTATAGTTTACCTGCTTATAGTATTTTAGTTTCGCCAGCTCTCCCAGTTCTTGTTGCAGGTTGGCAAAATAACCGTTCTGAATAAGAATATTTTTAGTTTTTTTTATTGTTTCAGGGCGGAATTTAGGAGAAGTTAATTTAATAGCACGATTGGCTAAACCAATAACTGTAGATACTTTTTTTGTAAATATTAGGTATGACTGAATGATAGTTTAACAAACGTTCCGACCAATCAAAAATATCATTAATCTTTAGAGTGCTTAGACAAAGCAGTTTCATCTGTTATGTTATGTGAAACAGTGTTGATTGGAAGTTATCAAGTTGTTTCTTTAAATATTGTGTAGTTTGATCGATAGGTACCTATAGCATTTGTTACAGCCTCTTCAGTTTAATTTCAAATAATAGTGACATTAATTGCAATGGAAAAAAACGGTTTTAAAGAGTTTTGTCGAAGATTCAACCTAAATACCTATGTTTCTAACAAAACCGACTCTTCCTTAAGTTTTTAGCTAATAAAATATTGACTTTAAAAAAGAAATTTGCGTCAATTGGAACTGCAAACATTTAGGTATTATCTACTATTATACCTAAACATAATTTTTCAAAATATCTTTTCAACAAAGAACATTCATTTTTATGACTGCAACCACAACAGGAATAAAGCACGACTCTCACCTACAATCACCCAATTTATCAGCTCATTACCATTTTAAAATATTACCACCACAACAATACTGCATTACAATCAACTTAAAGGAGTGTTTATATTCGAGAACAGGTGCAACATGCTGAATTATGTATATATCTAATGTTGACACAGGTACACAGACTTTGTATTAATACATTTCCCTTTATGGTTCGCGTAAGGTCGGAATAATTTAAATTATAATAATAATGTTTAATTCAAACAATCTTATATAATAAAATATTTAAAAACATGTCAGTATGTTTTAATTTATCGATAAAACAAAAATAGGTCCACAATATTACGCTGCACACGCATTTTTGTTTTTATCAGTCAAGTGATTTCAACGTGAGGTTACGACACATAACTGTACTTTATATTAGCGTTTTAAAAATACGACACGATTCCGTGAGAGAGTTTCACGTTACGAAATGATTAAAAAAAAATTAATTTAAATAAAATTCACTTACCAAATCATAACACCGGGAAGATATCTCAAAAACTCATTTAGAAAACATTCTTGTAAAGACGCACAATTCTCAACTTCATTTTAAAGTAAAACGCGAAAGGTATTAAACGAAAATTAAATCTGAATCTGCGTAAAATTTTACACTTATTTTAAAAATCTATTAAGGCAATACTTTTTATACAAACATATAAGTAAGAAAAGGCCGCTTCAATAGGTACAGAGAACTTGCAAGAAACACTCTACACAAGCTCTACCACTACAACTGTTATCTATCTCGCATGTCTGACGTGAAAGAGCACCATTGCCAACCTCCTCCTATTAAATTTTCCAACGTATATGCTTTCTAATCATTCGAGCTTTAAACATAGCGATATAAATTTATTTCTACTTATATTTCTAACAAAATAATAACTAAATGGATATCTTCTGTTAATTGACGGTAATTTTACACATTATTTAATTATATTGACATGCCTTTAACCGCATTATAATATTATTAAGTTGGTAGTTTAGCTAAACATGATTCAAGTACACTCTGGGAAAAAAATAAAGCGGTCATTTCTATGAGTAGTAGAATTGGAATTCGATATAGGTTTGTTATTGTTTCGTATGGCTGCATTTTTCAATCAAGGACATCACATAGTTCATATACAGTTGTTTATATACACATCTCATTAATATATTTAGTCATTAAGCTAAGCGCGCTATATCCTTTTTTGCAATATTCGTATGACGTAATTCCGTTATGTTTGGTTAGATTGTTTCCTCTCACTAAATGGATATTAATTGCTAAATTAACGATCTTTTTTATTGTTGCTAGTCATTTCAGCAATCGTTTCCCATAGTGTAATATTGTACGTATCATAATAGATACCAAACTAGACGAAAAATTCAAAGTTAGCAGATTTATAATTTTAAATTGCTTATTTTCTTTAAATCATACTTACTTCAATTAAAATTGTAAAGGTTGAATTAGGAAATCTCCATTTTTGAATTGGTAACTAGTATTTTTAATTATGACATCAAGTTTTTACATTGTATTGGTTTGATTCGATAATCGCACTTGCGATTTGCAACATTTTGTTAATTGGCAATTCAGTATTAGTCTTATGCCATAACTTCTGATTAAATGGGAATTTAAAAAGACATTTGCAAACCTGTAGTGGTGTCAACTAGTATTAATATTCTGATTTATGATGGGACTGAAATTATAACATTTTTGCAGTTCTAATACAAAGTTTAACAGGAAAAAAAGGATCAAAAGAAAAATTTGAAGATTGGATAGTTCAGCCCTGCAAAGACATGTTAAAAATTTTCCAAAGGAATTCGACAAGCATGTCAAACATTGTAACTGCTGATGAAATCTAGTGTTTTCAATACAAGCCAAACATAAAACGTCAGAGTACGGCATGGAAGTCATCAGAAGAGCCAAAACAGAAAAAATTACGCTTTCAGAAGAGCAAATTCCGGACAATATTAACCATTTTCTTCAATTCAAAGAGAATTATTCATAACAAATTCTTCCCAGAAAGTCAGACGGTGAACGCAGAATATTATCTGGGAATTCTACAACCATTGTGAGCCAGAATTCAACGAGTTCAACCGGAATATCAAGAGGCAGCTGCATGACAATACACCATCGCACAAAGCCATGCTACGTGAATTCTTGACCAAAAAAGGTATCATTGTTATGGAGCATCCACCGTATTCACCTGATTTGGCTCCATGCAACTTCTAAGTATCTCCCAAACTAAAATTTGCATATAGAGAAAATCGTTTCGACACCATCCTGGTCATTCAAAAGACCACCATAGACACTAAAAGCCATTCCAGCCGATGAGTAGGTATAAAAAATGTTTAGAAAAATTTGTTGTACGTTTCCTACGCTGTATTGACTCAGAAAGAGACCATTTTGAATAAACAAGAATAAGAAATCAAAATAATAAACTAATAAAATTCCAGATCAAAAAACTTTCTTCATTCAGAACATAATAAGGAGAAGAAACAGGGAAACCGTATTGGCTGAAATGCTAAAAGAAAACGTTAAAATTAAAGAAAATCCTTCCTGTATAAAGTGACAAAATTATTCCAAGAAAGTTAATGAAAGTCTAAATGTTTTAAATCTAATTATTTTCTGGGACGTGAAAACGTTTAATGCTCAATAAAAACTGTCAATAGACAAAACACTAGAATATTGTCAAGAATAAATCCTTATTTATTTAAAAAAACGCACAAACAGTGACCCCAAAACGTAGAAATAATTATTTTTATTTTTTTATAGAGAGCTCATTAAATAGTCAAAAAGACATCCAATTGTTAACTAATAGGTACAATTCTTCCAGGAATATAAATAATTTCAATTAATTAATGGCAGAATAATTCATCAACACAATGAAGCTCCTTCTCATAGTACACGCGAAATTACATTTTAAACATTCATCAGTTAATTGGGTGAATTGGACCTCTAAAGTGGCAAACGAGAAGTCCATATTTGTTCCCCTTGGCCTTTCTAATTTGAAATTATCTAGCTCCCAAAGCGTTGTCGATCATATTAGCGAAAGCCCTCAAGATTTAGAAGAACTAAAAAGTAGAATACTTCAAACTTCTTATGCAATTAATGTCAGGAAATTGAAAAAAAAAACAGTATTATTATATTGTGATGAATTATGTTGAAAAAAATGTGTTTTCAGTTGTTTCTTCTGTTTCTTAACTGTAATAATAAGGCAATGTAGATTTTTGACTTTACACATTAGTAATTTTTATTTTACTAAAAACTGCACTCTAAAGTTTTGAAACTTGAATTAAAATTTTGTGCAGAAGATCAGTAATTATAAGTGAACCAAAACAACAACTTGAAATCTGCTGTAAATGCAGTCATTAACAGGAAATTAAGTTTTTTACCATGCCATTTACCATTTGAGGTATCTAGAAAAAATTTATACTAAATGTATAGTGGATTTCCCGAGAGAGACTCCCCATACCAAGAAAATTGGAAAGCAGTTAAATAACTAGCTGAAGAGCCTGTACAGAAAGAATCTTTACAATTTAATTAAACTGTAGCAGTTGTATATGGTTCTAACAAAGATGATAAAGCAACAACCAAGGACAGTTTTTGGTCGTACTAAATTAAAAATAGGTATAGATGAACATATTTAAATATCTATGGGCACTACTAGACGGAATGATGGAAAGATATGCTCATGAAGCCAATACAAACGAACAAAAAATTCATTAGCAAAAATGAAATATTTAAAAAAATCCAACCTAAAATTACTTAATTTGATATTCAGATCTGTATTGGAACTTTTGGTTCTGCACCATAAGTTTTAAACGAAAGGAAAAAAAGTTAGATGCTGATGAATGAAATCAAGTACTTTTATAGCTTACCAAACACTGTATTTGTGGGTCGTTAGTGAGCATTTTGAGAAACATGAACTCATTATATAGGGTGTCCCACATAGATTGCATAATAATGCTCTGGCGTGTTCTTTGGTCAAAAAGAAACAAAATAGTCCTAATAAACGTGTATTCGCAAACACATAGTTTCCGAGATAAACACTGCTTTAAAAAATGTTCAGTGCATTATTATGCAATCTATGCAGGATACCCTGTATAATATAACTAATAAATAGTCACTTGCTAATTTTCTGACGCATAAAAATCTTATTTAGTTCATTTTTTTTCGGGGATACGAAAAAGTGTTACTTTAATGTCATCATTTTAAAACAATTAAGACAACACGTATGGCCAGTTAACACTGACACTGGTGCAACAGCCGGTTAACTCAACCAACCCATATCCTGTAAGGGCTGTAGCACCTGAGGAGGCTCAGGAGCTTTGCTCGGCCATAACAAGAGAACGAAGGACCTGGTCTCCGGATCTATGACAATTTCTTTAGAGTTTATACCTACCCTTTTTATGATTATTTAAATGACTTTTCATTCAAACATTACCTAATTAAATTAATATTTTTGTAGTGTGGTTACAAGATTTTATAAAGATTTAATTTAACTAAATATTAGTTGAGTCAAGATGAAATAAATTGACATCTTTCGATTTGTTGATGTAAAGCTTTCATTTTTCTCAGTGTGGTGTTCGATGTAATGCACTGGAGATATTTACTTAATTTTTAATTTAGCGCAAACAATATTCCCAGATTAAATATTGAGATAGAAATGGTTGTTTGACATATTGTGGTTCGAAGGTTTTAGATATAAATACATATATGTAGATATCCCACAGGGACCAATCTTAGGACCTTCTCCTTTATAGTTTTATTAATCATTTGCAGTGTATGGTGTCGCTGGTGTTACAATGTAAGCAAATGATGTTACAGTTGAGATCACAAAAGAAACTCACAAGATTCTTATCTTGATAAACTGTTACCTACATAGATTTAACTTTATTTTTAGGCGTGCATCTACATAATTGCATCTCGTTGGGTGACTTTCTGGTTACTGGCGAAACGTTTCCAAGCTTTGAGCTTTTTACATTAAACGCTCCTTTATTTGAAAACGCATTTTTTTTGTTTTTATTTTCAATGTAATGAATATAAATATAAATCATTCTTTCATCCTGTTCTACCACAAATTTCAATGCATTTTAAACCCATTTGGCGAGCATAAGACTATTTTTAGCACAATATTTTCAGTAATTAATTGAAAAAATCACAACATATTTGTCTGATGTACATATATTATACAATACGGCTAAAGTTGGCTAAATTTACATATAATAGCGATACGATAATCTTCCTTCTTATTGTTACACACGTACCTATATTCCGAACACATACTTTTATTTCAAAGAATATAAAAACAATGACTGAAACATGCTTCCAGTTCGCTTTCATGCAAATGCGCCCATATCTATCGTTCAGCTCATGTCCAATTAGAAAATGATTTACAAATTCGTACTGGTAATATAACAATATGCTTTTTACGTAGACTTTACCTCTCCCATACAGTTATGGAAAACAGTACCAGTTGTATGGTTTGTCGGCACTTATATATAGCAAGAATTTTATCTCGTCGGAATATCAAAACTTGTTTCTACGCATTTCACAAGCTACTAGCAGCGTGTAACCTGTATAGTTTCACATAGAACTCGCAGGAGAAAAGTATATCGGCAACAAGTTTACCTGTTGCCTATAATTGGAGACCGTACCGTATTCGTAAAGCTTATTTTTTATTTATTCACTCGCAATGCAGTGATTTAGTATTATGTTTTATTTGATAAATATGTTGGCTTAAGTGTTAGCGTCAGAAGATACAAATATAAGTCAAAACAGTTTACTGAAAAGTAACTTTTAGCAGGATGATATCGAGTGACTACGTTTTGGAGCTTTGTAATGTTTTCCATACTGGGCAGGTACGTAATCTATCTTTTTAGATATTAATATGTTGTGATTTAGAATACAAGCAAAAATAATCCTATTCTCTGTCAATTTTTTATAATTTTATTTATGTATAATTTATGAAGCAAAATAATTTTCCCAAAAAAAAATATTGGCCTAAATGTTTAGGTACTAATTTTTCCGGAACCGACTGCTTTATTTCAAGAAATAACTAAAAAGCTCTTGTAGAACAAGATATCTAAAATAAATTGTTTTTAATTGACATCAACACTTTTAACAATTGCTTAGATATAGAACTTTTATCAATTACCTCGTTTATTACAGTTTTTTTTTGTTTTCATTGTGTAATTGTAAAAACAATCGTTTAGTCAACAGAAAAGCTCATAATTTAACTTCCTTTGAATGATCATGTGCAAATTCATTAATAAATTGGTACAAGCTTATGTATGTATTTCTTCTTCAAAATACGTCTCCATCACTTACGTGAATTTATCTTCACCTGCTATATCTTAGATTTTATTTCAGATACATCACTGATGTAATAACATCTGCCCCATTGCAGATACATTTTCTTCCTGTTTCTGTGTGAAGAATTCATTTTAATTGTTCCGGCAGCAATGTTTCTAACGTTTTTTCCTAGATGTAAAAAGTGGTCAAAAAATTGCTCTTGTACCAGAAACGTCAGATTAATTCCATCTTCGTCAGGGGACGTTGAAGACTTAGATGCGGCATTTTTATCTTGCAAAACATGATACGTTTAAGGTCTAGGTACGCCTTCTTGACGTTCTAAAACATCAACTGCTACAAACTTGGATGCAGCATTTTTTGTTCCAAATAAATTAACGGCCTTTAATACGTCTCTGGTTTAATTTTTTAAATTGAAGTCACGTCATCAGAATAAGGAAAAATTCCATCTTGATTAACACATTAACAGATTTAAGGTTTTTCCAAATGGTTGAAATCATTGAGTGTAGAGAAAATTATTTTCTTCCATAATTCTTTCTCTGACATTTTATTCATTCTTCATTTAACTTTATTTTTAAATATATCAAGGCAGTAAATAATAATAATAATAGATTTACTTCTTCAAAATAACAAAGGTATTCTAAGAAAGTCACAAGAATAAAAGAAAATTAAAAATTTTATTAACAATATAAAATTAAAGTAAATAATAATACGAATAACTGAATACACAGTAAACAATGCAATAATTAGTATGCTAAGGAAATAAAAATAATCAAAAATAATCCCTAAATTCGCTTATACTATAAAAAACGTTTTGTAAAAATATTCTTTTTATTTCGAACTTAAAATCGACTTAATGAAAAGTTTTTAATGTATTGTGGAAGTAAATTGTAAAATTTTATACCTTGGTATACAACTGAGCGTTGACAAATAGACAATCTGTGGAGAGGTATTTGACTATCAGAAAGCCATGGAAAACTGTTAATGTTATTCTTTAGCTCCCCATAGGATAATACTGTAATTAATTACACTGTAAAATGATGCTAATATAAAGCGAATGTAGTTTTTATATCGGCCAGTTCTCATATTTTTCTTATTTGATAGATGGAAGAATTCAATCTAGCACATAAAATGTTCGTGTGTTCTTTCCAGTTTAAACCAGAATCAAGTTAATAAAGTCTCTGATATTGACGTTTTAAGCCCTACAGTTGAACTATTAGGTATTAATTGCATCTCCTTGCTCAAATTCACAAGGAAAAAAAACAAACCAAACCTGATGAAGTCATTCAAATAGCATACCAAAGGCCAAGAGTGTTATTTGTCTTAAGATAAGAAGAGCAATTGTTTGAGGCTGCCAAAATATTTTATAGAGCTAGTCCTTAACCATTAAGGTAGGTTACTTGTTTTGTCAGAGAATTTTTGGTAAATAAACAAATTAGACGTCACTGATTCACAGTCATACAGCGTTACAATTTCTTTACGAGCTCTTCGAGAAATACAGACTGGAGCTGTTTGTTTTTAATAAAATCTTGAATCAGCGTTGAATAGAAAAAAAGTTTATGTCTAATATCATTTGAAACATGGACGAGACAGTTGCTGGGAACTGTGTAAATGCTAATCAAAATAATTTGAGTTGGTAGAGTTCAGGATGTTCTTCAAAGAAAATCTTGTATGTGTGTGACTCCTGTGTTGATGCTGTTGAAGAGCATATTGATATGCTATACTACTACCACCTTTGGAAGCTTCTGTATTTGGCCTATTTAAGCAATTATATCTTGTTCCCTCGTATCTGTCTATCTCGTTCCTAGCATACTGCGGACTGTATGACCAAAAGCAACCATACCATGAAGAAAGCTTTTCAAGAGAGACTCCAAAACGTACCTTGTCTGTGAACAATACTCTGACTTTGGAAAATGTTTGGATATGATTGTGAATATAACGAAAAATTAATACAGGAAGGTAGAATGAATGAAAAGCTGTAATAAACCTCAATGGAAGACAAACACATTCTACTGTAGCAAAAAAGTTAGAAACCAACAGATTCGACAATTTAATTCTCAATGTTGCAAAAGTTATAAATGTTTATACAATAGCATATAGGGCTTCGCTTTATACTCCTTTAACAAAATTAATTTCCAATTTAAATCGACAACGACATCTTGAAACATGTTAATAGCATCCAAGATCTTGGTATGATCTTCCAGAATTCAGTTATTCTAACTCGCACTATCTAACTGTAACATAAAGGAACTACTTCTTCCTGAATATTTTCACTCACTAACTTTCAGTAAAAAATAAAAAAATTAAATAAAGTTATGCGTTACTTTATGGACAAATTGTACATTGAAAAACATCTCAAAAGTTTGTTTAGATTGGTACTCGACTAATGTGAGAAATTTGCATTACGCTGGTTTAGACAAATTAATTGTGAACTTATTACACTCCTATGTAAGAAATAAAATACAATCGGTCACTCCAGACAACTACATACATAACAGTGCCCCTTTTTCTTCTGTATATTAAATGTAGAAAATAAATCATCATTTTTTTTATTATTATTATTATCAATTGTGCGTGTTACACCATATCTTTCGTCCTTATAGGTTGAACCCAGTTCGTGTATGCAAAGAGTGGTTGGCAGTATCAAAACTGGTGTAATCCTCAAAGATGTATCTCTCACAATCCATTCAGGAGAGGTATTAGCAGTCTTAGGATCAAAAGGTAAACCGCTTTGACTAATTAAATCCACCTGTCAATCTTTCCAATTTCTATCTGGCAGGTAGTGGAAAAAAAGCACTTCTAGATGTGATTTCAAGAAGAGTCCAAGGTCCTACAAGAGGACAAATTCTCCTGAACAACCAATCAATGACACTTTCATTATTTCAGCAAAGATGTGGATATGTAACACATAAATGCGACTTGATTCCAGGACTAACCGTAGAACAAACCTTATTTTATACACCAACTAAAGTAATGAATAAAAATCAAAATTTTTCCATTATTTTTAACCTGTGAATTTTACAGATTTCGACCTATTTGAAAAGATCTAAAGTGAAACAAGTCATGGCTGACTTAGCTTTGTCCCAAGTTGCTAATCGATGTACGGAATATTTAACTCAAAGCGAATATAGAAGATTAATGATTGGAATACAGCTTATTAAAGATCCAGGTAAATTAATTACAAAAAAATCTAAATACGTTTGTATTCCATAAAAGAAGCTTTGTGTTCTAGTAATTCTGCTTTTGGATGAACCTACTTGGGACTTGGACCCATTAAATACATATCTAGTCGTTTCAATCCTATCAAACGCTTCCAAAAAATACGGTACTGCAATTATATTAACGATGGAGAAACCGCGTTCAGATGTTTTCCCTTTCCTTGAAAGAGTATTGTACTTATGTCTTGGAGATGTGGTTTACACAGGTGGTACCAGACAAATGCTAGAATACTTCAACGCTATTGGTTTCCCTTGCCCACAATTAGAAAATCCGTTAATGTATTACCGTAAATATCAACCCCATAAAATCCAATTTTTTCTAAGTACCAATTCGAAATTTTAGTTTGTTTATCAACAGTAGATCGTAGATCTAGAGAAAGATTTTTGGAAAGCAATAACCAGATAGCAGCGTTAGTTGAAAAATTCAAGATCGAAGGTGGTTTGTACAGAAAGACATCATTAGCCGGAAACCACGCAATGGATCATAGTACATTGATGGGGCATGGAAATAAAATCCCACTACTTCATGGAAAACCCTCGTCTTTCCAAGTAGGATGGCTTTTATATGTGTAAGCTCTAATTCTTATCTTGCTTTATATTCGAATAAATTTTTGTGGTATTACAGGAGATTATTGGCAGCTACGTTTGGTTTACGAAAATCTGGAATAAAACAGACGTTTTTAAGATTATTCCTAGTTCCCCTATATTTTCTGCTAATATGGCTGTTTTATCGTAATATGAAAAATTATCAGCACACTTTTATAACTAGAAGCGGACTCATTCTGAACAGTCTAGCTGGTGTTTATTACTTAGGAATCATCATCACGATATTTATATGTAACTCTCAATTTTTGACATATTCGAATCGTAAAAATTAACTTATTAATTTGCAGATCCAATATATCGGACCCGATATTACCAAGAATCTCAAGAAGGCACATATGGTGGTCCCCTCTTTCTTATTACATATAATCTGGTGTCCATACCATTTTCATTTTTCTCAGTTTTGGGAGCAAGTGCAATAATTTATTCGTAAGTATAACAATATAAAGGAATTATAGTATTGATGGATACTTGTTACTCTTTCTAGGTTAATTGGGAGTTTTGAAGAACCATTAGAATTCTTCTTTTTTGGTTTAATCCTATGGGCTTGTTATTTATTCAGTGAACAGCAAACTATGGCAATCTTGATGATAGTAAAGGATCATTTAATCGCTGCGATTTGCAGCATTTACATCACTAGTATTTGCATAACACTTAGCAGTGGCATATTAAGGTAACTGTACTCATAAAATTAGTTATATTATCAACATTTTTATTTAGGTTAATGTAGTCAATTATCACTTAATAATAGTTGTAAGTTTTAATTTACTATCATCATTATTCTAAACGTGATAAAAAGTCAATAACATTCATTGTAATTTATTGATCAAACCATCAATCTAATAAGTTTCAATTGGGCACAATTTCAACTTACACAAATATATAAAACCGTATAAAATAAAAATAGAATTACGTGCAACGTCGCCATCACATGACAACCTGTTAAACAACCACTAATTGACAAAGTACACATAGTCAAAATGCTACTGACACTAGCTTTGAATGGAATGATAAATCAATCGATTTCTGATTTCATTCACTTGTTATGGGATTTGATTAATATACAGCGTGTCCCAGGATTGATGTTATAAGAGGTGTGCGGAAATATACATCTTTAAATCTCAATTTGATCTTTTGTAAGTAAGCCCTGCTTTGTTTGAAACTTACTTTTAGTATACTTTCGAGTTTGTAAAATCACGTTTTCCTTGACAGTTGAGCAAGATCTATTTCCGTTTCTGGTAAAGTACCTTTATCGTTCACAGTATGCTAAAATATTACTAAGAAAAGTTGTTCAGAATGACAAGCTATGGGCCTACCTATACAAAATTTCAGGAAGATCTACCTACTTTGATTAAATCGTTATTTTTAATATTTTTTAGATCAGACTGTTCTAAAAATTCAGATATTCGCTAATAACGCTGGCAGTTATTGTTACTGAATTTATTGTAGATCAGTTTCGAAAGTTAAACATGGTGTAAACACTTTTTCTGTCGTTCAATGTTTTACGAATAAAATTTTTTGTAAAAACACTTTTGTTGAATCAAAATCAAAGTAGATAGATCTTCCCGAAATCTTGTATAAAACCATAGTTTGTCATTCTGACCGACTTTTCTTAATAATATTTTAGCATACTGTGCTAACTGCAACTGCTCAACTGTCAATTAAGTGATTTTACAAACTCGAAAATATACTAAAAGCAAGTTTCGAACCAACCAGGACTTACTTTTACATAGTTCAGTACACCTCTTGTAACATCAATCCTGGGACACGCTGTATATACGAGGCACATCTAGAAAATGAGTTGCCCATTCTTTTTAATAAACGTGTTTAATCGGGAAAATGGCATGCATAGCAGATCTATGATGCAACAATCCACTTGGTGCCAGTAACCCGACTACGAAGTTGGATCAGTGATAAAGTTCCTCAATGCATAAAACACAGCACCGATCGAAATTCATCGTCAGCATCGCGAACATCTTAAACAAACAGATGGTACGTCGACAATTTTAAATCAAGTGTTCATGATGAAGAGTGCACTGGGCGACCGTCCCTGATCAATGGTGACCGTGCGGAGCTGATGCGACAACATGAAGTACCGTCGCTTTACGATTGCAGAGCTCAGTAGCCATTTGCATGAAATTGTCACTAAGCACCTGCTGTTAGAGAAATTGTGTGCCAACTCAATACCGAAAAACCTGACACCCGAGCATACAACAAAATCGTCACGGGCGATGAGAAGTGGGTTGCTCACTTTAACCCGGAAACCAAGTAGCAGTCAATACATTGGCCTCACAGTAAATGTCCGGTCAACAAAATTCAAACTGATTCAAACAGACTGTGCCGGTGCCGAAAGTGAGGTGTACGGTGTTCTATCACAAAAAGGGTATTTTGTTCATTGACTTCCTGTCCAAAGATAAAACAGTAAACGCTGACCGTTACTGTGAAACGCGGAGGAAATTGCGACGTGCCATTTGAAACAAGAGACGTGGAATGCTTAGGACAGATGTTGTACTGCTTCATGGTAATGCTAGTTACCATACGGCTCCACGCACAGCTACTGTTTTGCAGGAGTTCGGCTGAGAGCTGTTTAATCATCCACCACACGGTGTTGATCTTACTCCCAGCAATTTCCATCTATTCGTGCACATCAAGAAATTTCTGTCCTCCGGTCAGCGTTCTGACAACGAGGAAGAGCTGAAAACGACTATCATACGCTGGTTCCATTTATAGACGGCAGACTTTTACGACACAGCAATACAAAAGTTGAACCCACGATATGACAAGTGTCCGAATTCTTGTGGTGATCGAAAGATCGAAAACTACACCCAAATCGGTGATAGTAGTAAGTTGTGATAATAATAATAATACTCTTTACTTCGAACTATGGGGAACCATACAAAACGTCAAATAAAATTACAATATTTTACAATAACAAGTAGTCGTTAATACTGTAACATGTTAATGTAAGAAGATGCTTTTTAGAATTGTGTTTAAAATTTCTTAGGTTACTTATTACACAATTTTATATCATTCGGTAACTTATTAAATAACTTACATCCTAAAAATGTTAAATTTCTTTGGAATAAAGAAGTTTTGTGTATCGGAGGTAATAAATAATTTATTTGTCTCGTGTTGTATTCATGAGAAAAATCAATCGAAAATTCTGACTTATTCTTAAAAACAAAACATAAATGTTAATATATTATTGGATTTTTTTAATGTGTGGTGGGTGCTTAGTTGCAGTTAATCACTTTGCTCCCAACAGCGAATGGCAAGTCGATCCGGGATTAAACTCTCCGAAAAAATGTCACCGTCCCTCCAGAGAATTGAACCCCGGCACCTATCGTCCTCTCACAACAATAGTCAGCCGACTAACCACTGCGACCATCGACCCGTTTTTTTTAAACATTTTTACATGATTCTCGGTATGCTAAGCCAAATATAGTCCGTATAGCTCGCTTTTGCAGCAACAGAATACGATCTAACCACAGCCCCAGTGTATTATTCCATAGATCCATCCTAGAGTAAAAATTTTAAAAATAATATGTTTTAAGAACATGTGTGCTTCATGATCGTTTTAAGTTATAGCTTAAATAATTCATTGCATAAACTATCCACATGAGAATGCCATTTGAGATCTTCATCGATGCAAACACCTAGTAATTTCCAGGATTGACTCAATTCTATTAAATTACTATTGAGATTAAAATGCTTGATATTGTACTTTTGATTATTACGGAACAAAATACACTTTATTTTATCACTATTAAGAACCATATTGTTATTAAATAGCCATTCACATAACTGTCGGTGAACAGAATGGGCAATATGTCTAAATATGAATAATATATAGGGGAGACCATTGATGAAAATCATGAATAGAGTAGGGCCTAAAACGGATCCTTATGGTATTCCTTTAAAGACAGGTATAGTACGTCAGATAAGTATTCATTTGTCACGACCTTCGGCAAGATAACTTTCAAATCAGCGCAAGGTAGTCCCTCTAATTCCATAATTGGTCAACTTATGGAATTAGAGCAACAGCTTATAATTCACATTGTCAAAAGCTTTAGACAAATCGACAAACATTCCTAAACAAGGATTATTAGAATCAACATTAGAAGAAACTTGATTAATAAACTTAAATAATGCTGTATTAGTAGAACGATTAGAAAGAAATCCATGTTGATAATTAGACAATAATTTCGGTATATTTGTTAAAATAGGTTAGTAACAGTTCGTTCATCAGCGATTCGTATACCTTCGAGAATACCGACAATACACTGATAGGGCGATAATTGTCCAAACAGTTAGAGCCTCCTTCCTTATACATAGGTGTAATATTGGCTATCTTCAACATTGTGGAAAATATTCTTTGATTAAAAGAAAAGTATGTTAAAGGTGATAGATACAATTAAAGATGCAAACTTTTTAACTATAAAAGATGGTACAAAATCATTTCCACCGCTTGTTGAATTAGATAACTTATTTATAAAGGTTCATCTCCAATATAATAACTGTATTCACTTGATTTCATTTCTGCATGACAGTCTTAACATTCCATTTTGATATGCTTAACTCTAGTTTGTTAATTATGCTCCTATCGTGTACCGAAGTTTGTTTTGTAAATTTATTGAAAAGCTTTAACAAAATCTGTAAAAATTACATCAACCTTACCCTGTACATCCACATCAAAAATATAAAATGCAATGATTATAAAAACCAGATTGCAGTTAGATGCTCTGAAAATAATGCAAACTTGGTGTACCATGACTTCGTCCTAATTAATACTAATTTTCAGATCAATTAAAGGACTTCAAGACTGGCTATTCTACCTAACTTACGCAACACAAGTTCGTTATTCGTCGGCCTTTTTAAACAAGAAAGTCTTCCTAAGCTCAGCCTTACTAGAAACCCTACCGTACGACTCTAAAATAAACTGCACCAACATAAGTCCGATAGAAACGTCAACTTTCAACAGTTTAACAGATCCATACTGCCGATACGCCCAAGGCCAATCGTACCTAACCGAACGCTACACTAGAGGACCCACGGACTTGATTTTCAGCGAGATTTTAGACGAAGAAAAGAACATCGGAATAACATTTGCTTTTACAGTCGGTTTTATAGTGTTTAATTTATTTTTATGTCTAATTCCACTTCCAGCGTTTGTTAAGGCTAAATTTAGGGAGTAAAACGTGCAATATATCCTTTATTCCACAAAAATAATATTTATTTATAAAATAAACGCATATGATTTCGTATAGTTTATTTTTGTTTAAAATCTTTTAGTACATTAGGCGATGTAATCAATAAAGTTATAATGTAGCGATATATTCCAGTATTATTGAATATGTACAGAAGTTTTAAAAGAAACGTCACGATTTATAATAACAGGCAAGAAGAACTATTACACCATTTATTTATATCAAAAATACCAACTTATACGTAAATTAATAATAAAATGGAATAAATCGATACAAAACAACTTTAAGAATAGAACTAAATTGATTTGTTTTGTAAAAGCGTCAACAAATTAATACGATATACAATTTAGAAAATATACACGATTCCCTTTCACTTTTCCTTCACTTCTGCCACCTCACACCTTACCTACACTTCAACTTGAGCCATCGGTTTTAGCGTAGATGATACTTGAAAGTTACAACCCGTCGAAGAAAGTACGTCCTCCATTTGTACACCATCAGCAAGTTCTATCAGAGTAAGTCCATTTTCGGTGTCAACCTCAAATACAGCCTGTAAACATAAAAATTTAAATAAAACAGAATATTTTTTTAGAAAATAATACCTTTTCAGTGATTATCATATTAACACAATTTTTTCCTGTAAGAGGTAAATTGCAGGACTCTAATATTTTATGTTTACCGTCCTTAGCCGTGTGTTCCATGCAAACAATTACTTTAGTTCCTGGAGCTGCAACTAGATCCATAGCTCCGCCCATTCCTTTGATCAGTTTACCCTACCATCAATATTCATAATGATCAATCAAGCTCTTAATTAAAAAAAACCTATTAGAAGCTATTAATTACACTTACCGGTATCATCCAATTTGCCAAATCACCATATTGTGATACTTGCATAGCTCCCAAAACAGTTATATCAATATGTCCTCTGAAACAATTTTCTCTCATTAATTCATCAAATCTTACGCTTACAAAAACAAAAACATTGCCTTACCCTCTAATCATAGCAAAACTATCATCGCTTGAGAAGAATGAAGCACCTTTTGAGGAAAAAAAATATTTACAAAAGAAATGACAATCAAATCAATATTTTTTTGATCTCACCTGGAATAACTGTAACTGTCTCTTTTCCTGCGTTAATAAGATCAGCATCTATACAATTAGGATTTGGGAAAGGACCAAGACCAAGGATGCCGTTTTCGGATTGAAGGAATACCTCGATATCGTTAGGGATAAAATTGGAGGAAAGCATAGGCATGCCAATTCCGAGGTTAGCTTGAGATAAGTTAAGAACCCTATATGAACAGAAAAAAATGTGTTAAAAAAAGTTGGAATTACACTAAAAATGAACCAATTCGATCTATTGAAACTATGTACTTATTAAGGATACCATACATGCCATCTTTAAATTCCATAGCTACTCTCCTGGCTATCCTTTCTCTCATTTCAGCAGCTGGATTCTTTTTCACTACTGACGCTCTATGGTCCGTTAATTTTTGTACTGATACTCTCTATAATTATAAAAGTTGTCTCGTGAATTCGGTTAAGAATTTAAATCTCAGTGGTTCCCAAATTGTTTCGACTCGTGCCGTTCTTTTTCCCCAACTAATTTAGGGGGAAGGTTAGGAGATTAGAGAGAGTTATAACACTAAAAAAGGAATAGGAAAAAATGTCTTCAAATTTCTAGCAAAAAATCACGAAATTTGTCAGCCATATTGTATTATTATTATATATTATTATTATTTTAGTTTCTTCGAAATATTGGGCAGATACAGACTACCCCCCAGGAGAAATTATGTTTCAAAATCCAAAAGTCACTCCAAACATTTTCACTAATTGAACATATCTACAGCTTTGCAAATCTGTCAAAACTTTTAAACCAATTTATACACGGTGCTCAGAAAATAGCGTCAAAAATGCGAAAACTATTTTTTCAAATAGCAACCTCTCTTCTTGTCTTCATTAGGGAATTCTACGTTTAAATCTACGAGAAGATCGTGATTACATCCCTATTTTTAAAATAAAAAAAAATGGAAGAAAAATAGAAAAAATCATTATAGAAAAAAGAGTGGCCAAAACGAACATTACTGAAACCAGGGAATAAGAATGTTATCAATGTTTCACCTGTCAACCTTCAGAAAATTTATTTGTCTCCTTTGCCCGCCTAGCATGGGTTGACGCAGAGCAAAATGTAGTATTTGTGGATCGTCTGTGAGCATTTTGAGAAACATGAACTCATTATATAGGGTGTCCCACATAGATTGCATAATAATGCTCTGGCGTGTTCTTTGGTCAAAAAGAAACAAAATAGTCCTAATAAACGTGTATTCGCAAACACATAGTTTCCGAGATAAACACTGCTTTAAAAAATGTTCAGTGCATTATTATGCAATCTATGCAGGATACCCTGTATAATATAACTAATAAATAGTCACTTGCTAATTTTCTGACGCATAAAAATCTTATTTAGTTCATTTTTTTTTCGGGGATACGAAAAAGTGTTACTTTAATGTCATCATTTTAAAACAATTAAGACAACACGTATGGCCAGTTAACACTGACACTGGTGCAACAGCCGGTTAACTCAACCAACCCATATCCTGTAAGGGCTGTAGCACCTGAGGAGGCTCAGGAGCTTTGCTCGGCCATAACAAGAGAACGAAGGACCTGGTCTCCGGATCTATGACAATTTCTTTAGAGTTTACCTACCCTTTTTTTATGATTATTTAAATGACTTTTCATTCAAACATTACCTAATTAAATTAATATTTTTGTAGTGTGGTTACAAGATTTTATAAAGATTTAATTTAACTAAATATTAGTTGAGTCAAGATGAAATAAATTGACATCTTTCGATTTGTTGATGTAAAGCTTTCATTTTTCTCAGTGTGGTGTTCGATGTAATGCACTGGAGATATTTACTTAATTTTTAATTTAGCGCAAACAATATTCCCAGATTAAATATTGAGATAGAAATGGTTGTTTGACATATTGTGGTTCGAAGGTTTTAGATATAAATACATATATGTAGATATCCCACAGGGACCAATCTTAGGACCTTCTCCTTTATAGTTTTATTAATCATTTGCAGTGTATGGTGTCGCTGGTGTTACAATGTAAGCAAATGATGTTACAGTTGAGATCACAAAAGAAACTCACAAGATTCTTATCTTGATAAACTGTTACCTACATAGATTTAACTTTATTTTTAGGCGTGCATCTACATAATTGCATCTCGTTGGGTGACTTTCTGGTTACTGGCGAAACGTTTCCAAGCTTTGAGCTTTTTACATTAAACGCTCCTTTATTTGAAAACGCATTTTATTTTCAATGTAATGAATATAAATATAAATCATTCTTTCATCCTGTTCTACCACAAATTTCAATGCATTTTAAACCCATTTGGCGAGCATAAGACTATTTTTAGCACAATATTTTGAGTAATTAATTGAAAAAATCACAACATATTTGTCTGATGTACATATATTATACAATACGGCTAAAGTTGGCTAAATTTACATATAATAGCGATACGATAATCTTCCTTCTTATTGTTACACACGTACCTATATTCCGAACACATACTTTTATTTCAAAGAATATAAAAACAATGACTGAAACATGCTTCAGTTCGCTTTCATGCAAATGTGCCCATATCTATCGTTCAGCTCATGTCCAATTAGAAAATGATTTACAAATTCGTACTGGTAATATAACAATATGCTTTTTACGTAGACTTTACCTCTCCCATACAGTTATGGAAAACAGTACCAGTTGTATGGTTTGTCGGCACTTATATATAGCAAGAATTTTATCTCGTCGGAATATCAAAACTTGTTTCTACGCATTTCACAAGCTACTAGCAGCGTGTAACCTGTATAGTTTCACATAGAACTCGCAGGAGTAAAAGTATATCGGCAACAAGTTTACCTGTTGCCTATAATTGGAGACCGTACCGTATTCGTAAAGCTTATTTTTTATTTATTCACTCGCAATGCAGTGATTTAGTATTATGTTTTATTTGATAAATATGTTGGCTTAAGTGTTAGCGTCAGAAGATACAAATATAAGTCAAAATAGTTTACTGAAAAGTAACTTTTAGCAGGATGATATCGAGTGACTACGTTTTGGAGCTTTGTAATGTTTTCCATACTGGGCAGGTACGTAATCTATCTTTTTAGATATTAATATGTTGTGATTTAGAATACAAGCAAAAATAATCCTATTGTCTGTCAATTTTTTATAATTTTATTTATGTATAATTTATGAAGCAAAATAATTTTCCCAAAAAAAAATATTGGCCTAAATGTTTAGGTACTAATTTTTCCGGAACCGACTGCTCTTGTAGAACAAGGTATCTAAAATAAATTGTTTTTAATTGACATCAACACTTGTAACAATTGCTTAGATATAGAACTTTTATCAACTACCTCGTTTATTACAGTTTTTTTTTGTTTTCATTGTGTAATTGTAAAAACAATCGTTTAGTCAACAGAAAAGCTCATAATTTAACTTCCTTTGAATGATCATGTGCAAATTCATTAATAAATTGGTACAAGCTTATGTATGTATTTCTTCTTCAAAATACGTCTCCATCACTTACGTGAATTTATCTTCACCTGCTATATCTTAGATTTTATTTCAGATACATCACTGATGTAATAACATCTGCCCCATTGCAGATACATTTTCTTCCTGTTTCTGTGTGAAGAATTCATTTTAATTGTTCCGGCAGCAATGTTTCTAACGTTTTTCCTAGATGTAAAAAGTGGTCAAAAAATTGCTCTTGTACCAGAAACGTCAGATTAATCCCATCTTCGTCAGGGGACGTTGAAGACTTAGATGCGGCATTTTTATCTTGCAAAACATGATACGTTTAAGGTCTAGGTACGCCTTCTTGACGTTCTAAAACATTAACTGCTACAAACTTGGATGCAGCATTTTTTGTTCCAAATAAATTAACGGCTTTTAATACGTCTCTGGTTTAATTTTTTTTAAATTGAAGTCACGTCATCAGAATAAGGAAAAATTCCATCTTGATTAACACATTAACAGATTTAAGGTTTTTCCAAATGGTTGAAATCATTGATTGTAGAGAAAATTATTTTCTTCCATAATTCTTTCTCTGACATTTTATGCATTCTTCATTTAACTTTATTTTTATATATATCAAGGCAGTAAATAATAATAATAATAGATTTACTTCTTCAAAATAACAAAGGTATTCTAAGAAAGTCGCAAGAATAAAAGAAAATTAAAAATTTTATTAACAATATAAAATTAAAGTAAATAATAATACGAATAACTGAATACACAGTAAACAATGCAATAATTAGTATGCTAAGGAAATAAAAATAATCAAAACTAATCCCCGAATTCGCTTATACTGTAAAAAACGTTTTGCAAAAATATTCTTTTTATTTCGAACTTAAAATCGACTTAATGAAAAGTTTTTAATGTATTGTGGAAGTACATAAATTGTAAAATTTTATACCTTGGTATACAACTGAGCGTTGACAAATAGACAATCTGTGGAGAGGTATTTGTAAGTTACACATATTTCTAGTATTATAGTTATGGCTATCAGAAAGCCATGGAAAACTGTTAATGTTATTCTTTAGCTCCCCATAGGATAATACTGTAATTAATTACACTGTAAAATGATGCTAATATAAAGCGAGTGTAGTTTTTATATCGCCCAGTTCTCATATTTTTCTTATTTGATAGATGGAAGAATTCAATCTAGCACATAAAATGTTCGTGTGTTCTTTCCAGTTTAAACCACAATCAAGTTAATAAAGTCTCTGATATTGACGTTTTAAGCCCTACAGTTGAACTATTAGGTATTAATTGCATCTCCTTGCTCAAATTCACAAGAAAAAAACAAACCAAACCTGATGAAGTCATTCAAATAGCATACCAAAGGCCAATAGTGTTATTTGTCTTAAGATAAGAAGAGCAATTGTTTGAGGCTGCCAAAATATTTTATAGAGCTAGTCCTTAACCATTAAGGTAGGTTACTTGTTTTGTCATAGAATTTTTGGTAAATAAACAAATTAGACGTCACTGATTCACAGTCATACAGCGTTACAATTTCTTTACGAGCTCTTCGAGAAATACAGACTGGAGCTGTTTGTTTTTAATAAAATCTTAAATCAGCGTTGAATAGAAAAAAGTTTATGTCTAATATCATTTGAAACATGGACGAGACAGTTGCTGGGAACTGCGTAAATGCTAATCAAAATAATTTGAGTTGGTAGAGTTCAGGATGTTCTTCAAAGAAAATCTTGTATGTGTGTGACTCCTGTGTTGATGCTGTTGAAGAGCATATTGATATGCTATACTACTACCACCTTTGGAAGCTTCTGTATTTGGCCTATTTAAGCAATTATATCTTGTTCCCTCGTATCTGTCTATCTCGTTCCTAGCATACTGCGGACTGTATGACCAAAAGCAACCATACCATGAAGAAAGCTTTTCAAGAGAGACTCCAAAACGTACCTTGTCTGTGAACAATACTCTGACTTTGGAAAATGTTTGGATATGATTGTGAATATAACGAAAAATTAATACAGGAAGGTAGAGCGAATGAAAAGCTGTAATAAACCTCAATGGAAGACAAACACATTCTACTGTAGCAAAAAAGTTAGAAACCAACAGATTCGACAATTTAATTCTCAATGTTGCAAAAGTTATAAATGTTTATACAATAGCATATAGGGCTTCGCTTTATACTCCTTTTACAAAATTAATTTCCAAGTTAAATCGACAACGACATCTTGAAACATGTCAATAGCATCCAAGATCTTGGTATGATCTTCCAGAATTCAGTTATTCTAACTCGCACTATCTAACTGTAACATAAGGGAATTATTTCTTCCTGAATATTTTCACTCACTAACTTTCAATAAAAATTAAAAAAAAATTAAATAAACTTATGCGTTACTTTATGGACAAATTGTACATTGAAAAACATCTCAAAAGTTTTTCTAGACTGGTACTCAAGTAATATGACAAATTTGCATTTTTACCATCGATTTTGCATTACGCTGGTTCAGACAAATTAACTGTAAACTTATTACACTATGTAAGAAATAAAATACAATCGGTCACTCCAGACAAGTACATAGGTACATAACAGTGCCCCTTTTTCTTGTGTATATTAAATGTAGAAAATAAATCATCATTTTTTTCTTATTATTATTATCAATTGTGCGTGTTACACCATATCTTTCGTCCTTATAGGTTGAACCCAGTTCGTGTATGCAAAGAGTGGTTGGCAGTATCAAAACTGGTGTAATCCTCAAAGATGTATCTCTCACAATCCATTCAGGAGAGGTATTAGCAGTCTTAGGATCAAAAGGTAAACCGCTTTGACTAATTAAATCCACCTGTCAATCTTTCCAAATTCTATCTGGCAGGTAGTGGAAAAAAAGCACTTCTAGATGTGATTTCAAGAAGAGTCCAAGGTCCTACAAGAGGACAAATTCTCCTGAACAACCAATCAATGACACTTTCATTATTTCAGCAAAGATGTGGATATGTAACACATAAATGCGACTTGATTCCAGGACTAACCGTAGAACAAACCTTATTTTATACACCAACTAAAGTAATGAATAAAAATCAAAATTTTTCCATTATTTTTAACCTATGAATTTTACAGATTTCGACCTATTTGAAAAGATCTAAAGTGAAACAAGTCATGGCTGACTTAGCTTTGTCCCAAGTTGCTAATCGATGTACGGAATATTTAACTCAAAGCGAATATAGAAGATTAATGATTGGAATACAGCTTATTAAAGATCCAGGTAAATTAATTACAAAAAAATCTAAATACGTTTGTATTCCATAAAAGAAGCTTTGTGTTCTAGTAATTCTGCTTTTGGATGAACCTACTTGGGACTTGGACCCATTAAATACATATCTAGTCGTTTCAATCCTATCAAACGCTTCCAAAAAATACGGTACTGCAATTATATTAACGATGGAGAAACCGCGTTCAGATGTTTTCCCTTTCCTTGAAAGAGTATTGTACTTATGTCTTGGAGATGTGGTTTACACAGGTGGTACCAGACAAATGCTAGAATACTTCAACGCTATTGGTTTCCCTTGCCCACAATTAGAAAATCCGTTAATGTATTACCGTAAATATCAACCCCATAAAATCCAATTTTTTCTAAGTACCAATTCGAAATTTTAGTTTGTTTATCAACAGTAGATCGTAGATCTAGAGAAAGATTTTTGGAAAGCAATAACCAGATAGCAGCGTTAGTTGAAAAATTCAAGATCGAAGGTGGTTTGTACAGAAAGACATCATTAGCCGGAAACCACGCAATGGATCATAGTACATTGATGGGGCATGGAAATAAAATCCCACTACTTCATGGAAAACCCTCGTCTTTCCAAGTAGGGTGGCTTTTATATGTGTAAGCTCTAATTCTTATCTTGCTTTATATTCGAATAAATTTTTGTGGTATTACAGGAGATTATTGGCAGCTACGTTTGGTTTACGAAAATCTGGAATAAAACAGACGTTTTTAAGATTATTCCTAGTTCCCCTATATTTTCTGCTAATATGGCTGTTTTATCGTAATATGAAAAATTATCAGCACACTTTTATAACTAGAAGCGGACTCATTCTGAACAGTCTAGCTGGTGTTTATTACTTAGGAATCATCATCACGATATTTATATGTAACTCTCAATTTTTGACATATTCGAATCGTAAAAATTAACTTATTAATTTGCAGATCCAATATATCGGACCCGATATTACCAAGAATCTCAAGAAGGCACATATGGTGGTCCCCTCTTTCTTATTACATATAATCTGGTGTCCATACCATTTTCATTTTTCTCAGTTTTGGGAGCAAGTGCAATAATTTATTCGTAAGTATAACAATATAAAGGAATTATAGTATTGATGGATACTTGTTACTCTTTCTAGGTTAATTGGGAGTTTTGAAGAACCATTAGAATTCTTCTTTTTTGGTTTAATCCTATGGGCTTGTTATTTATTCAGTGAACAGCAAACTATGGCAATCTTGATGATAGTAAAGGATCATTTAATCGCTGCGATTTGCAGCATTTACATCACTAGTATTTGCATAACACTTAGCAGTGGCATATTAAGGTAACTGTACTCATAAAATTAGTTATATTACCAACATTTTTATTTAGGTTAATGTAGTCAATTATCACTTAATAATAGTTGTAAGTGTTAATTTACTATCATCATTATTCTAAACGTGATAAAAAGTCAATAACATTGCATTGTAATTTATTGATCAAACCATCAATCTAATAAGTTTCAATTGGGCACAATTTCAACTTACACAAATATATAAAACCGTATAAAATAAAAATAGAATTACGTGCAACGTCGCCATCACATGACAACCTGTTAAACAACCACTAATTGACAAAGTACACATAGTCAAAATGCTACTGACACTAGCTTTGAATGGAATGATAAATCAATCGATTCCTGATTTCATCCACTTGTTATGGGATTTGATTAATATACAGCGTGTCCCAGGATTGATGTTATAAGAGGTGTGCGGAAATATACATCTTTAAATCGCAATTTGATCTTTTGTAAGTAAGCCCTGCTTGGTTTGAAACTTACTTTTAGTATACTTTCGAGTTTGTAAAATCACGTTTTCCTTGACAGTTGAGCAAGATCTATTTCCGTTTCTGGTGAAGTACCTTTCTCGTTCACAGTATGCTAAAATTTTACTAAGAAAAGTTGTTCAGAATGACAAGCTATGGGCCTACCTATACAAAATTTCAGGAAGATCTACCTACTTTGATTAAATCGTTATTTTTAATATTTTTTAGATCAGACTGTTCTAAAAATTCAGATATTCGCTAATAACGCTGGCAGTTATTGTTACTGAATTTATTGTAGATCAGTTTCGAAAGTTACACATGGTGTAAACACTTTTTCTGTCGTTCAATGTTTTACGAATCAAATTTTTTGTAAAAACACTTTTGTTGAATCAAAATCAAAGTAGATAGATCTTCCCGAAATCTTGTATAGAACCATAATTTGTCATTCTGACCGGCTTTTCTTAATAATATTTTAGCATACTGTGAACGAGACAGGTAGTTTACCTGAAACGGAAATAGATCTTGCTCAACTGTCAATTATAAGGCCTAGGTGATTTTATAAACTCGAAAATATACTAAAAGCAAGTTTCGAAGCAATTTTCAATCAAAGTGTCCATGATGAAGAGTACACTGGGCGACCGTCCCTGATCAATGGTGACCGTGCGGAGCTGATGCGACAACATGTAGTACCGTCGCTTTACGATTGCAGAGCTCAGTAGCCATTTGCATAAAATTGTCACTAAGCACCTGCTGTTAGAGAAATTGTGTGCCAACTCAATACCGAAAAACCTGACACCCGAGCATACAACAAAATCGTCACGGGCGATGAGAAGTGGGTTGCTCACTTTAACCCGGAAACCAAGTAGCAGTCAATACATTGGCCTCACAGTAAATGTCCGGTCAACAAAATTCAAACTGATTCAAACAGACTGTGCCGGTGCCGAAAGTGAGGTGTACGGTGTTCTATCACAAAAAGGGTATTTTGTTCATTGACTTCCTGTCCAAAAATAAAACAGTAAACGCTGACCGTTACTGTGAAACGCGGAGGAAATTGCGACGTGCCATTTGAAACAAGAGACGTGGAATGCTTAGGACAGATGTTGTACTGCTTCATGGTAATGCTAGTTACCATACGGCTCCACGCACAGCTACTGTTTTGCAGTAGTTCGGCTGAGAGCTGTTTAATCATCCACCACACGGTGTTGATCTTACTCCCAGCAATGTCCATCTATTCGTGCACATCAAGAAATTTCTGTCCTCCGGTCAGCGTTCTGACAACGAGGAAGAGCTGAAAACGACTATCATACGCTGGTTCCATTTATAGACGGCAGACTTTTACGACACAGCAATACAAAAGTTGAACCCACGATATGACAAGTGTCCGAATTCTTGTGGTGATCGAAAGATCAAAAACTACACCCAAATCGGTGATAGTAGTAAGTTGTGATAATAATAATAATACTCTTTACTTCGAACTATGGGGAACCATACAAAACGTCAAATAAAATTACAATATTTTACAATAACAAGTAGTCGTTAATACTGTAACATGTTAATGTAAGAAGATGCTTTTTAGAATTGTGTTTAAAATTTCTTAGGTTACTTATTACACAATTTTATATCATTCGGTAACTTATTAAATAACTTACATCCTAAAAATGTTAAATTTCTTTGGAATAAAGAAGTTTTGTGTATCGGAGGTAATAAATAATTTATTTGTCTCGTGTTGTATTCATGAGAAAAATCAATCGAAAATTCTGACTTATTCTTAAAAACAAAACATAAATGTCAATATATTATTGGATTTTTTTTAATGTGTGGTGGGTGCTTAGTTGCAGTTAATCACTTTGCTCCCAACAGCGAATGGCAAGTCGATCCGGGATTAAACTCTCCGAAAAAATGTCACCGTCCCTCCAGAGAATTGAACCCCGGCACCTATCGTCCTCTCACAACAATAGTCAGCCGACTAACCACTGCGACCATCGACCCGTTTTTTTTAAACATTTTTACATGATTCTCGGTATGCTAAGCCAAATATAGTCCGTATAGCTCGCTTTTGCAGCAACAGAATACGATCTAACCACAGCCCCAGTGTATTATTCCATAGGTCCATCCTAGAGTAAAAATTTTAAAAATAATATGTTTTAAGAACATGTGTGCTTCATGATCGTTTTAAGTTATAGCTTAAATAATTCATTGCATAAACTATCCACATGAGAATGCCATTTGAGATCTTCATCGATGCAAACACCTAGTAATTTCCAGGATTGACTCAATTCTATTAAATTACTATTGAGATTAAAATGCTTGATATTGTACTTTTGATTATTACGGAACAAAATACACTTTATTTTATCACTATTAAGAACCATATTGTTATTAAATAGCCATTCACATAACTGTCGGTGAACAGAATGGGCAATATGTCTAAATATGAATAATATATAGGGAGACCATTGATAAAAATCATGAATAGAGTAGGGCCTAAAACGGATCCTTATGGTATTCCTTTAAAGACAGGTATAGTACGTCAGATAAGTATTCATTTGTCACGACCTTCGGCAAGATAACTTTCAAATCAGCGCAAGGTAGTCCCTCTAATTCCATAATTGGTCAACTTATGGAGCAACAGCTTGTAATTCACATTGTCAAAAGCTTTAGACAAATCGACAAACATTCCTAAACAAGGATTATTAGAATCAACATTAGAAGAAACTTGATTAATAAACTTAAATAATGCTGTATTAGTAGAACGATTAGAAAGAAATCCATGTTGATAATTAGACAATAATTTCGGTATATTTGTTAAAATAGGTTCGTAACAGTTCGTTCATCAGCGATTCGTATACCTTCGAGAATACCGACAATACACTGATAGGGCGATAATTGTCCAAACAGTTAGAGCCTCCTTCCTTATACATAGGTGTAATATTGGCTATCTTCAACGTTGTGGAAAATATTCTTTGATTAAAAGAAAAGTATGTTAAAGGTGATAGATACAATTAAAGATGCAAACTTTTTAACTATAAAAGATGGTACAAAATCATTTCCACCGCTTGTTGAATTAGATAACTTATTTATAAAGGTTCATCTCCAATATAATAACTGTATTCACTTGATTTCATTTCTGCATGACAGTCTTAACATTCCATTTTGATATGCTTAACTCTAGTTTGTTAATTATGCTCCTATCGTGTACCGAAGTTTGTTTTGTAAATTTATTGAAAAGCTTTAACAAAATCTGTAAAAATTACATCAACCTCACCCTGTACATCCACATCAAAAATATAAAATGCAATGATTATAAAAACCAGATTGCAGTTAGATGCTCTGAAAATAATGCAAACTTGGTGTACCATGACTTCGTCCTAATTAATACTAATTTTCAGATCAATTAAAGGACTTCAAGACTGGCTATTCTACCTAACTTACGCAACACAAGTTCGTTATTCGTCGGCCTTTTTAAACAAGAAAGTCTTCCTAAGCTCAGCCTTACTAGAAACCCTACCGTACGACTCTAAAATAAACTGCACCAACATAAGTCCGATAGAAACGTCAACTTTTAACAGTTTAACAGATCCATACTGCCGATACGCCCAAGGCCAATCGTACCTAACCGAACGCTACACTAGAGGACCCACGGACTTGATTTTCAGCGAGATTTTAGACGAAGAAAAGAACATCGGAATAACATTTGCTTTTACAGTCGGTTTTATAGTGTTTAATTTATTTTTATGTCTAATTCCACTTCCAGCGTTTGTTAAGGCTAAATTTAGGGAGTAAAACGTGCAATATATCCTTTATTCCACAAAAATAATATTTATTTATAAAATAAACGCATATGATTTCGTATAGTTTATTTTTGTTTAAAATCTTTTAGTACATTAGGCGATGTAATCAATAAAGTTATAATGTAGCGATATATTCCAGTATTATTGAATATGTACAGAAGTTTTAAAAGAAACGTCACGATTTATAATAACAGGCAAGAAGAACTATTACACCATTTATTTATATCAAAAATACCAACTTATACGTAAATTAATAATAAAATGGAATAAATCGATACAAAACAACTTTAAGAATAGAACTAAATTGATTTGTTTTGTAAAAGCGTCAACAAATTAATACGATATACAATTTAGAAAATATACACGATTCCCTTTCACTTTTCCTTCATTTCTGCCACCTCACACCTTACCTACACTTCAACTTGAGCCATCGGTTTTAGCGTAGATGATACTTGAAAGTTACAACCCGTCGAAGAAAGTACGTCCTCCATTTGTACACCATCAGCAAGTTCTATCAGAGTAAGTCCATTTTCGGTGTCAACCTCAAATACAGCCTGTAAACATAAAAATTTAAATAAAACAGAATATTTTTTTAGAAAATAATACCTTTTCAGTGATTATCATATTGACACAATTTTTTCCTGTAAGAGGTAAATTGCAGGACTCTAATATTTTATGTTTACCGTCCTTAGCCGTGTGTTCCATGCAAACAATTACTTTAGTTCCTGGAGCTGCAACTAGATCCATAGCTCCGCCCATTCCTTTGATCAGTTTACCCTACCATCAATATTCATAATGATCAATCCAGCTGTCTTAATTTTAAAAAAACCTATTAGAAGCTATTAATTACACTTACCGGTATCATCCAGTTTGCCAAATCACCATATTGTGATACTTGCATAGCTCCCAAAACAGTTATATCAATATGCCCTCTGAAACAATTTTCTCTCATTAATTCATCAAATCCTACCCTTACAAAAACAAAAACATTGCCTTACCCTCTAATCATAGCAAAACTATCATCGCTTGAGAAGAATGAAGCACCTTTTGAGGAAAAAAATATTTACAAAAGAAATGACAATCAAATCAATATTTTTTGATCTCACCTGGAATAACTGTAACTGTCTCTTTTCCTGCGTTAATAAGATCAGCATCTATACAATTAGGATTTGGGAAAGGACCAAGACCAAGGATGCCGTTTTCGGATTGAAGGAATACCTCGATATCGTTAGGGATAAAATTGGAGGAAAGCATAGGCATGCCAATTCCGAGGTTAGCTTGAGATAAGTTAAGAACCCTATATGAACAGAAAAAAATGTGTTAAAAAAAGTTGGAATTACACTAAAAATGAACCAATTCGATCTATTGAAACTATGTACTTATTAAGGATACCATACATGCCATCTTTAAATTCCATAGCTACTCTCCTGGCTATCCTTTCTCTCATTTCAGCAGCTGGATTCTTTTTCACTACTGACGCTCTATGGTCCGTTAATTTTTGTACTGATACTCTCTATAATTATAAAAGTTGTCTCGTGAATTCGGTTAAGAATTTAAATCTCAGTGGTTCCCAAATTGTTTCGACTCGTGCCGTTCTTTTTCCCCAACTAATTTACGGGGGAAGGTTAGGAGATTAGAGAGAGTTATAAAACTAAAAAAGGAATAGGAAAAAATTTCTTCAAATTTCTAGCAAAAAATCACGAAATTTGTCAGCCATATTGTATTATTATTATTATTTTAGTTTCTTCGAAATATTGGGCAGATACAGACTACCCCCCAGGAGAAATTATGTTTCAAAATCCAAACATTTTCACTAATTAAACATATCTACAGCTTTGCAAATCTGTCAAAACTTTGAAACCAATTTATACACGGTGCTCAGAAAATAGCGTCAAAAATGCGAAAACTTATTTTTTCAAATAGCAACCTCTCTTCTTCTCTTCAATAGTGAATTCTACGTTTAAATCTACGAGAAGATCGTGATTACATCCCTATTTTTTAAA
Source organism: Holotrichia oblita (assembly GCA_023690525.1). NCBI lineage: Eukaryota > Metazoa > Arthropoda > Insecta > Coleoptera > Scarabaeidae > Holotrichia > Holotrichia oblita. The sequence goes on from CM043019.1 coordinate 117,698,197, forward strand.
TAAAACAAAAATGGAAGAAAAATAGAAAAAATCATTATAGAAAAAAAAAAGAGTGGCCAAAACGAATATTACTGAAACCAGGGAATAAGAATGTAATCAATGTTCCACCTGTCAACCTTCAAAAAATTTATTTGTCTCCTTTGCACGCCAAGCTTGAGCTGACGCCTATAGAGCAAAATGTAGTGGGTGCAGGGGTTTCTCCGGTAAAACGAGAGACCATACCAGCATCTTTATCTTCATCGAATAGACGGCATCACTGTCCATAAGGGTGGACAAGATCTCACCCGTCTTCAGTTTCAGTGGGGGATACAATGTAGAAATCTGCAGTAGGAAGACTGCGAAAGTCCTGGTTCGTAAACCCAGCCAAGGATTTTCATGCTAGTTTGTGGAAGCTTCTAAAACTCCAAATGGCACGGGAATAGGAATTTGAAGAGATGGAGAACCCCATGGCGAGGCCATCAGCTTGGGGAGCCCCCCACTCTCCAAGATGGTCCCTAACTGCCATTGGAAGCCCGAAAAACTGGCGGAACGTTACAGCACTACGGTGAAATGGGTATCAAGCCAAACATTTAACTATTCAATAGAAACGTGACAATAATTAACAACACAAGAATGGCAAAACATGAGAACTACTGGAACAAACGGAAAATCGGTCCTACAAATGTACACAAATTATTGATGAAATTCGCTGTCGAGTATTGAATAAATTAAAAGAATTATTCAAGCTCTAATGTCGTATCTTATCATTTTGGGAACCACTAACGTAATTACGTAAATAATAAATGTTTCCTGGAACATCTACACCTAGCAAAATTTCTATAGTTCCACATAAACTGTTGACTTCCTTCTTATCAAAAAATATGACGTTTTTACGATCATAATCTTCAAATTTCAGACTTGCTTATTTGGGCTGCTTTATTAAAAATGTTTTTAAAAACTTTTTACCCGGTTTTACTGGTAAATTCAAATCTAATTTAATTTATCATCGGAAATGCAATCTCCGCATTTTAGAGACGTTTATAATGGGTATACAAAATTATGAAGAACTATAAAAACTTCGCCGAGCGTACTTTAATACTCTACCTCTATCCTTTTCTCGAATTTTTCTCCTTTGATTATTCTATGCACGAAAATTCCTGGCAGATGAACTTCGTCTGGTTTAATATCACCTACACCAACTATTTCTTCGACTTCTACGATTGTTATTTTTGCCGCTTGCGCCATTGGTGGATTGAAATTCCTCGCAGCTTTGCTAAATAATTAAATGAAACCTAATATGAGGGTCAATTAATTTGGACAGGCATCAATTTAGATGGTTTTCGGAATGTACTGGATTGTTAAAAAAATGGTATTTATTGCTTAGTAAAAGCATTTCTTTCAGCGCAGATTCATCTACTTTATATTTCAATTAATTGTAGTTAATTGTACCGGGTGTCCCAACAAGGGTAACGAGGTACGGTATTAGGGAAACGGATGTACCTAGAACTTTGAAACAAAAAAATTGTTGAGTAAATCGGCTAAGAAAAAATGCTGGAAATTATTTTCGAGTTTCTGAAATGGCCTCCAGGGGGCGTAATTGCCATTCTGAATTTTAAACCCCGTTTTATACAAAATTTTTTTATATTAATGATAGTCATAGTGAATACTATTTTAAAGATGAGACAAATTCAAATATTTTTTGTTAAATGCTTTTTGCTCTATCTCTGAAAAGAAAGTGGTGGAGGGCGCTAAAATATTTTCGGAAATAAATGTCAATAACTCTAAAAAGGCTTAACGTATCTTAATAAACTTGGAGTCGTCAAAAAGGGAGTTTCCTAGACTATCAATTGAACTGTGAGTGAGGTGATTATGTTTGCTTACCTTGTCGCTAGATGGCGTTTTTTGAATAATCGCAAAAAAAAAAACTTACTGCGAAAAAATTAAATGCAATGATATCACTTTTTTTACCTCATTACATAGTCAATCAAGAGCCTAACAAGCCAGTGAAAACCGCATCTCAATATCTTTATCCTAACCTAAGATATGAATAAAGAAATTTATACTAAAAAAAAATTACATTTTGGGAAGCATTTCCACTTTAAAGTTTGTTATTAATGTCTAGTTATTCCTAATTTACTAAATAAAATGCTAATTTATTATTTGGGATGCCAAACGATATTTTAAATCGAAATAAAATTTTGTTATTTATCTTTGTTACTTTTTTTTACAATACCTTCGAAAGCCAACAGGCCAAAACAATTATAAAATAATAAGTGTGGGAACAGTAAGGAAACTAACTTGAAGTCCAACGAGCCGCAATGCTTATAAAATAATAATAAATTAGTTTATTAAGATACGTTAAGCCTTTTTAGAATTATCGACATTTATTTCCGAAAATATTCTAGCGCCCCCCACCACTTTCTTTTCAGAGATAGAGCAAAAAGCATTTAACAACAAAAATTTTAATTTGTCTCAGCTTTAAAATAGTATTCACTATGATTATCATTAATATAAGAAAATTTTGCAGAAAACAGGGTTTAAAATTCAGAATGGCAATTACGCCCCCTGGAGGGCATTTCAGAAACTCGAAAATAATTTCCAGCATTTTCTCGTAGCCGATTTACTCAATAATTTTTTTGTTTCAAATTTCTAGGTACATCCGTTTCCCCAATACCGTACCTCGTTACCCTTGTTGGGACACCCGGTACATTATGTACATTGAGTAATAAAAACATCAATTTAATTTAAATTAAAAAGTAATGAACTATGTAAACAAACATACTATGCGCCACAGTTCTATTTATAAATTTAAAATAGGTGAAAATATGTCAGTTAACTAATTGGTATTTTTACTATACCACGATCTAAAGTCCATTGGAATATACACAACGTTTTTTGAGAAAGCAATTCTAAAAATATATGAAGTAGAAACAATATGTATATGTATGTAAATATAAGACTTCTGTTGATAAATAAATGTACACTATTACAATCTCTTTTTAAAATGATAACGATCATTTAGTAGCACCATAAATATTAATAAGATAAGATGTTATATAAAAGCACGTTAACGTCATCGTTTATTACAAATTAGATACAAAATTTGTAAATCTGTAAAACCAAGGCAAACAATATTATTATCTTTATTTTATTATCAGACTATAAACAATATGGATTCGAGTAATGTTTTAAATTTTGCAATCCTATAAAAACATTTTACATATATACAGTACGATCCTAACGCAAAGAACTCGTTGCTAAGCACGAATGCAATCTAATCCACATTTTATGTTTCGCTATTACCTTGCTGCGAACTTGTTTATTTTGAAGACTGATAAAATTCAAGTGAATGTCTTTTTCCACATAATTCAAATTACAAGCAAAATAAAATAGCATTTTAACACGGGTATCATAGAATTTCAATATCGAAAAAAAAAAATTTATGTATATTCTTCAAAAAAACAGAAAATGGTGCAGAACAGGATTGACCATCGTTTTGCAATTTTTGACCGTCCCGAATAAAGGGAAAATTATTAAAAAAATTTGCTTCCAAAAACCAGTTTAACCATCTTTTACTTTACAAAGTATCAGGAAAACAATCATAGAAAACAAGTATTTTATAGAATACAACCTTTTTTTGCATGATTAACCATCGTTTGAGCAAGTTGAACCACCACTTACTTTTTGAAAATATCGAAAAAATAGGAAACAACTATTTTGCTGAAAACAAAGTTTTCGTTACAGGTTAGTATTGAGCATCGTTTAATTGGACCACCAACTTTTCTAAAGTTGTATGCGTGACATATAACAGTAGACTTTAGATACTTTGAGCAGTGGCTGTGTGGTTCAAAGGCATGAAACACGTTTGTTACCTTTCCAGCGTTTGGCCCCCTTTCAAAGGCTCAAAAGTATAATGAAGTTTAGATAGATCGGATAAAAATTAATCGAGAGGTGATCTAATACTGATTTTTTGGGTTTAAAGAGATCGAACAACAACTTGTAACATTTGTAGCGTTTGGTCACCTCTCAAAATCTGCAAAAAATGTGATGAACTTTGGATTCTCTATTGGATATAACTCCAAGCACGGATAAAAAATTAACCAAAAGATGGTCAAACGATGATTTTCGTTGGCAGACGATTCAGCATATCGTTACCTTCTAAAGTCTCTGAAGTGTTAACTTGTTTGTTTTTTATCACTTTGACTATTTTGCAGTGTTGATAAAAAAATCAAACTGGAGATAAAACAATGAAAAGATGGTCAATACTTTTTCGAACACATCGAGATGGGCAATCGTATGCAATGGACAAAATTTCTGAATTTCAATTTCTTGGCTGTTGTCATGTATTTATAGTGGTTATTGTCTAATCGAAAGGTAATCAATTGAAAACACTATGATCAAAATTGGTCAATCCTTTCCGTGAGTTTTAAGGCTTAATCATCACACTGATGACTTCGTTAATAGACAAAATTGCCTCATTTGGAGCTCAGAAAATCCATTCATCAATTCATTAGTAGTAAATGCATTCCCAACGTGTCACTGTTTGGTTAACTATGAATGGCAGACGTTATCGAGACCTGATAACCGACTTCTTTGTAGCTGAATATGGAAGTATTGCTCTTCAAGCAATCGTATCATCAGAATTGGCCACCACGATCGTGCTATTTAATACCTATGGACTTTTTTAGAGTCTCAAGTTTACACCAACAAGTCCACGACCGCTCAAGGCCGATTTAAAACGAAATGTCGCCAAATACATGCAAAACCGTTATTGAACATTTTGCTAGAAAAGTCCGCATATCAACAAAGCCTTTTCAAACTTAACCAAACACTTGTATTGTCAATTTTATTGCTGATCATCATCCAAAAAGTTTTCTTCAATAAAAATCCTGATATATTGATTAACAACAAAGTTAATATTGGCCTACGATTTCCACTTAGTCTATATTACGCAAAGTCACTATGTTGGTGCAATTTGGCAGTAAACGTTGGATTATCCAATTTCAACATAATACACACGCACCAAATTTTTATTACTTTCGTTAATTGCTAAAGTTCAGGTAATAGTGAAACCTGCAATTAGAATTAAATTGATGAAATAATCATTGTTGTCATTCCATTGTTTCTTAACTAGATTAGATTATTTAACAATAATCCGTGATTAGTTGCTTTTACAAAATTTTGGTTTTGTGCTTATGGAATTGGAGAATTTTTTTCTTATAACGACAGTATGCGCCTCCTGTTCAAGAATTAGCTTACAAAATACCAAATTGGAAATGAAAAAGAATATTTGGAGCAATATTTGGAAATAGGGAACAAGAAACTGCTCTTATGATAGCAAAATAAAATACCCGCACATTCTTGCGCTCAAAATGTCACATCTACTTACTTGAATAACAAATTTCCGAACGGGTCAGCTTTCCACGCTTTGATCAAAGCATAATCTCCCGTAATAGCTTCCTCCATAATATACGGCTTTCCATTAAACATCTGAGCTTGCCTTTGCAAACTGGGTATTTCAACTTTTCCATCTTTTCCATATTTGATAGGAGCACCTCCTTCATGGACCAGAGTTCCATAAGCAGTAGGAGTAAAGAAGGCTGGTATTCCAGCCCCACCAGCTCTTAATCTCTCAGCCAATGTACCCTAAGTGTCACCCAAAAACAACAATTTTATCTTCTACACATTTTTGCAGTTCGCGGTGATACCTGTGGTGTTAATTCCACTTCTAATTCGCCGGATAAAAACTGCCTTTCGAACTCGGCATTTTCTCCAACGTACGAGGAGATCATTCGTTTAACTTTTTTGTCTTTTAACAGGAGACCTAAACCAAAATCATCTACTCCCGCGTTGTTCGAAACCACCGTATATCCTCCGGCAGCATGCTGCCTTAAAGCTGCTATCAAATTTTCCGGGATACCGCATAGTCCAAAGCCTAGAAAATTTATCGTTCCGGAAATGCGGTGCATAAAGATCAAATTTAAAGCAAAATATACCTCCGACCAATAATTTGCTGCCATCTGGTATATCTTTAATTGCTTCTTGAGCATTTGGGTAAATTTTACGATGTTTTTTCGGCGGCGCTGTTGAGTATTTGCATGATACTATCTATAATGTAAAATACTGTATAGATGTATATGCTCTGGCATTTACGTAAAAAGACGTAGAAAAATCTCGATCATAAATAAAAAAATTATGAATATTAATGGAGCAACTGGTTTTATGCGTTGTAAACAGCACGTGTGTAATTTAAATTGTTATCTATTATGCAGAAATTTCTGTTAGTGTAATAACAGTCAATCTGCAAAATTTTTGCAAATTTTAAATTATCGAAACGGATTTTTAAAGTTACAGTGCTCTGTGTTATCAGTTATCGATACATATTTTGATAACAAACGTACCCATTCAAAACAGAAGGAAATAGTTTTTATTAAATAAATAATACTTATACCTATTCTTCCTTTAATTTCTATCGTAATTTAATTTAGAAAGACCCAGAACTCTAATTTTTTTGTATCTAAATATTTAAAAATATCGAAGAAACCTTGGCAATATTATCTGAATGTCAAGTAACGATGGTCTATATTTAAGTACATCACATTAAATTTAGAACAAGTATATCAAACAAATCTAAATCAATCAAAATCAATTGCATTTATGAACCTACAATAAATTGCTTTCGTTTGAAGTTTATCCTAACCTACAAACGTCAACACAGTTGCTAAGATAGAATTATTATAATGAAAATAGGGATTCCTTGTTTTTCTCGTATAATTATAAATAACGTAGGTACCTTGTATAAATCTTTCGTGTAATGAGTCGTACCGGATTGACCTACGACGCTTAAAACACTCCTATTTATCGTAAAATATACCGCACTAAACATGATTCGTATTTGCACCCACACGAACTAACCTATACAACGCTACTAGTAACAATGACGGAATTAGATTCGAAATTGAATACAGTAATCATGTTTATGGTGTGGTAACAAAGTCAAAGCAGACGAGAATAGGATATTTTTAATTTATGCTGGGTTCCTTCACCGTGGTTTATCACTTTTACTTTTGGGATATTATCGCCAAACATGTAAACAATTTTCCCCTATTTAGTTGCTTAGCTGCAGCTTCTACCACTTGATGAAATGTCACATTATCGTAATAATCCAAAAATTATGTAATATCACATATTCTACATTCTAATATACCTAAATTCAACACATATTTGTATTTAAAAATAAAGAGTACCTTCCTAGAATATTTAAACTAAATGATTATTTATAGATTGAGTTCGTGTGGTGTTTTTAAACATTTATTTTTCATCTAATTGTAATTTTAGAAAAGCCACAATAATACTGCTAATTGATTACCATAAATAGAAGTAAATTTTCGTTTTTATAAATACTAACTCTGCCATCTATAAATTGTCAATCATACTTCTGAGATGATAGCGTCACCTATAGGGATGACTCGTAAATTAACGGCCGATCGTTTGGTTGCCTACCTATTCATTTCCTGATTATATATTTATTTTAAAAATAAAATTATTTAATATAGTTCTTAATTTTAACAATTGTTGTTTTATTTTTGGTATATCCCTCAGTGTGTCATATTGAATCAATCCACTACAGTAATAGGTTGTCGATGCAGAAATTTTCACCTCTTCTGAAACTATTTTGAAACTGCCTTTGTGTCGGTCAAATCAAACTTGAATTCTTCTGTCACTTCTGTCACTTCTGTCCTGGTAATTAGGAGAAACAATGTTGCTTGTAATGACTTTTTCTTCTATTCTTTAGAAATAGATAGTACTTATGTGCGTTTACATCATTATAAAATCATAACACCTATGACAAAATTTTTCTTATTTTATTTACACAGAAAAATTGAACACGCCTTATATAAAAAGCATGTTTATTTATAGGTACAATTCATTTAAAAAAATAGTATCAACTTTTTGTGGCTAAGAGAAACATGAATTTTAAATTATTACTGAGTAACTCACTAGAAAACAACATACTTTTTTCTTGCAAACCACGCTAATCACATAAAAATAACGTTGGAGGCGATATCTGACCAGTACAAGGAAGATATTAAGCAATTTATGGTCTAGGTACCACATTCATCATCATTAACAATTCGTCAAGTTACTATTACTTAAAATAAAGGTGATTGTCTTTTTGAGGATAAACTTGTAATTAACTCTAGTTGAATGTGTACTGAACTTGAAGAAACTGTTGCTTATAGTATTAATAAAGTAGTATAGCTGTGCAGGATGAGAAATTCTAGTATCTTGTCTAGTTTTGTCCAGGGATATTATCTGCTTTTTTATTAGTTGTTTTAATCACATGGGGCGTTAGTCGTCGAAAGATTACACAATAGCGCCGGACAACAACTGTTTTTGAATGAATCTATAATATCGATAAGTTTATTATAGTTTTTTGCGTCTGTTTCCCTAGAATATGCTTCATGTATACCTTATTTCAAAAAGAGAGAGACAAAATTCTGAACAGACCCAAATGACACTTGTTTCTTATTGGTTGAAAGCAGGGCAAAATCACATTATGCAACATACTGTTATTTCTGTTCATTGTCAAGCATTCTAACATTGTTTATACCACAATTTAAAGTTTTGCTATAATTATTACATTAATTTATCTATTTTTTGGTGTAGAGTAGTTCTCATTTACCTTACTTATCAGAGAATGTCATATAAGATTTATTTTGCAAAATATATATTGTAATCTGGGGTCTGTTCAGAATTTTGTCTCTCTCTTTTTGAAATATGGTAAAGTTAGCACATTCTGTTGTATCATCTGCATTCAATTCAGTAAGATTTGATAAAAAATCACACAATTTATTACAAAAAGTAGCGATGTTTAAGGTTAATCTACGTATTTCAGTGTCGAAAAAAGAATTCAGGTGTTGTACATGTAGGAAGTTTGAAAACCTTGTGAAGTTCAGTGTTATTTTCTTAGAGTTTATTGGTTTTTTTCAATGTTGTACTTACTTTGAACAATTTCCTTCGCTAGTTTATTCACATCACTTTATAAAATGTATTACGCTTTTGGGCAATTATACAAGTGTTGTTTTATCTTCTACTTTATGGAAATACTTATTTTGTGCTTTAGTAGTGTGTAGTTCGTGCTTTATATCAATGTTTTTATGTGTTATAATGTATCTGTATGTAACGAATCTTATTATGTAAAATATGTCATGACTATTGCTTAAACTTCATACGTTAAGCAATAGTCATGACATATTTTACATGCTAATTAAAAAATTCAACAAATCCATTAAACCTTTAATTTAAATTTGCCGCCAATTTAATATGTAGTTCAGGAATTTGAGGATACTGTCGCATAACCTTTAACACAAATTTAAGTTTCCGCTCCCAGGTTTTGTCCAGACGCGTAGAGTGCAGCCAGACCATACGAGCGTATCCTGTATCAACTCTCATAGATTAGACAATTAATTAGAACTCACATTTAAATACATTATTATAATTAAAGCTATTGATAATATTTAATTTATAAAATAACCATCGATTATCGCTTAACAGGAGAGAATACCTATTACTGATTACATAATAAAATGTATCTAAAAAAAATAAAGACAAATATAGTTTAGTGAAATCAAAAATACAAAATATCAATATTCATAGATAAACACAAACTTGTAGTTGAGTGTAAAATTATTTACAACTAATGTATCACAGACAGTAGATAAGTCAAATTTCTCAACACTGATTTATGACTTACATATCTAATAAATATTCGTATCTGAAGAGAAACTATACATACGAAATAATAATCTAAAAATTGATCGATATAAAACAGTCAAAAACTTTCGGTTTACAAATACGGAAATGATACAGGTATAAGTACAACATACATTAAATGTATGTTGTACTTTTACCTGTATAATAGAAGAATAATAGAAATTTTCTATTAACGAAATTCTTATAAATATTTAGCATCTAGTTTTCATTTCTTAGTACTTATTGCGATCGTAAAAGTTATTGCTTCATTTACATATTTTTGTTATTGAAAGTTATCTATACAATAGTCGCAACGCTTTCCCTTAAATCTAAGAATTCTTACAATTTATAACATAATAGACATACCATCAGTTTTCCTAGTATTTGAAAATTGATTCTTCTTCACATTTTGAATGTATGAAATAGTGAAAGAGACTAAAAATTTTAATAGTTCAAAAGTGGAAGTGTACCACTCAAAATAAGTCTTTCCCAAAACAATTGTTCCTCAAAATGTAAATTACAGTATCAAGAATTATGTGCAGTGAAGTTTACAATCATTAGGCGAAACATGTATTAGAAAAAATGTTGATTACAAACGTGTACTTTTTACCATTTTAAAAAAGATCTCCTAATTTTGGATATCCGAAATTAGGCAACTTTTCTGATGTCCGAAGTATAAGGACCCTTAAAATAACTTTAGGTATATTATTTAAAATAAACTTACAATGAAACGCACCGAAACTATAATAAAAGAATTTATAATTCCTAAAATACACAACCGTTAATATTAAAGAAGCAATACATCGATACAAACGGAAAAAGGCAGTTGCAAAAAGTTTTGTTTTCATTCTAAATACCATCTGCATATGTATACTTTCATTCCATTTGCTTTGGATCCCACTGTTGGTGCTTTACACCTCTTCTTGGCATTGACATCCGAAATTAGGAATTTGGTACTAATTAAAGTCGTTCTGTAAAAAAGGTATGAAAAATATTATAGGTTTTACGCATGCAACTTACTCTTTGAATGTCAAACTTACCTTTGATATAGTTATAACTCTTCAAAACACAGCATTTTTATTTAAAAATTGCTTAGTTGAAGAGACCGACCCCACGCTAAACAACATTTCGTGATGCTGTCAGCTAATCGTGAATAGTAAAAATATAAAATATACGCTGAACGTTAGAAGTTTCATTTTTGAATAGATTAGGATGTAGTTTCACAACATGAATATAGATGAACCTGTCCGAAAATAAGCTACTTTCCTCTAATAGACGACTGAATAAATTGAAAATATGGTGTGGTGTATGTCTTTTTAGAATATGAGTAAAAAAGCTTAAGGCATTCCTAAACCAGTATATACGATTTCCCAAAAATTGTGGGGTAACCATGTGCCCTATGCCGTCATAGGGTTAAATATTGGCTGCAACAGATCATAAAATAGACCGCTTTCCAACTACAGGTGCATACGTTATTTGCAGACAGAATTACAGTGCCAAAAAGAAAAGAATGACAAGAAGAAAACATGAAAGACACTTTAAACAATATAAACAAAAAAGCGATCAATTGGCGGCAAAATTTCTTTGATATACAACTCTATGTAGATGGTTGGGGGTGACTTTGCACGGAAAATTGACGTACAAACCACACCTGGAACAGGTAACAAACAAAGCCACCAGAGCCTTTTGGGCCTGTAGAGGAATGTTTGGCAAAACGTGGGGACTAAAACCTATGATGGTACACTGGCTGTACACGAAAGTTATAGTACCTTCTATAACTTACGCAGCGTTGGTCTGGTGGCACAAAGCTAGTTTGAGCTATGCGGCCAACGTACTCAGTAAAGTCCAGAGGATTGCCTGTTTAGGCATCACTGGAGCCATGTCCTCGACGCCGACTGCGGCGATGGAGACGATCCTTGGGCTTCCTCCGCTGCAGCTTGTCCTGTGGTCGGAGGCAGTCCTAGGGGCCTACAGGGCAAAACTTAGTGCATACAGGGATTTCTCCGGTAAAACGGGAGATCATACCAGCATCTTCATCTACATAGAGCAGACAGTACCACTGTCCATGAGGGCGGACAAGATCTCGTCTACTTTCAGCTTCAGTGGGGGATACAATGTAAACATCTCCAACAGAGAGACTGTCAAAACTTTCGTCCACAAACCGAGATGGGAGGTATCTCGCTGGTTTGTCGCCTCAAAAACGCCAAACGGCGCAGGAATTGGAATTTGGAAAGATGGTGAAACCGAGGGTGAAGCTCTCAGCCTAGAGAGCACTGCGTCCATTTTCCAAGCCGAAGTAATCGCAATCTAGACCTGCGCGGAAGGCATATTAAATTGCCCGCAGGTTAATGGAGCAGTGGAAATCCTTTCTGACAGTCAGGCTGCTCTCAGAGCACTACAGGCTGTCAGGTTTGACTCCGAGGTAGTGCTACACTGCCATAAGACTCGAGTAAAACTGGCGGAACGTCTCAGCACAACTCTGAGATGGGTGCCAGGTCACTCTGGAATGAGACGTAATAAAATGGCTGACAAATTAGCTAGAGGGTGGGGAACCATTTGTGGGTTCAGAACCTACATGTGGGAACTCCTATGGCAGCATCAAAGCTTTTGTCAGATCTGAACTCACTGCTAGGCATTGCTCTCACTGGAATGCACTTGCCGGCATGAGACACTGTAAAACTCTCGGGATTCGCCCGTACGAGGCTGAGGTTACTCACAGGAATCTTAACCGGTCACTGCGCACTGAATAAACACCTGCATCGCATGGGCATAGTAAACTTTCCCCTGTGTAGAAACTGTGGAAATGCGGAGGAAACTTCAATCCACCTTCTTGCCTACTGCTCGACAATGGACAGGGAGAGGCGGAGCTTCTTCTTGACTACTAAAAAAGGACTAAGAAAACTAACTCTCGACCAGGTTGCGGACTGCTTTGTCCGAGTGCAACCGGGCTAAGGGGAGTAAAACAGCACGGAGGCACAATAGGCCTCCCTTATGGCCGAGCTTGCCTTTACGGTTTTTCCGCCCGTGTGGAAAAAAAAATTGTAGATGGTTGAAAAAGTGTACATTTGTACAAGCCTGGTGTTCGATCATGACATTGGAAATAAAATGGTTCAGCATGTTACACAAATATAAATCTCGTATGGGTACGATTTAAAAATTTTCCAAGAAAAGGAATGAAAAATTAGTTCATAGACAACCCTGTTCTTAGTAGCAAAAGATATTGCCGGGAAAATGGTTGGATGTGCAAAAAAATTTAACAAACAAAAGTTCTGCTGCTTTTAGATGATCACAATAGTCACAGCAGCCTCAATATATTATAGTACATTATATATGTCGTTTGCATCCACTGGATGTGGAATTTTTCGATCCCTGTCAAACCCGGGAATTATGGAAAATATCCAGACGTGGGTTAGACAAAGCATCGACAGGATTGTGACTCATTTCCAACTTATAGGACGCAACTACTCCGGGAAATACAATCTGTTTGATGACAACATCCTTGAAGATTGAGACCAACAACTAATCGAACAAGACCAAATTCAAGATCATCGAGATCAATAGTTGAAAGTGCACTGTGATGTCAATCTAGGGTTGAAGAGAGTATCCACAACAAATAAATCTTAATGTGAAATTTTTCAAAGCATTGCCAAACAAAACAACATTTACAGAACAGAGTTAATTAACATCAAAATAAAAACACTGACGTAACAGTCTTAAATGAAAATCAACTAAATCAAAATCATATCATCATCAATTTTATTTGAATATGCTTAAAATATTTCTATTTATACCAGGATGTAGTTTATTAATTGCATCGACATATTAAGAACGTGTTTTAGGTATTTTATTTCTTTCAAAATTAAGTTTAACGTTTCATTTTTTATAATTAAATTCTTCAATATAAAAAAGGCCTAATTTACCGTCATTTTTTATATAAATCAGTGGCAGAAATTCAAATTAAATTACACTCAGAACTAAAGAAACATGTTTAATAGATTTTCTACATATCTAGTAGTTTATAAATTCGACCAACTAGGTACCAATATGTTATTTTGTTTATTTATTGAAAAATCGAATCCTTTGATGTGAGATATGTACCTCTAAAATCATTACAACATAACATCGAAGCTTGTCGCCCGGAGAACCAGTTCGAAACGGAAAAAAATATTGAGCAACGCGTCGGTAGGGACGACAGTATAACGTCAATCCACTATTTGAATCCCCTATTTCGCGCACACCGAACCACCTTCCCGTGGATCACGGAACCCGCTTCGGCAGTGCTTTTGCTTCAGTTAAGCGGTGAAACGCTGCGCGAGTAAATCGAGTAATTTAGTCGGTACGATAGTTAACAATCGCTTATTTACATTCGCAAAAAAAAAATAAAGATTACGTGAAAATGACGCCTCGCACTGTGAACAACTGCGATCTTATAAGTTGATAAAATGCGCGAGATCCGATCGTGACACTGAAATGTGATTAACGTCGCATTTTACAGCGAAAAACGCCGATTATTATTATTGTTAATGTTTTCCATTGATAACGTTTTGTCGTCGACTAGTAAGTGGTGCGAAATGTTTAAAAAAGTCGACCGAAAAACATTACTCAGTCGTCCACGCCAGTATCAGCGAACTGTAGCGATCATTTATACGAGAACAACAATCAATTATCGAAGATGTATCAGAGTTCGAATCATCGCGATGTCAGTCCACCGCCTCCCGTGCGCAGGCCGCAATTGGTCTTTCACTGTCAATTGGCCCACGGAAGTCCGACCGGGTTCATATCCGGATTCTCGAATGTCAAGCAATTGTACGAAAAGGTGGCTGAAAATTATGATTTTCCGGTGTCTGAGGTACGTACAATTTATTTTTAAGTCATTAAACAATTGTTTGTTTGTTTTATATATTTACTTGCATTACACCCTAAAAATGCCCCTAAATCTATTTCGCTTTAATTTTAATAAAAGTTAATTCAATACGGATTGATTTTTGAACACATTCCTCCAAACGTAAATAGCATGAATTGACAATCAATTATAGATATCATAATTGAATTTCCATTTATTTTAATGCCAAATCATCAAGGTCGTTAAATACAATGTGTCCACGAACTTTTTGCAACGCTCTGGACACAATCCTTATTTTTTATTAATTCTTTTGATTGGAGCGTTTCATTTATTTAAAAAAATTGAACATAGTTTATTTTCATATCTACATATCTTTAGAACTAACAGTCGATATATGTTAAATCTACAAATCAGATCATTCTTTTGTACCCAATACTCACCAGAATTTTGAAGCGATACTATTGTGTACCAAGAAGACTACATTGTGATACTTCAGCTTGTATTTGGTTTAGCGTCGTAGCGTCTTAGTATTTTATTAGAAGGTATCTGTGAGTTAGATGGTTTTTAAGAACCTGCTTCGATGTTTACTCAATCCATTCGTTCATTTTCATGGGTTTGATTGGTAATAATATTTGGTAAAGTGCAACAATAAATGTTTTGACTCTTGTCCTTTATAAACTAACCATTGGAATCCTACGAGGGCCTTATTGTCCCTGACATACAATGGAACGACTTGGAAAGTTAGACGTTTTGTCTTGAGCTGCAGACCACTCGTTCGCCTCTATCATCAGTATCTCATCATCCCGAAGGTGAAACCCACAAAGGTGGTCTTTGTTTTTTGGGAATACATGAAAGTCACTAGAAGCCAAATCTGAAGACATACAGCTTCTGTGGGTAGGAACGTTGTCCTGATGAAACAGCACACCACGCCCGAGCTTTCTCCTCCTTTTTTCTTTGATAGAATCATGCAGGTTTGAAATTAAAGCAGCATAATATTGCGCGGTTATAGTATGTGGCCATGATCTTCCTCGCAGATACTGTTGCAGGTTGTGAATCTTTGTGCCTGCATTCTGTGCTCTGCTTTTTTGATTCAGGATCATAATAGCGAACCCAAGTGCTAAGAAGTGTTCAGGATCTCGCTTAATGATGGCCAAATTCGTCTCTGAACTGACCTGTCAAATGAGCTTTTGCTCTGCGGCAACATTTTCGGTGCCCATCGTGCAACCATCTTTTTGAGACCTAATTCTTTATATAAAATAGTATCTGCACTACCTATTGAAAAGTCTTTTCAATGTATTACTTTTTTAAATTGTAGCTTTCTTTTGGACACTCTTATACACATATATATCTAATTTCCTCTCCTAACTGTCGTTTTATTTAAACTTATCTGATATAGTTAATGGATTGATTGATGCAGTTTAGGTACTTCAGTTATTAAATTTAGAATTACTGTAGGCATGATTAACTTTATATTTGGCTATACACTAACTAAATTTTAGAAAAAAAAAATCATCAAGAAAAATGACAATGACATGAAATCGTCAAATAAATTACAAAACCAATTAATTCGATTAAATTTTTTTTAATTTGAAATATGTCTGTAACTCGGTAACAGAATAAGAATTACTACAGTAATTTCCTTTATTCATAATGTCTGTAATTTTTAAAGAATTTCTTGCATCGAAAGGAAGCTTTGATTAAAAGAACGCAATAATGACTTCTTATATCAAGAAAATAACCCATTCCATATTTCAGTACAATTAAAGTACCGCTGAAAACCCATTTATGTTAAGGATTTCTAAGAATAAGAATGCATTAGAAATTCAAAAATTATAATCTTATTATAAAATAATAAAGTAATGGATTATAAATTGATTTCTGGACGTTAGTTATTATCTTTGTTAAACTAATTTCTTATTTATTAATATTTGTTAATTAATATAAATAAGATATCAATTATAAAAACAATATGTATCTAACTATACATAAGTATGCCTTGAAAATTATCTCCTACTGTAAACATATGTATCTGACAAACACAAGCTCTAACGTCACGTTTCCTCTGTTTACTATATTGCTAGTTGTAAAATGCTGAAAATTAAATGATGCTGCAAAATAGTTCAAAAATTTAGAATTTTTTTTTAACGAATAGTTTTTAGGTACGAATAGTTATTTTATAAAAAAAAACTTCTGTGATGCATCTGCCGCAATTTGTTTAGCTTGTAAACGAGATAAATTAAAATTTCTCCCAGATCCCGAAGGGATATTTTCTTACAATTTTGACAGGTAGGACATAATACTATCAAAATACTTGTAACAGCTATCAAGTGATAAGAAACAGTTGTTTTTGAATTTTAGCAGCTATAAATGCCGGTAAATCTCACGGGGAACGATGAACTGTTAAATTATAAAGACACCCAATACTTTATTTGACAATTAGTAGCTGTTGTCTACAATTTGATTTAACATAATTTGTAAGCATCAATTCACTTCTAATAGTTGCCAAACTGTCACAATAATCATTTATCACAGTTTTGGTTACACGTATTAAAATATATCTGGCAGCTGTCAAATTGAAAATTAGTAATTACTACCAGTTTGGAGGAAAACTTTATTTATATATGAAGATATGAGTGCATGAGTGCAATTGATACTCTCTACCTTTAAAAAGTAGAAATGTTGCAATTTATAGTTGTAGCTATATAACTTATGTACGTCATTTCAATTGATTACTTGTCATAGTACATCAATGACACCTTGTATGACATATTTTGACAGTAACAAATTTGTAGGTTATATTTATAGCAGGATTATTGACAAACATTCTAGTATAAATTTTTACGATATAGTTGACATTAACTAGCTTGTCAATGTTTTGAGTTTAAAAATGGCGTGTCTGGTTAGGTGTCCATATATAGCTATTTTTTTCCTAGCAGTAATAGTATTGTATATACATAGTAGTATTGTATATATTATACATTCGTAAACTTGTAAAATCGCAATGTCGGTGATCAGGCTCTGATCTTGCTAGACATTGCTCAACAGATATCATCTACTTTCATCTTCTGATATCTATTGAAGAATTTCTGGACAAAATAGGCCATCGGAATATATTTGTCAGTTCAAGCTCTTGTATCATGCACTGATGAGAACAAATAGGTTCGAAACATGTGTCTGTATGTCAAGATTATGTTTCCAAACATACTTTTATGAACTGTGTGTTCGATGTGTGTTATCGTCAAACATTTTCGGCTTTACATACCTACAGCTGTTTCATTACGAAGTTATTGTTTGTAAAACTGTTCTTGATCTGTTACATTAATGGATTGTTAATAATCGCTGTCATATTTAAGCATATCCTTTAATTCAAGACAGATTCATTGATTTATAAATATATGTACAGCAAAAATATCTGAATTCTAAACACAAGGTTCAGACAATCTTGAACTAGGCAGCCGAAACACAAAGTGTCAAGAAAACTCAATGTTTGTAATTAAGTTTTCGCAATGTTCTAAAGTTCTAAGTTTTAAGGTGAGTCGTGTTGCTCATTTTTCATGAATAGAGTTTTCTTGACACTATCTTTTTGGTTGTCCAGGGCAAGATTATGCGGCTTTTCTGTTCAGAATTCATATTCCAACAAGTGCAGCCGTACTTCTTCTCAACTAACAAAAATATGTCAACTATTATAGCTTTGTTCCAACCCAAAGCTTTCGTGTAATGTTATGGATCGTGTATTGTATACGATAACGTTTTTCGGTTTCGTAAATGGCAGTGCATCATGAACACTTCTCATGAGACAATCCCACAACGAAAGTTGACCAATTTGTACTAAAACACAGTTCGGTTACATATGAGAGGCTAGCAACAAGCTTTATATATACTGATTTAAAAGAGCTTGCTCTCGTTATATTTTAGCACATTTTATATTTCGAAATGAAACAAAGCATACCTACCTTATATTTTAAAATTAAATAAAGGTGCTTTAAAGCTATTGTCGTGGAAAAAGACAAAGCGTTATTCATTTAATTTAACTACAAAGAGATATCGTTTTGGGATTACTTTGATGTTATAAAAATATTCGCAATTCATAACCGAGGACGCGTTTAAAAAATAATACATAATCCTATTTTTTTCACAAATTATATGTTACTTTTGTCTTTCACCTATAAGGCAAATAAACTCCGTTGAGTATAAAAAAGATTTATCGCAATTACTATTTTATTTATAATTAGCAGGTATAAACGAACCCTTTCATATAAGTAGGGTTTATTCACCTGGAAAATCCTTTCTACCTCACCCTTACTACTGACTCATCGTACGCTGACAATATAATGAAAGGTTTTTTTTATAAATTATTGCGACAGATTAAAATGTTTGATGATTATAAATCTCCGTATACTGTAAAGATAATTTAGGTGACAGGTGAAGACTCCTTTTAACAGCAATTCTTCGGTAAATACTCTTATATCCGGTTGCATTATAATGTTTCATTTAATACTTTTACTTATTAATTCAAAGTGAAATTTTTCATCTTTTTAAAAAGCAAAAGTTTCGTTTATCATTTGCTCTCTAAAATTAGACAACAATGGTCGTTAGAAAGTGTAAATTTGCTGTAGATTATAATAAAGAAACCTGTAAATATCAAAACATATCTAGGCGCGACCCAGAATCAAAAAACTGTTCTGTTACCGTCTGGAACGTCAATGTTATAAGTTATAACAAAAGTCGTGCACGAATGGTAACACACCCAAACAACAGTTTACGTTAAACTTCACTATTGCGTAATGTGTCTTTTACTCATGCATGAAGCAGTCGTTAGAGCCACTAGAATGAAATCGTTATATGTTTAAAATTCTTTCGAATAATTAGTAAACTACTGCGTTTCTCTACAACCTTGACACTTGTATATATAATCAATAATTAACTGGCGTTTTTGTACTGTAATGGTATCCTGCCTTTGCAGCCTTTGAAATGCGTAACTTTCATGAAGCATCTAAATAAAAAAAATATCCATAGGAAATGGCGTTCATTAATCAATGTTTTTTTTTAATGTAGTAATAAACTATCTTATACCGACAATAAAGCGATCAAATATGTGATTAACGATTATAGATTATCTTATATGTGTGATAGCTATATACATATATATAATTTGTTGAAAATTTTTGAGGGATTTGTAAATATGTTTTTCTGATTAAACGCGATTATTGAACGAAATTAGTTAGTACGTAATCGTAAATATTGAATGTGTGATTTTTTAAATTAAAAAATCTTTTATATACGCTAAAGTATGATAAATTTTGTACTCTTTACGAAAGATTTGTAGCTCATTCAGTTTATTTCCTACTTCCTGTAAACGCACTTTGAATGCTTCTGTATCATATAGCAGATCATTAGCATATACACTTAGTTTTAAGGCACCCCAGAGAAAAAAGTCGAGTAGTGTAATAGCAGGTAAATGGATTGAGCCAAACCTACTTATCCACCTTTCAAGACAATCTAGAGTGAGCAGAACAGTCGTCTTGTCCCCAGAATTTGTTATTACAAAGTTCCTGCTTTAAAGTATTTAAGTGTGCCGACTTAAAATGTTGTCAAATGTTGAGAATGTTTGTCAAACGACACACAGTTGATATGCGCTCTTTCAAATGATCTTTGTCTCTAATCTTAACTATGTACACTTTTGATTTTACATAAACCAGCGGCATTATCCATCAGGTTTAAGTTCAGAGATTGTGGGACGTACTCCACTCGTCTTGTACGACCAATCCACTGGGGGAAACTTTCATCTAGTCAATCACGAACTTGTGTACCATAGTGTGGTGGTGCACTATCCTGCATGAACCATTCTGGTTTTCCTAAACATTGGAAATCCAAATCACGAAGCAGTTTATCTCCGAGCATTGTCCATTCATTTTCACTGTTAACTGTGAATTACTGTCAGACCAATAACATAGGTTATGTAAGTTAACCTCTCCATTTACATAAAAATTAGCTTCGTTCGAAAACATAACTTTAGACACAAGCTGTGGGTCTTCCTTCAATTTTGTCGCTAAACAATATAGCACATCTTTATACGACGATCAGGATCGTCTTCTGACAAGTGGTGTAACAATTGTAACTCATATGGATGACTTGAATCCGCAGCTAATCCTAAAGGCATCGCTGTTCTTCCGGATGACCCAACAAAAAACGTCATGCAAACACTTAACATAAACAACCCGCTACAGTAAGAACCGACTCATACTCCTACTACAACGTCCCTCCCAAATTTATTTATTTTGCTCAACAAGAGTATTGCAATAGTTTTCTTAAACTGTAGCAACAAAAACTCTTTGATGTGGCTTGGTAACCCGTTCTTTGCCTCTGTACAATTACGTACAAGTATATGCAACAGCTTTGGTTTAAACACAATTTCTTTGTTTAGACTGAACTGACATCTCATTTTTTGAAAATTCTTTCGTAATCTCTAACACCTTCGGTTCGCTTTCAGATTCCTCATAGCCATCTTTGGGCACCTCTACGCCCCTCAGGTTCTTCTGTCACATCATTTTCATCGATTTCCACTTCTATCATATTATTTTCACCAGTTACCATTTAATTCTTCTTGTAATTGGCTGATTTTTTTTGTCGCGTAATCAACTCTGCGACAAGACCTTACTTACAGTTTCTTCCTTGTTACTCTGTTTTTTTTTGAACACAAATCTTATTTCTTCTCAAATATTTATTCATAAAACTGTCTATACAGACACATCAATATCATCTAACGTCTTCTTTAATAATGGCTGTTTCAAGAGAAACCTTAGAATATGCCACATCTAATGGTTGTAAGAGGTGAATGCTGCTTACATGAAGAAGAACAATCTGATCACAAGCAGTTCCAGTTTTTTCTTTAGACTTCTGGATGTAATATTGCAGTAAACCAATCTTCAAGACAACATTGATTGAAATAGATTTCGTTAAAATTTTGCATCTAGCTGGGATCATTATCAACTAAAGGCTGCTGGAGTTTTATATTTTCAATAATTTGATATCGAATGAAGTCAGTGAGGAACCTCATTTTGAGCACTGCAAAATTTTCTTGACTAAATGGATGTTTGACAAGGCATTCGTTTACTTTTCACTTGGAAAAAATAGTTCTCAAATATTTTGGGTCGTAGTTATAATGTATAATAGTCTTGAAGTACGAGAACGAAACTGAAATTATGACCGATTAGAAACAAAATTTTCTATAAGAGTATTGAGGTGTTAAGCAGTCAATAAGAAGTAAAAATGTGCTATCGAATTTATGTTGCCGTCGCAAACTTAATAATTAAAACATACATATCGATCAAGAATAGTTTTCTAATAGGAATACTAGAAACTTTTATAAAGTACTATAAACAGAGTTTACTAAAGAACATGAAAATACTTCATCAGACAGATAAGTACCCTCGCTAATAACCACAGGAGAATTTTATGCCAGCATTATCACGGAAAGTACTAAATCCTTTTAAGTATTTATCACCAGCTTCTTCAAATTTAATAGACTTTTTCCCAGATGTAGAGATTTTTTAACGTTTATGTCTTTATGATTTGAAATGTATGACATGTACGAAAGCATATGTTGGGGCCTCAATAAACCTTGGCACGAGAAAATCGTTTGACTTTTTGCGGTGTGTGATTGCTGCACATGGTGTCCATCAAATATGTGGCGAAAACATATGTGTTATTAATTCACTAATTATCCTTATTTAAGAAATAATATTCAGAATTAAAAATTGTCATGGTTGACGAAGCAATTGTTTAGTGTTAATTGAACATAAGTTAACTCAAGCTTATTTTTATAAAATTAATTTTAATGGCTGGAGAGCTTTGATAGAAAAATTGGTAAAATTCACTGATGATGTTGGGCACGATAGTGGCCTACACATTTTATACTGTAATTGAAAGAAAATCCTAATTTTCAAATGTTTTCTGTTTGTTGTTTTGTTTTTGTTTTCAAATCTGGGGGAAGCATTTCGCACTGGACGGTCAAAAACTGTTGCTTGCAAATAAAACATTGATCTTGTCCATGACATGGTCCTGAAACATAAATGAATCACTGTGAAATTCATTGCTCAGACTTGTGACTATTCAATAAGTAACATAGAAATCATTTTACATAAAAAATTAGATCTCAAAAAGATGGCTGCACGATGGATATCAAAAATATTGACGCCAGAGCAAAACCGCATTCGACAGGTCACTTAAGAGACGAATTTGATGGCCATCATTAAGCGATATCTTGAATACTTTCTAGCAAGATTCGTTACTGTGGATGAAGCTTGAGTTCACCATTCCGATCCTGAATCAAAAAGGAAGACAATGGAATGGAAGCATAAGGGTTCACCACCCCTTCGAAAGTTTCCTGCAACAGCATCTGCGTGGAAAATCATGGCCACAATTTTTTGAGATGCCGAAGGAAGAGACGAAGTTTGCAATTATTAAGCGAGATCCTGAACACTTCCAAACAAAATTCATTCCTGTGAATGAATTATGGGTCCACCACTATCAAAATAGCAGAACATAGAATGGAGGCACAAAGGTTCACCACCCCCTCGAGTAAGTTTCATGTGATAGCATCTGCGGGAATTATTTTTGAGATGCCGAAGGAATTATCCTAATAGACTACGTAGTCAGACTATAATTGGACAATATTAAGCTAGTTTACTTTCAAAACTGCGTGATTCCACAGAGTGCTATTTCATCAGAACAACACTGCCCCCAGGAGCTGTATTTCAATGACCGCAATTTATAATGCAAGCTTAGTAGGCCTTAGTAACTACCATATATTTCCCAAACTCGAAGAACACCTTTCTGGGACTCACTTTCGCGACCTTGAGGCAGTGATTGATATTTACCTTATCTTTCTTTGTGTTTTAGATATTTCAAGTCTATTCGTTTTTCGGGTATGTTTACATCTTGTGCGTTACGTTTCATTGTTTTATTTCGGAGATGGCTAACGTTTTGAGCTCGGTGTGTACAAATTTTGAAAAATCGAAATATAATTTTCGTAGAGTCAGACATCAAATAAAGACTAAAAAAATAACTAATTATATATTTATATCATAAATATATAATAATAGAAAACAAAAATAAATAAATATATAATTCGAAAATAAATATAAATTTATACAATTAGAAAATAAATATATATGAAGAATTAGTGACTTTTTTGGTGCTGAAGTTTGTCTGCTAAATCTTCTATTTCGGGGTTATACTTGGTACATTTCAAGGCTAAGCAAGCGCTACTGACTTCATCTGTTAACCGATTCCGTTTGTTTGTCTTAATATTACTTAATGCTGAGAACAATGTCTCACAAAAATATGTGGATGAAAAAATTGTTAGCAAAGCCATTGCCAAATCTTTCATGTTGGTATAAGTGTTAGATAATCTGTTCCAAACCTTCAAAATTTCTTCTTCGTAGTTGTACTCATTTTCATTCTTCAAACGATTTCGTTCCATATTTTCAACTACTGGTCTTAACTCGACAACTCCTTGAGTCCAAATGCTATTCTGAAAATCTACCAATTGCATCTCTAAATCGTCAATTTGCATCCATTAAAAATTCTTTAATTCCAAAGTATTGTAATCAACTACATCAGGATACTTAATTATTTTAATTGTCTGTTCTAGGTTTCTAAACTGATTGAATCTAAACTGTTGAATTAATGAGTTTATTATATTCTAGTAAAGAAGTATGGGCTCCATTGCACACGGCGTTGTTGCCTTAAGTTATATGTTTTAGTTTCAATATCTCGCTTGAAAACTTGAAGTTTACTTTCAAAAGATTTGATATACCCAAACATAACCTCAATACTTTTGCCCAAACCATATAATTTTAAGTTAAGTTCATTCATATGAACAGAGAGGTTAGTAAAAATCATTAAATTGATAATCCAGATATGATTCTTAAGAAGCCGAGGAACGTTTATTAGATCTTTATTTACAATAAATAATAAAATTTCATCAAAACACTCCACAAACCTCTCCAATACTTTTCCTCGACTCAGCCATCTCACGTTATTGAACATTAATAGTTCATTGTAATTCACTATTTTTGTTACAACTAACTAGGTACTGTTTAAGTCACTAAAGGTGTTTGTAACAACCTTACATATTTCACTTCCTGATGTATTTATTGGCACATATCCAACTCTGGTGGCCGTTATGAGACAAATATTTGAATTATGAAATTTTTTATCTTTGAAGATGCGTGTGTTAGGTTCGCCATCGCGGGCCTAGATATTAATTCTTGATCCGTTTAAAGTGTGGCAGGAGACGAGCTCTACGTGTTAATTAAACTTGCGTCTATTATTCATTGCATAGTTAGCGAAGTGTTTTTTTGACCATTTAAAATTTAAAGTATATAACTATAAATTTTGCCTGGAGAAACTCTGTTTAGGGTGTTAGCTTTATTCTTTTCTTTGATTTGACTACTCTTACAGCGGCAAATATTCTAGGAAAACGTAATAATCTTATCTGCTAAAAGCAACTGCAATAAGAGACGTTTAAGAAAAGATCCATATTAAAAAAACTCAATTGTATATGCTATATTTTAGCTTGTTTCCATTAGATGTTTTGGACTGATTGCATCTTACATAAAATCTACTTACGTTAAAATAATATATGATATGATACATGTTTTATAAAAAGTAGAGAAAGGAAAAAATATTAGATATACAATTTATCGTGTTGACATTTCTGCCAGATACCACATATTTTTTTAAACTGTACTCCTTGTTTGTCTTATCCATGTTACTTTATTTACATTTAAATGTTAGTAATAAAATAAACAATGTATTCAGGTCTCATTTGTGTTCATTGAGCGTCATCTTCAGGCTGGATTTACAAATACATACCAATACTTATTTGTTTTTCCGATAACTTCTTAAAACAAACGTGAGTAGGCTGTCGTATGAAAAATTCCTTCTTGTAAGATGAAGTTGGAATGCCGACTTCTTTCAGAAATCCACTAACAAAACACCAAATAATTTCGTCGTCTACTCAATTAAGAAACCCATATTCACTACGTTATCATCTTGTAGATGATAGCGATAACGATAAGAGAATCATTATCAGAACTAAATCCATTTGAGATGTGCTAACCGTTCGTACAGGCATCTACATCAATGTAATTGTGTTCCCCTCTCATAATTCCAAATTAGTGCTTTACTCGATCGATAGTGAGTGGGTCGTCGGTGTTGTGCGCTAAAAATGTTTCGGAAGAACAAACAACCTAAAGTGGGCAGTAAAACCGCCGCAGCTAAAGCTTCAGCTCCCCCGCCCCCGAATCGCGATGAAGAATTACTGAAGAGGTACAATAATGTTCCGAGGGAAAAGCCGACGGCGCCTCCACCCGAATCACCTAACGCTATAGTCTTTCATTGTCAATTAGCACACGGAAGTCCGACCGGTTTCATTTCCGGATTCTCTAATTCACAGCAGTTATATGAAAGGATAGCTGCTACTTATGATTTTCCCGTATCAGAGGTAATTTTATTATTATATTAATGTGATATTTAATATCATATTTTAAGGATTCAAACAATACATTTTTAATGGGGAATATTTGCATTTTAAGCTAAGCCTAAAGTTGCTACTTTATGCTTCGAAGTTTCATTTTAATACTACATTAATTAAATATATGTAAGTACTCCAAAACGAATACGAGTACATCTGATAAGATAAACAAAAAATTGTTTCATGTTACCCGTTCCATTACAACAGCAATAATAAAATTGTTAAACAAGTGCATTGCGAAATGACACTTTGCATATTATATTGAAAAATTAATCGTATATAGTTTTTCCCCAAATTTATATAAATTCTTCCAACAGCTAACGTCATTGTCCTCCAACTATATACAACAGCCTTGAATGGAATTTATAGAAAGAATCTCTAAAATTATTCATAAAATTAACATTAATGAATAACCGCCAGGTTACATAGAAATTACGTCATAGCCAAAAATATTTTTGACTCTTTTATCATTGCAGTTAAAAAGATCAAGGTAAACTATTACGGTACTATAAAATTATACAGAATCACAATAGTTTTAAAAAAATGAAAGAATAATTTTTAAAAATCATTCAGAACTGTAATATCGCTGGGTTAAAAAATTTTCCCAATAAGGATTAAAATAAAACACGTGTATAAACAAAACTTTACTATAAATAATTTCAACCTTGGAATCAAAATTTTTATAATGAACATTATTGTAGTACCTATTCAAAAAAACATGAAAAAATAAAAACAATACGATATAATCCGTCTTAACTGTCAAACAACTAATAATCTCATTGTCGTTAAGTCATACTTAAACCTCAGTACTTTAAAATAATTAAATGATTCAGAGTGAATCATAATATCCAACATAATTCATCTCATAAATTTGCCAGATATGTATATGTATGTAAGTACACGCGGGCTTATCACATTTTCTAGAAAGTTTTGTTTATTAATTTTTATATTTTTGTATCATTTATTTTCATTTATTAAACTTACTAAAAAAAGTAACGGATAAATGACAACTATATTGCTACAAAATGATATTAATATATATTTTTTAATTCTTGTCTTATACTATCTACTAAGGATATGTATACTTATTCAAGTATTACAGATATTATCACGTATAAATACAATAAGTCTACAAAAAATTAATAAAAATCCATTGATACACTATTAATTGGCAATCGTAATTATGCTGTACATGGTACCGATTTTTGGTAAATTATCTGATATCAAAAGCTTAAATAACTCATTATTATACGGTCAAACCTTGATTTGCACAGTAGTTTCACGGTGACTCAAAATGTCAAAAACGAAATTTAATTTTTATTCAAAAAAAGGACCAGATAAAAATTTTCTTTATGATGAAGTACCCACCTTTAGTTGCTGATATGCTACTTACAAAAGATCGTCAATATTCCTCAATATTTCTGCAAGCTGTACCAGAGCTGTTATTTAGTTGTATGAGATTCTCTTTTGATTTGTCTGTCAAGATTGTATCGAAGATCTATGTGGAATGTCGGATGAATGTGACGCAACAAAGAGAGTATCATGTTACACATAGAATTCTAACACTTTATTCACTATTTTTATATGAAGCACTAAGTTCAAACTTAGATCAGACATCCATTCATATAAAACACGATACGGTAACGCAATTAATCTTCCCCGACCTGAAACTCAATTTTGTAGAAAGTTACTATATTATATGGGCCTCTCTTTTTTCAATAAATTGCCTTCAACTTTAAGAGAGCTGCCTAGCTCAAACATTTCAACGCAGGCTTAAGGAGGCATTTTATTCTGTGGATGAATTCTTGGCATATATATAATATTATTATTATCATCCCTGTTGTGGATACCTAGGCGTACCAATATCATAGAAAATGATATAGTGGATGAACTTGCAAAGCAAGGCGCTGACACGCATTTCATTGGACCACAACCCTTCTTTGGCCTTCCCGAAAGCCAGCTCAAAAAGAAAGTTCAAGAATGACAGAAAAAAGAAATGGCCTCCTTCTGAGGGAAAACACCCGGACAAACACAAGTGAAAAACTACTTGATCTCAGCAAGTCAGAGTGAAGGTCTTCTGACCGGCCATCACTCTTTAAGATACCATCTTAAAAAGGTGGGCAAAGCTCATCAAGACACGTATCGATTCTAAGACAGGCGACCTTAACACCTGAACAGATGAAAGCCTTGGCACCCAAACTAGTCCTGAGATTTGTCAAGAACATTGGAATAGAAGGGTACTGATGGGATAGGGTAACCTGAACGACCCACCAAGTAGTACTTAGTAATGAAGTAACAAGAGATCTCAAGAGTATATAACAACATTATTAACAAGAATAAAGAATTATCTTTAAAAATCCTAATAAACAAGATGAAAAACCTAGAGAATGGTGCTGCAACAATATTCCAAGACAATTCCAAATTCCAATACACACACAATATTTCTACACTGTATGTTACTTAATTGTCGTTCACTGGTATCTTAAAGATCTGGCGATAACATAATCCTATTTATGTTTGCAGCATTATTTTTTGTTGTAAATTTAAGGAACAGTTTTTAAAGCGTCAAATAAATAAATGTGTTCTTCTAGGTAAATAGCTTATCGTGGATGCCATGATTCATATAATTAAACAAGAGTAAAATGAGGTAACAAAACGATAATGTATTCAAGTAAATAAAGTTTCAACACATACGAAAATACAAGTTTCAGATGTACTCGAATCCACACAAATAAATTGAAAACATCAAGAAATCCGAAAAAACGGCGGAAATGAATTACAGATAGCAAAGGTTATGAGCAAGTCCAAAGAATGTTTTTATCACATATTGAATTAAGATTTAAGCATGAGAAAGCTGCTTTTATACCAAAAACGTGTTCGAATAAAAAGTTTCAAAAGTTGCAGTGTAGGCGCAATAAATTAGAGTTTTAGCGCCATTTAGTTGCTGTAGATAAAACTTGGATATGCCATTATACGCCTGAAACAAAAATATAGTCAAACAATGGACCGCAAAAGCGAAATTAGCTCCAAGAAAAAATAAAAACTATTTTGCGGCTAAGAAAGTGATGGCGACTGTTTTTTTAGAATAGTCATGCATACTAGGCATCATTACTTGACAAGCTAAAGGCAGAAATTGCTGAAAAACGACCAGACTTGCTGAAAAAAAAAGATGTTATTTCATCAAGACACATCAGCGGTTGCCATGGCGAAAATCCTTAACCACCCTCTTTACTCATCAGATCTAGCCACAGCCGACTTCTTTTTGTCTAAGAATTGCGCTCAGAGGAAAAAGATTTTCGTTAAATAAAGAGACCATCACCTTCGTAAACAGTTATTTTGCAAAGAAAGACGCCGAATACTATTTGGACTGTTTGAAGCGATGGGAGAAGTGTGTACACTTAAATTGTAGATAAAAAATATTTTTGGCTTTGTCAGAATTATTTCATCGCCTGTTCGAACCCTGTCGGAAACGCTCATATTTATATTGGCGGTTCTAAAAGAACCAATTTCATTATAATCTAATTATACAAAATGTTGTCTTTGATTATATTGAGAGAATCATACATCAAAATACAAAATCAGTATCAAAATGATACTTAAGATGCTTTGATAATCTTTATCTGTCAATATCATTCTATAATATTAAAATATCTTCCACCGAGGTACATATGATTTCAAGTTTGATCGTCAGTGCAATATGGAGAAACAACAACATAATACAGGCCATGGAAATTATACCTAAATATTATCAGGACTTCGAAATACAAACAGATATTGTCTGGATGCCCATACAAATTATTCTATATGTAATTGTGTGTACCTATCTTATCTTAGCGCTTTTATCGTGCACTTCCAAGTACAATTGTACATACACTTTCGTAATCAATCGAATTTTTCGATTGGCACGTAACGTGGAGATACAGGTGTCTATCTGTTGTACCTTTTTGTAACTCTATCATGTCAATGTCGTCGTGTTACAAATATGCTAGTAATAAAATAGGTATACTAAGCATTAAAATTATAGTAGGCAAAAATGTTAAATTCCACTTAATTTAAAAAAAGTGTCATTTTACATTAACATTTGCGTCGAGTTACAATGTTTCTTTACAAGCAATTACAAATTTCACGTGTTTAATGTTTATATTCCGAGGCGCTAATTGGACTTCCTCGCTTTAGATGATATCATTGTAACCGCTATACACAAAGGAGACATATTTTACATTAGCGTCGAGGTTATAATCCATTTTATTGTTGATTGGAGTTGGACGGTATTTTCCTATTACGTCATCGCACCGGCAAACAATTGTCTAGATCGGAGCAATTATATATGTTTTCTCTACATGCAGAAATTCCAATGTTGCATAACATACCTTAGATACTGTTGAATTTGCGATATGTAGTTGTAAGTAGGTACTTACGAGTTCATGTTTATGTGTTTGTAGCTCTAAATACACAAATGTAACGAATAATATCCGAAGATTAATGATTTTTTTTTAATATCTGGGAATCTTTACTGTTTCCAATCGTTTTGATTCATTGCTAAATTTTTTGCAGATCAAATTGTCTATTTTTAGCTCAGTTTAATAAAAAGTATTAATATCAACAAACTCTATGGTATATCTAAGAATAGTGCAATTAACTTACGTAAGTTATAACCTACGTAACTAAATTGCAAAAAAATCTTATACGAAACATATACTCGTAACAAAATGACGACTGTGTGCGTCGTGTTGGTTTCCAGACTCCTCTTCGAGGGACTTCCAGCTTTCCTTCCTCTTGGGATGTCTTTCTGGCGGTCCTTGTGTATTGATGGGGTGGCTACTGGAAGTCTTCTGGCTAGATCTCCTTCACTGATGAATTGAATCTGAAATCAGAAAATCAGAATGGGTTCGTTTTTTGTTATACAAAAAAGGGAGTTCGGCAAAATGATCTCACACGTTTTACACCGCCACTGTGCCCGAGCCACTAAAGACAGAGGGATCTTAGCGTAGTCAGTTGGTAGCTCGCGCCCTGCCATTTCAGTTGTCGTCCTGAATTGGACGGGCGAGCAACGTGCGTTCTGTGATTACGACGCAAAGAACTTTTCGTACTCACTTTGCGCTTGGTAGACATGCTCCGGTTCCCGATCGCAAAGCAATACTGTTCCACAAGTTTAGAAAATTTTAGACCACAAGAAAAGCCGTTCGGACACCTGAAAATGTCGAAGCTGTGAGAGAAGCAGCTGAACGATCTCCTAGACGCTCAGCTGTTAAACATGCTGGGCATCAGAAAATCCGCGGCAGTTCCATGAAAGGACACATCACAGCCCACGTGTTACGGTTTGGTGTGCTGTTGGATAGTTTGGCGTTTGAGATCCCTATTTTTTTGAAGATGAAGGCGTGGCGGTAACCGTAACTGCCGATCGATATGTCGATATGCTACGCAATTTTTTTGAACCAAAACTTGAACATCCGAAAGTATGGTTTCAACAGGATGGAGCTACGGCTCATACGGGAAATAGGACAATGGACATTTTAAGGGAAGTGTTTCCAGGACACGTAATCTCATTATGCGACTTTTTCCTTTGGGGCTACCTGAAAGCCAAGGTTTTTAAGACCATCCCCGAACCATTGACAAATTGAAAGCAGCAATACGCCAAGAAATTAGGGGAATATCGCCTCAAATTACTGCTCGAGTGATGGAAACCTTCAGAAATCAGCTTCGAATGTGTATCGAAAGAAATGGTCGCCACTTGGAGTTTGTAATTTTCAAAACATAATAAAAACAAATGGCATAGCATACTTTTTCACTTAATAAGAATAAAATCTAAATAACATGTACAATGGCGTTTTTATTAAAGATTAAAATGTGGGAGATCATTTTGCCGAACCCGCACGTTAGCCGGAGTGTTTCCGTCGTTGTGCGGTGTTTTGTGGTGATTTTTACGCGATAGTGCTACTCATCGCTCAGCTTGCTCCTTGGGCGTGCCTTCTCGAAGAATCTTCAGTTGGGCTTCCTCAAGAAGTCGTTTAGGTTCTAGGCATGTGCCGCTATTAACTTTCGAAGGATGAAGGTAAGATACATCATCGCACCCCCGACCTATAGCCCTGTTCCTGGCTCTACCTAGATGCTTCAAAGTTAACTTCCTATCAAGGATCATTCCCAGGTATTTAATCCTCTCGTTCCAGTTGGTCTTCGTCCATAGGACGGTAATCTTTCGCGACGGAGGTTATCGTCTCCGGCTGAACACAACAGCTTGCGTTGTCCTCAGATTGATCGTCAGACCACATGTGCTGAAGAAACCCTCGACTCGATCCAGCTGTGTCTGAGCAAAGTAGACTGCGATTCGGAACTGTTTTTGGTGGGCCACTAGATAGCGGTGTCATCCGCATCGATTGCGTCAAATACTCAACTATCGGTCGGTTTGGAAAAACTTTGTCGAATGTCTTCTCCAGCTCCAGGGAAACTATTACGCTTGCCTGGTGCCTGTTGTAGGCAGTGCTGTGTGAGTCATTGAGGTCAAAGGGTTTTGTTTGTTTGAAAATTAATAGCAAACTTATGGCATAAGTCATTCCCAAGTCTTAACGTCTTAACAACTTCTTTTACAATAGTAACGGCAATTGTGTTCCTCTTTATCGATTAATACGTATTTCTATATTCGGTTTCAAAAATAGGAGTAATAACAAAAATAGATGAAGTGCCAATTTATAGAGGATCAAAACAAAATGTGAGACGTCTTTGACAGAAAGCGATGTAGCTTAGCATCAAATTAATATTCTACTAGAAACGACTGTGTATAAATAATTTCTCGTCGGTTTTGTATTTTCCAAAACTATTGCATAGTCAAACCATGTTTGTTAGTTTCTAAGACATCATTGAATAATGCATGTTATGTATTCTGACTATAACGGGTAAAACGCCACTTTATTTTAATAATAGATAAATTAAAAATTATTATTTATCCTAAACAGGTGAAATTAAACGCAATCAGTGCTAACGGTTAATCCCCAGAGGAAAAAAATTATTTATTGGTGCCTAACAGATTGTAATTGACATCACAATAGCAACATTTTATTATGCAAAAAATAACTGTATGTATATCTTTCGTTCAACGCAAATTGCTTGTCATTCAAATATAGATTTTGCTTACGTATTATATTAACAACAATGGTAATTTTAGCATTCTTAATCCTAGTATTTTTCCAAGAAGTTTTTACATGCTTTTGTTACACCCATATCAGACTCATTGTTTAATTCGATTTACAACTGAATTCAAGGTTATACCGAGGTAAAAACGTAATATGTTTCTCTCGTATGAAACAAGTGCAAGTCCCGATAAAAGAAATCCATTTTAGATTAAATTTTTACCGTGAGACAGAAGAATCTCATTAAGAAATCCGCCGGGTATTACCGTTAACGGGCATAGATATAACCTAGATCAACCTCTTAATATCTTCAATTACAGTAAAACCCATATGTGGCGTAAATTACTGGTAGTTTTTTCTACTAGAATAGTAATCCTTTTCTAAGCAACATAGAAAAAATATTTAATGAAATTGCTCACGTTCAATATCACCTCGTATACTTACGTACGCTGTAAGAATGAAAGGAAAAAAGAGACCGGTTCAATTGAAGAAGGTTGTGGTAATTTGACATTTAAGTAAAATATAACTGCTCCGTAGAACAAGCACAAGCTACGATATTATATCGAACGTAGGGTTTGTCGCCTTTTATATTGGATATCTGAAGACGAACATTGCGAACTGAAGTATTCAACTTTTTACTGTATTATTAATGGCTTCTCTCATCCGAAGCCGTTATTATGCAATCCATGGCGTTAGAATTACGTTAACGGCTTATAATATTAAGAAATTAATAGCGAACGCGAACTCTTATTTATATAGATGAGTGCTGTGCAGTCAAGGATATTATTATGCTTGATATTATCAAAGAATCTCGAGAGTGTGTGTAATTTTTTAGGTTCAAGTATTTAATTAATTGTAACGCAATCGAAGCTTGAACAATTTATGCGTGTAAAAATATATGAATGAATGTAAGAAGTAAAGTTGGCATGTAGTTAGTTATTAATTTATTCCCTAAAAACAAGTTCAAGTTTTGTTGGTTCACTTGCGCATCTAGTGTAAAAGTTGCTTCGTCAGAAAAAGTGTTCGTTTTACAAATTGAGGATATTTTCTGCAGATTCATCATTATTTTACAAAACTCGCTGCTGTAATTGAGATCTTTCTTCAGCTGATGAAGATCCTACATATTTGGTTTTTTTAAGATGTTTTTCTCGAAACATCGTGGAATGCTTTTGCTAGGATAACATTTCTTTTGCGCCTATTCGAAGTAGTGGTGCCTTTGCCGGGCCACCACCTCGCAGTTGCACATAATGTGTTGGCCTCGTTATGCTCCGAACAGAATCGACATTCATCCTCAGAGGGTCGTGGCTAGTGAGTAAAGTCGTGAAGGTGTTGAGGTCTCTTCTGTTGAGCTCTAGAAGAAATTTAGCCCTATTGGCTGATAGAGTAATAAACTTTTTTTTTGTCTTAGTTTTGAAGTGTTAATCCAGTACGAGATTTCTTGTTCATTTTACTACTGTTGGAGATGGGTCCAATATATCGGAACGCTATGCTTTTCTTTGCAAAATTATCGGCAATTTCGTTACTCTTACACCTCCAGTGACCTAGTACCCGCATCAGTGTCACTATGTTTCTTTGAGCCAGAGTGTTGAGGGTAAGCAGGCAGTCCCAGGTTAATTTAGATAAAAATGTAGGCCCCTAGCCCTTAGATCATTTACAGTCTGTTCCACACGAAAAGAGGCGGTGCTTTTGCTGCTACAAATTCATGTCAGTGTTGGTCGAAAGCCGTCTATTGGCAAAATGAGTTCTGCATATGGAAAATGCTTTGAGGCTGTCTTCTTGTGCACGCATAGAAAAGGACCAACATTGTCGTATGCTGCTGCAGCCAAAGTTATTAAAAAATCAAGTTCAAAGTTCGTTGAGATGTGTGTGAAGTTCTATAAAGAGTTTAGAAATGTTGATGATTTACCTAAACGCGGTAAAACGACAGCAACGTCTAGAGAGCACGACAAAGTGATTGTCCGAGTGTGTGTAATTTTTTAGGTTCAAGTATTTAATTAATTGTAACGCAATCGAAGCTTGAACAATTTATGCGTGTAAAAATATATGAATGAATGTAAGAAGTAAAGTTGGCATGTAGTTAGTTATTAATTTATTCCCTAAAAACAAGTTCAAGTTTTGTTGGTTCACTTGCGCATCTAGTGTAAAAGTTGCTTCGTCAGAAAAAGTGTTCGTTTTACAAATTGAGGATATTTTCTGCAGATTCATCATTATTTTACAAAACTCGCTGCTGTAATTGAGATCTTTCTTCAGCTGATGAAGATCCTACATATTTGGTTTTTTTAAGATGTTTTTCTCGAAACATCGTGGAATGCTTTTGCTAGGATAACATTTCTTTTGCGCCTATTCGAAGTAGTGGTGCCTTTGCCGGGCCACCACCTCGCAGTTGCACATAATGTGTTGGCCTCGTTATGTTCCGAACAGAATCGACATTCATCCTCAGAGGGTCGTGGCTAGTGAGTAAAGCCGTGAAGGTGTTGAGGTCTCTTCTGTTGAGCTCTAGAAGAAATTTAGCCCTATTGATAGAGTAATAAACTTTTTTTGTCTTAGTTTTGAAGTGTTAATCCAGTACGAGATTTCTTGTTCATTTTACTACTGTTGGAGATGGGTCCAATATATCGGAACGCTGTGCTTTTCTTTGCAAAATTATCGGCAATTTCGTTACTCTTACACCTCCAGTGACCTAGTGCATCAGTGTCACTATGTTTCTTTGAGCCAGAGTGTTGAGGGTAAGCAGGCAGTCCCAGGTTAATTTAGATAAAAATGTAGGCCCCTAGCCCTTAGATCATTTACAGTCTGTTCCACACGAAAAGAGGCGGTGCTTTTGCTGCTACAAATTCATGTCAGTGTTGGTCGAAAGCCGTCTATTGGCAAAATGAGTTCTGCATATGGAAAATGCTTTGAGGCTGTCTTCTTGTGCACGCATAGAAAAGGACCAACATTGTCGTATGCTGCTGCAGCCAAAGTTATTAAAAAATCAAGTTCAAAGTTCGTTGAGATGTGTGTGAAGTTCTATAAAGAGTTTAGAAATGTTGATGATTTACCTAAACGCGGTAAAACGACAGCAACGTCTAGAGAGCACGACAAAGTGATTGTCCAGGTATTCAGGGATTATCCCACTATGCACCTGCGTAAAGCCAAGGTTAAACTTGCGAAGAAGGTAATTCGTGTTAGCTTCAACACGACGTTTGAACGAAGATAAACTATTATATAGACCTATGAGCTCGAAACCTCTACTACCCACATCGAAAAATGCTTAAGCTGGGCTGGCGAAATCAAAGATCGCGACTGGACGACGGTGATCTTCTCGGATGAAGCAACTTTCTGCGGTGAAGCGTGCCTGGTTAAGAAGTAGCACCGATTTCGTTCAGCGCACCATCAAACACCCTGTAAAAATAAATGTCTGGCGATGCTTCTCAGCGCACGGCTGTGGTTGTTTAGAGCTCTTCACGCAAAATTTGGATGCGATCAAAATGCTCAATATTTACAAACGCCTCCTATGTCGTTCCTGGAAAGAGGAAAATGGCATTGTCAGCATTGATTGACCCTCCCAGTCTCCCATTAAGAACGTCTGTGCCATTATGAAGCCTCAGCTTGCAGGTTAGGCTGTTCACAATTTAAAACAGCTTTCATCGGTGATTCGGAAGATATAGCGTGTTTTTTCGACAAGTTATGATCCTCTCTTGTGGAACAGACTGTACTTCTGCCTGAAAAATCGTCGAGCGCCGCCGAAACCTTGCATCTCAGTCAGTAGATAGTTCCTATCTTTGAGCAACATAAGTATTTTTGGCTTGATTCCATTTGATGTTATTTTTATTTGGGCTGTGTTAGTTTTAATAATGTTTGTAAACGTGGAATAATAAGACCACAGAAAAAAAAGGGTTTTCTTTCTTGTGATAGATACCAAAAATAAGTCAGAAGACTCTTTTCACAGTAGTAGTTTTCGATGGAACCCTTCCTTATATGTCACCATTAAACGTTTTTACCATTTTTTCAGGAATTAAACTTCTATTTCTTGCTTTTTTCTGTAGCTTCATCTATTTCGTTCATTTTCCACCTTTTAAAAACCGCACAATTACCAAACATAAAATGAAACTAAGATTCTAGACAATCTGGCGATATGGCTACCATTGTTTATCCACTACCATAGTTACGTTTGACATCTCAAATTTATTGAAAGCAACGCTAAATGTGTGCTGAATTATTATGTTTCCAGGACTCTGAAGAGCGAATGAGTTAAGACAACTTAACACCGGTTTCAACTATAGCTGTTTTCAATCATAAATAATAATAGAATAAATATATATTCTCTATTTTGCACAAGAGCAATTTAAGCTTCTTTCTGTTTCTGATGGAAACTGGTCACTACTGTACCACATTGTACTGTATTTTAACAAATAAATGGTATTATTCTTGTTCCTATTACACACTGGTGTATTAATTTATATGCAACAATACAGCTGCATAAGAAAATATAAATTTGACAACACAAATTGATATTTATCTTCTTTATCGATTTCGTTTGTATTTCTTTACTAGGTAGTCATGGCAACAAGTAATGCAAATTTAAAGATGACCTCTATACCCACTGCTAGCGTCCCCTGAGATATAATTATATTTTTTTCTTAAAAAAATTAAAAAAACTTGTGTAACGAGTTTTAATACACGAATTCGAAAGTACATTATAGTTTTGTACGTTATGGCAAGCCGACCAAACATAATTGCGAGCATCGTAAATCTATATCCACTACAGGAGATATATTATTATCCCAGTATACTTTTACTACCAATTTTACTGTATGAATAATTACATCAAATATCGACGTGCAAAATTATTAATTCTCTAGGTCAAACAGGCAATGAAAACAGAACTAACGTCATTTTAATAACCTGTACCTTACTAATTACACGCTTACTAAAGCACCGCTACTTATAATAAGTATTCCAAACTCGACATCATTAAGCTTGCAATTGATTAACTTGAATAGAATTCAATTAAGATTCGACGTAATTGACTTCTAATAGAAACAATAAAACCAATTCTAGAAGCAGCAAATATTTGCGAATAAGTTACAGTTTACCCTTGGAATTAAAAATATCCAACTGACTTTCACGATAGAATCTACGCTTCAAACTGCATTTTTATTGGCGTTGAACTTTGAAAGTTGAGACAATTTATCTTAAACAATCGTATGTATTTAGAACACGTAGGACTTAGTATGCAAAAACTAGCATGCAAAAAATATATAGAGTAAATGTAAAATATAATAGAATTTATTAAATTAAACTTAACGTAAAATCTTCAGATATTATCAAATATTTTTTACACACACAAATTTAAATGATAGAGATTTTCAATTGCAATTTCTTGGAGAAAACCTGTAATTTATGCATACCTTATACAATACAGACATGTTTAACATCTGTTATTCGTCGCACAGCAAAATAAAATTATCGAATCTCTAGACCGGGTACATATTAATCAACTTTCGTATTGCTTATTTCTCGATTACCAAACCTGGATTTCTTAGATTGTGGAGAAACTCTTCTTCTTGTAGAATTTGCCTTTCAACAGGTGCACTTAAAATTCAAGTGCAATACTGTATAAAATTATAGTAATTGTGCCTCTATTTTATTCGTTCAACTTCACCTACTTCACTACACCTACACGTCATTAAGTTTAAATCTAATGAAAACGATTTGTAAAATTTGTACCCATAATTTCTTTTATATTGTTTAGAGTGATTTTTTTAGTTGTTTGAGTTGCATGTTAATTTTGATTTAACGAGCCCAACGAGTCCATTTCGTATCTCAACGCCTAGATCATATGAGCCTAGATCATATGAGGAACCTTCGAGATGCTGTTGGAATTTAGGCATTATAGCCTATTTTATGCTTATGTCGAGACTGGGTTGCGCTATGGAATAATGTTTATTTTGCGGGGGGAAGGGGGAGGAGTCGTATGCACTCAGTTATGTCGTCCACTTTTTCAAAGATTGAATATTTTGCCTGTGTGATCCCTGCATAGTACTATGCAATAAAATCTGGGACAAACATATTTTAGTTGTGTAATTAAGGTTTCATACTCATGGAATGTCAATTGACGTAATGACAATCTGAATATGCTATATGTCACTGCAGATCCATTTATACAGATAAAAACTTGGGATTTATGCTCAAAGTTGCCCCAGATTTTATTGCACAGTACTGTACTTGTATGAGGCTTTAATATTCTGTATTAGTTCTATAATTATGGTCTTTCCCATCGTAAAGTTGGCCTTTTAAACCAAATTATTGGAACCTACCTTCAACAGTGACCCTAAATTTTATTTTTAAAATAAATGAATCCCATGCTAATAAATGTCTTTCACTTCTACTTACCAAAAAAAAAATTGTCTGTAATAAGCGCTCGTAGTATATTGGTGGAATCGCCCTGCAATCAAGTGCAATGAAAAGGAATAGCCATTTTGCCCAAATGCAAGACCTAATTTCATCGCAGTTCACGTTTCTCAACGTGTATCATGTAACACCTCCGACTAATTCTAATCTCATTCCATCTAGTGGGCAAGGTCGAAAGTAGCGCCGCCAGGTGTTAAACAACACATGTCGCTATATCAGATACTGTTCTAGCTTGGACAATTCATGGATTGTCAGTCACGTTAGATGTCTGGATCTGCTGGCAGTTTAGTGGCGATTTTTCATTGCACTCATTATCTCAATATCCTACTTACCTAATAATGCTTTCATCAAAATGTTTGATTCTGAAGTCTAACACCCATTTAAGCTAGCTAGAAACTTTTTCCCTGCTTACGAAGCTTCTATTTGGTGCAATAATCCTAAGTGACCGACAAAGCAATTTTGTGTAAAGTACCAGCAGTTTTAAGGAAAAATTTCCGTCCTAGTGTAAAACTATATTCCAAGGAAACTTAATACCTATATTTTTAAACTTAAAATTTTGACAGTATCTACACACTACTTTAAATTATAAATATTGAATT
The DNA here is from genome assembly GCA_023690525.1 of Holotrichia oblita. Lineage (NCBI taxonomy): Eukaryota > Metazoa > Arthropoda > Insecta > Coleoptera > Scarabaeidae > Holotrichia > Holotrichia oblita. The sequence goes on from CM043019.1 coordinate 117,738,436, forward strand.
TTAACTTATCATGGACACAACTACGTCTTTATTTAATATGGTTACCTTTAAATAAAATTATTTGGATAAGTAAAATGTAATATACCTAACAACAACAATTTAGAGCAAAAACTCACTGGGTTTAAAACTCTTTGATGGCAATGAAAATTGTTTTCCAGAAGTTCCGTTGCCGAAAGTAAAATAACCTTCTTCAGGAAATATCTGTAATAATTTCCAGATAACGTTTCTTTAAGATTCTGATAAACGCAAAGTACAAAATAACTGATCCAAGACTATATACACCCAAACAATCTACCATTACGATGCTTTGGCGTTTTCACTCACATGTAAATTAGCAAAATATATTCTCTTCTGTTTGTGCTGTGGCTCTAACGCAAATTTTTGAAAGTAGAACAATTTTTCAGAGAAAAATCTCAAAGACGTTGCCCTGATGTTGAAATGGAATCTGAAAAAATTATGTAAAAGTGTACCTCTTCCATCTCCATTTCAAGGAGTTTCTTTTTAATTCAATTTGTCACTATCAGGTTCAACAAGAACTAGGTACTGCAGATTTCGGAGATAAGAAGTATCTAATTTACTTTCTTCATCTTTGCTAATAAATGCAAAAGAATTTTTTTATGAATAAAAAAGTTGTTATTTTATAAAAATGTAATAGGTTGCATTATATTTTTGTATAATGTTACCAAAATGTTTTCAAGGTTTCAAACAAGAAAGTAATTGTTGTAACCATGGTATAACATTAGTTACAGCAATTATTGCTACTTTCTCCCCACTTTCCCACGTATTATTTTTAGAAGTAGCAGGAAATTAAGGGCGAAAATAAAATGCTATATCGTTGGCTTCTTATATTATTTCAGTATGGCTAATTTGTGCGAAAATACTAGATACTTATTACAGTTTAATTTCTATTTAACAGAAGACATTATACCTGCCAATAACCTAGCATGTAATAATACCCCACCAGCAGACACCAACTTTATATGTTGGTAATAGAAACAAAGAAAGATAGCAAAGAGAAAGGTCCAACAATTTTATCGTCAAAAATTCTTTTAATCTTATTTATTAAGTGGGCATATTCTTCGTGAAAGATGTTTGATTTAGAATCTGATCAATACCGACAATTGTAACAGTGAACTAGAACATTTAAATTAGTATTGATTAGAAAAACATGTATTATAAAGAAAATTTAGATTATTAATTGCATGGTTATTTATTAATGTTGAAGTAAAAGAACAAATTTGACCTCTTTAATAAATAATTCGTCCGGTTTGTATTCAATGAGCCTACCTGTATATGTTTCACAAGTCCCGTAAAAAGATATTTCTTCTTAGGAGACAAGAGACTTCTATGAAATGTAATTTCGCGATTAGTTGAGTAGACAGCATGAAACTGGTTTAAAATAGTATTCTGTTCAATATGTAGGTACAGGCGTTACTCATTTATTAGTTAACCGCCTAGTAGAGGTCAAAAGCAATCATTCTAAGTACACCTATGTATACATGTATATAGATACCAATTTGCATTTAGACATCTGTTGTTTTCGATACATATGCGCGACTATGTGAGTGCCTGTATGTAATTGAACTGTTCGCTACATCCTGACAGCCAAAGGCCGTGTTTCCTGTAAATTATTGCGTGTTCTGTATTGTAGAGTACTTGTATGAGCAAATGGGATGGATATATTTATTATATACATGAACATATGGGCCTCTCTACAAATGTTATTCATTTTTTGTTTGTATTGAACTATGACAGGCAATTATGTCGACCTGTTAAAAATGCGGTGAAATTGCAGAAACTATTATCTCCCTGCCGTGCTATAAACTTTATACTGCTACCGACTTTCTCTTACTGTACTTGTAGGACGCCATATAAACTCCATCAGTGTGATTTAACTGCTATATTGGCAATATTTGAAATTATGTAAAAGTGTAAAATGTATCAAATTAGGCATCAAACAGATCTAAATTGTCTTTGCTGCTTAGTACTTTAATAAAATGATTGAATAATTAACAGTAGGTTATAAAATAAAGGTATGAAAGTATGATCTTTTAAATTATTAAGTGTTCTATAAATTCTGGATATATTATAGTAATACAAGATATCTAAAACAAAGCAAAAACAGTGCAAAGTAATGCTTGTATTAAATTTTGAATAAGTCGAGCTGTAATAACATTCAAACGAATTTTTTAATAGAGGCGTTGTTTAATGAGTAATACTTTTGGATCTTACAAGAAAAAGTGTTAGTAAAAGTCAATAAGAATCAATTCAACTAATCTAACACGTACTATTTTCAGGAACTTGTTTGCATTAGAAGCAAGAAACCTTGTGACTCTATTAAATCTTTATTTCAAAACTTTCTGGAGTAGCAATTCATACAATATTCTTGTGTTAAAATTTTCCATATCCTTCAAGCCAGCATTAATATTAATATAAACATTTAAAACATTGCCGCCAAGGTGTTTTGGATCTTTTAGCACTGAAACCAAGATGTATGGAAAAATTGTTTCTTAGCGATAAAATAATCATCATCTAATTATTTTTATAAGAAATTTGTAAGAGAAAATGTACTGATAGATAGATACAAATGCAGAGCAGAACTTCAAGTGTGTTTGTCCAAATTTTAACATATTTGGGAATAATTACTTTACGTAGTTCTCCTTTATGTAAGAATTTATGGAGCTCATTTTGATTGGGAATTCGAGGTCTTAAGTCCTGTTCCTAGAAGACTATTTCTGTTAGTTTGATTATTTTTTCAAGCATTTTATAGCTTTTTAGAGTCGCAAATTTTCCAACCTTAGGCTGGTTTATAAAGTTCAGTATATGAATATATCTACTATTCAACAATATAACCGAAGGTCTGGAAGACAATAATCTGTTATTTTATCTTAAGTTTTTCACTTATTTGTAATCAAGGAGTAAGCATCACTGACATGAAATCGAGACTAACGTGCTTTCTTTTGGGCATACAAATCCTTTGGCAACTTTTGTTTTAGTCTGATAGTCGTAAATCCAACTTTGGTTTCGGAGTCGATTTTTCGTTCTACAGTTTGAGGAGTTGTGACAACTTTGTTACAACTCAATGTGCCTTGAGTTTTGCAATAAATATGTCATAGCACGTCTATCTTTTCAAACATACTAGGATTCTTTATTTTCTGAACATGAATGTAATCAGTTGAAAAGGACTTTTAAGTTTTCCTAACATTACTCATAACCCTCAAATATCATTGCCTGAATCGGTTCCGTACAATTTTTCTCCCTTATAACACGATTGCCAGATAAGATATCATCAACGGAAATCTGAAGAGACTTCGCATAGTTATAGTTTTGTAATCATTTTCAATGCATGAATTAGAAGATAAATGCTTACAGACTCCACTTCACTACAATTTTATATCCATAATTTTGCAACCTGCAACTTGCAATATTTATTTTTAATGCGTCATAAGTGTATGTTTTAGACTCTCAAAAATTCGATCAATCAATCAGATGACATGAAATTATTCAGATCCTCTATCTTAAAATTACAATAAGATTTGGAATCATACAATCTTCGGTACTTTCCCTTCATTTTAATTCAATATTTATGGGAATTAAAGCAAAATAACTAGTAAGTGACGACAAAATAATGTAAAGAGGCCGCAGCCACAAGCTAATCTACAAGATATTTGGACAAATTTCATTTAGAAACGTACGTCAACATTTGCTCTTCTGCATCCGTTAGTAGAGGCAGATTAAGACCTAAACAAAGAAAAAAAAATAAGGATGTAAAGTTTTCGAAAGTATATTAGCAACTTTCAAACTTTTTATCCTGAGCCAATATATATTTATGCAATATAGACTTTAATACTGCGCTTGATTGATGTTATCAGCCCTATTTTTTAATTAATTTTGCTTCGCTTGTGTATTTAGTAAGTAATCAATAAATGATAATACATTCGCTATTTTATCGAGATTTATTAAAGACGTCAATACAAAGAAAACTAATTTTAGTAATAATTGAGCTTTATGATAGTAAAACACAAATAAATAGTAACGACATGTTTCTTGTGCCTCCGGAGGAATACAAAATCGCAAAAATAATTTGCAATGCCCCAGAAAATCCGCTGAAGCTGACGAGATTCTGATTTTTGTCCTACGTCATATTTCTTCGTGTGTAGCAGAACTGCTAGTGGTTCCTGCTAATCTTTATTTACTTCAGCTTGCCTTTTCAGAAAATCTAACAATAAATAGGACAGTACCAAGGCAGAAAATGGAAGATATAAAGAGAAAATGGGACATTATAGGCCGATATCTCCGATCTTGCTTCGCTGTTCCAAGTAACTTTCTACATCTCCTGTCTAAATAAAAATGGAAACTTCCAACCACACACTACAATATATTTTTTGGTAATTCTTGATCAAGGTTTCAACAAATTCTACAAGGCCTGCCACTGTCTCTTTCAGTCATGGTTAATTTCTTTGAAATTTCCTTGAAGCTTATGATCAATAAAGCCAGCTTAATGTCTGCAAATCTAGCATTAGTATTTTGCAAAGAGCATTATGTTTATATGTAAGATCCACAAGGAAAGCTATCACTTTTGAAATCCCTAATGACCTCCCAACCGTATTCTCCACACTACAAAAGTTGTAACAGTCTTGATCCTATTGTTTCTTTAAGATGGAGTGATTATACAACAGGAAGAGATAGGTATTTGGTACCATTATGGTGAAGTACAGCTTTCAAACTTCTGCAAGAGCTGTCAATAAAGGAATTCTATTCAATAGGGTTGCAATTAATTCCAATTGAATTAAAGGAGCTTCGCGTGCCATGCTAGAAATGAATTCAATCTTGACTAGGCACAGAGTGTTAAAAAAATCATATTGTTACATGAATATTAGAAACTCGACGATTGACTTAATAAGACTAAGATGTCTTACCAAACCATTCAAGTCTTGTTGGTTAGGAAAAGATGATTTGGTTTCCTCACTATATTCTTCTGTACGCGTTGATTCTATCTGTAGAGGAAAGGAGAGGATGGAGTGCTTTTAAAGGGGCTCAAAGACAATGTCCGTCCATGTTTTATTCTGATCCCCCGTAGTCATTTCAAAATTAGCTTTTTTTTCATAACATTCCTGCTTTGAAAACACTTGTCAAGATTTGCGTTACAGATACAGTGAATACTGACTTCATTACTCACTAGAGATTAACATTTCCAAATAATCTGCTTTGTATATTTAATAAATACTAAAAATTCTATATTTTAATCAATACATTCCATAAACAAGTTTAAAATCGCGATCTAGGACTGTTTGTATAGGTTATTATTTCTGTATTATTACCAGTATTACATAATATTATTACTGTACTACTTGAGAAATGAACCAATAAATTCAAAACAATTGTAGCCCATTGTTAGTGGGAAATATAACTTAAATTTACTAAATTAAATATAATTTGACAGGTATTTCCACAAAATCTCACGTTAATAATACTTATTTATAAGTACATTCTTATTAAATTTATCACGAAATACCAACGATTAGATCATTTTATCTTAGAAGATTATTCCAATTACTGTCGAATATGTGCTCTATTTAAGATAAGATACTTTATATGATATCATAACTATATCCATCCAGTATATGTAATACATATATATTTGAATGGCATGTGAATATAAAATCCACTCTATTGTATTCGTAAAACAAAGAACAAGAATATCCCTTGGCTGTATTTCAGCAATTATTTTTCACATTACGCATGCCATACGTGCATAACATAGGCTTGTCATGCAAGATATTCCCATGCACTTGCATTTATATTTCTTAAAGGCATAACATCCTCCCAGCCAACCGGATGACTAATCCACTTATTAACATTTTCTTGTTCTTTTCAGATACTATTCTGCACGTTAAACACGCATAAAGTTGATATGAAATGCCTGCTAGGCGGACAAATAGGTCTAGAAGATTTTATATTCGCCCACAAAAAAGGTAGGCAACGACAACATTATTATTATTATTTGTTTCAACTTGTTTATAATTTCGACACATCTTTTTTGGTGAACCATCTGGAGATGTTGAAATGTTAAAAAGATTAAGTATACATTATGTAAATAGAGTAAATAGACAGCTGTACATTAATATGCATAACGATAAAATGTTATTACCGCTACGAAAGCTTAAAAACTTGCACCATTGTTAGTTGTAGAATTCTTTAGACATACTTGGGACTGGTTCGGAACGGTATCTGCAGTAGATATCTGCTATTGCTTGACATTTTCTTAAGTCAATAGTGAAACGACCGTGTTAATTAATCAAACAATTAGTTCTCCGTTTAAATTGTAAATAACGATGTCGTGTATTTGTTATACGAGACATATACTCTTCAAAATAATTTAGCTCGCTCTAGAAAGTCGCTGTTTATTATTATTTTACCCAATTTATTCATAAAACATACAAATGGGGAAATACTGAAATAAAATGCTTAAAATAATAAAAAATAGAGCAACAATTAAATTAGTATTTTCTTGTTTTAAATCAGCATAATATAATTGCAGGAATCACCCTACTATCCAGAGCAAGTATAGAAACAAACTATGTATATACATAGTTTCTGCTTTTCCGATTTCATTTAGCCATCCTGTAAATGTTAGATCTATCTTTAATTTTTCTCGACACGTATGTCTCGGTTTAAGATGATACACTGTTGAATAAAGTAAACCACATAAGCATAATCCGAGTACTTAGAAAAATTAATCAAATTTAATGATATCTTTAAATTAATTTGTATATTGTTTACAAGAAATTTGTTATTCGTATGAAATGAAACACACAACTCGTCATCATGGTTGTAACGAATACACCCTACTAAAATACGTGAAGTTCTAGCATAGAACTATGTAATTCTGTAAAATATAATCAAACATAAATAAGCCGTCTTATTCTGGGCAGTCGTAAACCTTTTCCTTCAGTTCCTCTTCTTCTTGGAATATCAGCGCCGTAGCTGATAAGCGTCGGCGCCTTCATTGCAAAAAACAAACAAAATTGTTTGCTTGAATTTTCAAATACTTATTACTTTAAAATGTTAACAAACCTTCAAAAAGGTTTGTTATTTACTCTGACAAAGCCAATGCAATTTTTTGCTTTTGTTATAAATTGTTTTGCTCTGATATACCTATCTCTTACTAGTAAAAATGGATACAGTGATTGGATCCACTCTTCAATTAATTTAAGACGTCATGAAAGATCTACTTCTCATTTAAAATCTTATTCAAATTGGTTTGATTTGCGCCGCCATTTAAAATTAAATTTGACGATTGACTCCCAACAGCAAAAATTATTTAATTTAGAAAAAAACGATGGCAGTTATACGAATACAATAACGGCAATTTTCTGAAAGCAGTGGAAATGATTGGTCAGTTTGATCCGGTAATGATAAAACACTTAAGAAATGTAAAAGAATCTCTTGTACTGAAAGCACACATGTCTCGTTACATTATCCCTGATTTTCAAAATAAAATTATTAATCTCCTAGGTGATGCTGTTACAAAAAGCATAAGAAAAAATGAACTTTGTGAATGCTAAATATTATTCAATTATTCTGGATAGTACTCCTGATCGAAGTCATACAGAGCAGTTAACTTTTATTGTAAGGTTCCTTGATTGCTCAAAGGGTGTGGCAAATATAAGAGAAAGGTTTTTAGGATTTCTCCCTTCGACAACGACAACAGGTGAAGGAATTTTCGAGTATTTGACTGATACTATCCTACCTAAATTTAATTTAAATATTAAGAATATGCGTGGCTAAGGATACGACAATGGCTCTAATATGCGTGACGCAAATGCTGGGGTACAGAACCGTATTATTGTCGTTAATCCTAGAGCTACGTTCGTTCCTTGTGCTACTCATACATACTTTAAATTTAGTAGTAAACGATGCTGCAAAATCAGTCAATGAAGGTTTAACGTTCTTTAGTATCTAATTTTTTTTTGTCATCTCTGTATAGATAGAATATACAAAAATCAAATGTCAGTTCTCTTAATATTTAACCTGTACCAGGAACTCGTTGGGAAAGAAGAATAAAAGTTATCAGACCAATTACCCAAAGTATGTATATGATAGTCATATAGTCAGTAATATAAGACACACTGCAGATTCTTTGCCTACAAAAATTAATTCTTTTAAATTCGTTTGTTCCTTAACAATATGGCATTGTCTTTTAGAAAAGATAAACGTTGTCAGTAAACGTCTACAACAATAAAAGAAGTGTCTTAACGCTTTACAAAATTTGATACAATTCGTTTCCACTCAGAACAGATGAAAATTTTGATATTTTAATGGAAAAGGCAAAAACTATTAGGAATGAAATTGATGAAGACACAATTTTCCACCAGTTTCTACAAACAGAATTAGAAGAAAAAAACGTCTTTTTGTATATGAGCCGACAGATGAACCAGTGGTAAACTCTACAGACCATTTTAAATATTTTTTTATTTTATTTTATTATTTTATTCTTGATTGCACAAAAAATTCTATCGAACAGCGATTTAACCATATGAAAGAGCATGCTATTGTTTTTAATTTTCTACTGGATATTAAAAATATTGATCAAGAAATAGTTGAAAAAGCTGTTCGATTTAGACAGTATATTTAACGGACGAGAACGACAAAAACATTAACGGTCCAGAGCTGTTTGAAGAAATAAATACTTTTAAATCATTGGTAAGTGAGGACACAACCCCTATGGAAATTTTAAATTATTTTGTAGCACATAATTTATATTCTGCCTTTTCGAACTTATGTATATCTGGATCTCAAAATTCTTGTTACTCTCCTTGTATCTGTCGCTACTGGAAAAAGGTCGTTTTCTAAATTAAAAGTTATAAAAAACTATTTACGGAGTGCAATGTCTTAGAGTCGTTTGTTGAATCTAGCTATAATTATTATAGTATATTATAATAATTTAAGTGATGTTATCAATGAATTTGCAACTAGAAAAGCTATTTGTAATGTGCTAATTTTTGGAAATTATAATTATAAAAACTATAATTTGACTTACCAACTTAAATGACACTATGGTATAATTATACGTATAACACTCTATTAATTTTCACGCACCTAAAATTTAACTGCTTTTTGCATTCGTGTCCACCAACAACGTTATAGGATGACGCATCACCAAAAAAAGTTTGAAATCGTTTTTGTGATATACTGGAACTCGATTTAATGTAAACATCAAAAATACAGTTTCAACAAGTTTAAATGACCATAAATATTATCAATTTTTTTTATGGAATAACCAGTCTTATTTTATTTTTGAAAATTCTATAAAAGTGAAGACAATAGTAAATAATATGTAATACGCTTTGAAGGGCATATCTCATACCTCAATATAAATAATTTGCACGGATTAAATTCAAAATTAGAATTACGGATCCATTTAGCCACATGTTGTAGTGTTTAGTTAATGTAAAAACGAATTAAAATTTTTTGGATATAACACTGTTTTCAAGCAATTAAGCAAAAGAAATATTTTTAGAAATGTTTTGTAGAAATAATAATTTGACCTACCTTAGATCACTCTTTGGTATGATGTAACACTTCACTAATTTTCACACAGTTTTAAGTTAATTAAAAAAATGTTTATTTTTATCACTTTTACAATTTATATTAAATTAAATGAATATCGAAAGCATCTTCGCCACATCCCGTCTAAAATCCAACTGCTTTGTGCATAGGTTTAAACTAATAATGTTACGGGCGATGTATTAGCAAAAAAAGTTTACAATGGTTTTTGTGACATACTGGAAGTCGATTTAATGTAAACAGAAATACAGTTTCAAGGAGTTTGAATGAGGAGAATTTAACTCTATTATTAAAAAATTCAAATATGAATATAACTTCCCTAAGTTGTAAAATTGTTTAATATGAGAAATAATTTAATATTTTACATTAGACAAGGTCATTCAAAGAGCATAATCACGGTGGGTTTTTTCTTATGAAATAAGACGTTTTATTTTATTTTTAAAAACTCCATAAAAGCCATTTTTTTAATTAAATTAATTAGAAATTATGATAAATAGCGTTTAGTTGGTAATAGCAGTCATTTTCAAAAACAAAATCAATCACTTCTCTACGTTTGCACGCATTTTTGAGACAAACAAGCGGCAAGTATATTAATGATTAATTTGTTCTTAAAGGAAAAGCACGGGCATGATAATTATTTTAAGCGTAGGTGAGCCTCATAAAAATCATAATGTCCAATAATATACATTTCCTCTTAGATAGAGATTGACATTGTTTTTGTCATAGCAATAGGATAACTAAAACATCACCATGAATACGAAATATTTGTTTAATAAGTTAATTATTAGCAAAATTGTACAATTGTAATTAATTTTAATTCACCTCTATTTACTGTAAAGGGCGAATTTTTTATTATAACAGCAGCAAAACATCCTTCGAAAACAAGACGTCCACGCTACTTTAGAACTAAATAAAAGTCTTGTGGACTGATGTCAGAACGGTAGAATACATGTTATAACACTTTTCAAACGTATTTTCGCATTTTCCTGTTTTGAATATATCCACAATAGTACATTTTCTTCTTCTTTTTGTCCACGTGAAACTATGTCTTTCATGATGATTCGATTCAATGGTGATCATAAGCACAGTTTATCATTTATTTCACTTTTGATTGGGCTCATCGAATTTGTTTCCTCAGAAACTTTGATTCCCCATTTATTGGATTGTAGTCAAAGTTTCTAATCCACGTTACAACAATAGTCAGAATTCAATACAAGAATGCTTGACTTTAAAAGTCAAATCTTCGTTCGTTTCAGCGATATTCTCACCTGTTGTATGTATGTCCAGTGCATCTGTCAGAAGTTTCACACTTCATTCATCTGCTAAAATTTTGGTCCATCTTGGTCTGGGATCATCTTTTCTAAGCATCCCAACAAAAAAGTGCCTATTAATTAACCACCAAGTTTACGTGAAGCACTGTAAGTTTATATTGAATTTTTACCATGTAAACAGATCAATTTTAATGTGAGCATTTAAGTGCTCTACGGTTTTACAGTAGCAGTACTCATGACCGATATAGGTGGGATTTCTAACTTGCTGCAATCGATAAATCTAAAAGACGTGCTTCTTCCTTGTTTTGAACTGCTTGGGACTACTAAATTACATCTTAAACTACAATTAATACAATTTTCACGATCTTTGCATCATTCACTCCGAAATGTAGCCAAGCTGTCCCTTATTCGAAATCACAGTGTATGTATGTATTAGGTTGTATTAAAAGTTGTTGCCACTATTTAAAAAAATTATTATTTGTTGCAGAAAATTAATGAAAATAGAAAATTAATGAAAATAGAATCAAGGAAAAACAGTTCAAAATTGAGATTAATTTTGATAACCATGTGTCATTTGTTTGTTGCAGTCAGTTTTTGAATTTAGTAACAATACTATTCTCTTGCTTTTGGCCAAAAATATGCTCAATATGCCGTTCCGATTTCTTCAAAATTACAAAATAGTCACCCTTATAACTTCCACTCCGCTTAACTCTCGAATGTTGCGCTTTAATTCCATATTCTATTAAACACTTGTTCGTTTGCGCAATGTCTTTTGCTTAGATTAACATTTTTCTCCCAACTTATAGAGGGTGGAAGTCAGGATCACTTTCTCTTTGTAGATCCCATTCTTCATTGTGAAGCATAATAATATACAAATTTGGATGAGTCAACTGGACTGAAATATTTTCAAGGTATATAACAATCTATAATGAATTCCTTGCATATCTACTTTCCAACTGATAAAAACATCGTGTCACAAGTCCACTAAAATCAAAATTATAGGGGGTTGATTTTATATCAGTTTATTCAAAAAAATGTCATGTAAATAATCATAAATTCGAAAGTAATTAACATCATCATTAGAATAAAGCCAATAATCCATAATAATTTGATTGCAACTTAATAATCAAGCTTAAATAAATTCGTCTGTTCTATATAAACATATTTTGGATTAATTTGCGTATCGTAGTTCGAACATTAATCCATATTGATCCGACACACGACGAAATTATCGTTAGAAAAACCGTTATCTGTACTAGTAATACGCGATAGCATGGATCCATTACCTACCTATCATCAATGTTGTCGCTAAACTTAATCTATAATGTACTTGACTAGGATATATCAACTGTAATATCATTTATACTTAATATGCTTTTCCAGGTCGACCCAAAGAAGTAGAACTGGTGAAGAGCGACGACGCGTTAGGTCTGACCATTACCGATAATGGTGCCGGATACGCCTTCATTAAAAGGATAAAGGAAGGCTCAATCGTAGACAAAATACCTCACATACAGGTCAGTATTTTTATTATGGATCTTTTTATGATCTTGTAAGATACTAATACACACATCATTAAGTCGTTAAACTATGACCGAGTTTAATGGATGATAAACATATAAGAAAAATACCAATAAAACAATATTTCTTTCAAAACAATTGTAAAATTAGAGACAAATATGATTTATTACTTGTTTACAATGCGGATATCAAAAAAAATAAAATTTTAAAAGTGTAATTTTCATATATTTCAAACCTAGAGGAAGATACACATATATAGGTATACATACACCGTTTTATTGTTAGTAAAAAATAAAACAGATTTGGCTAATCATGGAAATCAATCAATCATCAATTATATTACAATCAGTAGCAATTCATACTATGTGTTAGTGTGAAGAGACGGTGACATTTTTCTCAGAGAATTGTATCTGGTCAAGTAACGATGTCTACTATACTCTTTTAATGCTTTTTCCTGTTTGAAGATAATCGATTAATATAACTCCATGAGTATTCCAAGAAACAGTCGCCGAAAAAAACAGTTTTTGATTTTTTAGTAGCCGATTTCCTATTGGCAGTTTATTGTTTTGACTGTATTTTTGTTTCGGGGGTATAATAATATACCCAAGTTTCATCTACAGTAATTAATCGGCGTCAAAACTCTAATTTATGCGCCTAAACTGCGCCAATTGAACGTTGGAATTGCCTAAATCTTGATTTAATATGTGACAAACACTTTCTTTGGACATGTTCATAACCTCTGCTATCTTTCTTACTTTAATTCTACGGACGTTTAACACTATTTGGTGAACTTTAGCGATGGTATCGTGGTTACAGTTTTTGGACGTCCCAAACTGTCGTCGTCTCCCAAGAGCTTCTACGGGGACTTTTAGAAAAAACCCTCGTATACAGCGTCCAACTGATCTTTAATTTGCCTTAGCGAATTACGTTTCAAAGGCAAATATTTAATGATGGCTCGATAGGTACTCGATTTTCTTTATTTTGACAAAAAAACTCACGTCGACTCTCTCAAACAATTGTAAACCGCGTGTTCAAAATGACTTCTAGTTTGATAGTTGTTAGAAATATTGTAATAGTTGGAAATCAAAACCGACGACTCTGTAAATAATAATTGTTTTATAACTTGACACGTATGAAAATTGGAACTATTCAAAAGATTACAATTTTACAAAAAGTAAACAGATAACAACAAAATCCAAAGAATGTTTGTAATTTTATGACCAACTTGGCTAATTCGTATCAGTGAGAAAGCCTAAACGTTTACATTTCTATGTATTTTCTGTTTCGAAACTCTTTAGCTAATGGGGTCTAATTCTAAGAAAACAAGTTCACAACAATTACTGTAACGTTTAAATTTCTTTCTTTCGTTAATATTTTTGAACATAAATTTAATAGAAATGTAAAGATTAGTTATGAAATCCAAAAAGTCCATGATATCGAAAGATTAAAGGTATTTTAATCAAAAAAGACTAATATCTTACCCAAAATTTAAGAAAAATATGGCAACTAGCTTTCAAAATTATACAAAAATAACAAGAAGGTAAAAGAGTACAGGGAAGGGAAGGGGAAGGGAATTAGCGATGGTTAGGTATGTACTTCCCTGTTCTCGATTAAGATTTCTGGAGTGGATTCTGCAGTGAAAATTTACTAACTGCATTACGTTGATTACATCTATCTTAAGTCTGTATATAAGAATAAAAGTTCTTTATTTAGCTCTTGTTTCTTTTTGAAATTTTTGGAACTAATGACATGTTGTACTACCCAATAAAAATCTTTCTATTTCAAACACATTTTTATAACGTTTAATGAGTTCTAACTATTTTATATCTTATGGAACAATTCCAATAGTAAATTTAACATTTATTTGAGTAGTATTTTGGCATTTTATAAAGATTAACGTTCAATATTTCACAAATATATTTGTATTCAATTATAAAACAGCCGACCCCAATTATCTCGTAACTTTCATTACATCTTGTAGCGTTGAAAGATATACCTGAAAAATAATAAAATGTAAAGCGATGGAAATAAAATAAATTAAAATACCAAGGATTAAAGCAAAAGGTTACTGTGTTACTTATGGAACGAACAGTAATATATACATTAATGCATCAAGTAGTATGTAATTACATCACTATAATTACATAACTACAAAAAAATTAAATGGTATATTACCAACTGTAAGATATTTTTAGCTACGAGAATATGACATGAAACCTTATAAACACGTTACAGTTAGGCAAATTACTCATAGCTCTAATTTCCAGCTCACGCTATTATTATTTTTTGTTGATGATTTCTAAAACCACCTTTTGCAGGTCGGAGACCACATAGAAAGATTAGATGGGCAAAATATGGTTGGTAAAAGACATTTCGAAGTAGCAAAAATTTTAAAGGAAATAACCAAAGGATCAACATTCACAATACGACTAGTAGAGCCGTTGAAATCAGGATTTAGTAACATAGGAGTCAAAAGTAAGAAAGGAATGAAAAGTAATTATGGTAGTGGAAGAGAGACCTTGAGGTTTAAAGCGGATGGTAAAGCCGAAATTGAGGAAAGGGTTTGTATTTTTTCTAATATTTCAAAACATACATGCATACATTAATAAATTGTTACTTATAATAATCATTAATACCTCTTTTAGGATGATGTGATGGATGCAGGTCTTGAGAAAATCAACACAATTCTAGAAAATTTCTTAGGTATAAACGACTCAGAATTAGCATCACAAATCTGGGAGCAAGCGCAAGGCAAAGAGAATTCTATGGATTTCGCTGAAGCCATTGACAATTCGGATTTAGAAGAATTTGGTTTCACCGACGACCTGATCATTGAAATCTGGGGTGCTATTACGGATGCTCGCGCTGGTAGATAGGCAAAAAAATCAAAGACAATGTAATAAATAAATTAAGATGATTTTCACGACATGTTTTATTAAATTACGAACGATTTCTTATTTTAAAAGTTCTTTCGGTATGTATTTATTTGTAGATTTTGTTTTCAGTGCCTTAGGAAATAATATGTGAAATGTAATTAATAAATCTACGTTCGATGTTTTAGACGAAATTTTTTGGTCGAAAAAGTGTCATATAGTAATTAAACCAGGAAATTTTATTATTACTTATGTAAATTTTAAAGATTGAAAATATTATTTTAAATACAGAGAAAATTTGTTTTATGTTGAACCGAATATTACCCAAATATTTGTCGTTACTTTATTGAAACGTTGCTCTATACGAGGTTAAAATTTTTAAAATATAAATTACCAATTACTATAAAAGCAACACCTTCAATCTTGAACCAACATTTTAAAAGTTACGGATAATTTTTCATAGATATATAATTCAATATTATATATAAAATTTATGTAAAGAACTTTGTTTATCATAATATGTATCATAATCGAATGAAATGAACTTAAAATTAAAGGATTATTATTTAACGCATTTGTTTCGTAATATTAAAAACCATGCTTGTCAAGAAGTTACACTAAATTACAGGGAGTAGTAAATAACAACAGAAAAATAATTGAAATGCTGATATAGCAATCTCAATGGATAAATGAATACCTTCAAATATATTGATTTTCTTATTTCTATCGCTTTTGATTCGATTTAAAACTTACTGAAGAATTCACTTGGTGTGTATGAATTTCCAGTTTAATAAGTAGGTAAGTAACATTTTCTTATAAATATTAATATAAATAACACCGCAGATTTAATTTATTGGAAATAATAAAACGTTGCCTTCAACCATGTTATTAGTATTTACTATTAATGTACCTATTCGCTTACGGAAAATGTTCTTACAATAGTTTACCAGATAACACGTAGGTAAATATTTTAAGGGGGATTTGTGGACCATAAATAGCAATATCCGTAGGATGTTCGTTTCAGAGCCGCCAATGTACCAAGGACGTCCCAAGAATGTATAGTATTACCAATGGTATTACAAAGCTATGTTTAAGAAATATCGTTTCATTAAATGAGGGAAAAAAGGATATCAACCGGGAATTTCTCAGCATTCTCAACATTGCCATCGCCAACTGCGCTTTTTTGTTTATTACAATTGGAGGAGAAATAATTTTCAAAATATCGTTTTGGAAGTAATAGAACCAGAATCTACTTTTTCCAGGCACAATTTTCATAATCTTCTGCTTTTAACATACATTTTATTTTGATATAAGAATTTTCTTGTTCAATTATTAGCCTGGAATATTTCTTACAAAATCCCCGTCTCTTCCTCCCAAATAAGACGGCTTCTCATCTCCTAATGACGGTTGAAAAACAATGGAACTTTCCGCTTCTTTGATGATTCTGGTATAGGATTGAATTTACCATTCTTGGTATAGTTTAACTGTCTTCGTATTTTACTTTTTACTTTATTAATTATTGTGACTATTGTCTCTGTGAAAAACTCAACATATGATTTTTGTTCAAGTCTCTTGTTGATGTTAAAAGCGATAATTTCTTCGCAACATCCAACATTTTTCCTATTTTTTACGTCTTATGGCATGAAATGCGTCTTGCCAAAAGCTTTTTGATTCACAGTAACTGCGAACTCCCTCCACTTTTCCCCCGCACCTCTCCCCAATCTGTGCTATGTAAATCTCGATAAACTTTATTGAGAATATTAAGAAACTTCAGCTTGAGAATTCTTTTTTCTTTTGGAAATAAGGAAGGACAGCTATTGCTCTGGTATATTACGTAGAAAAACCTTAACGACGCAATTATGAAAAAGATTATTCTCAGCGCCAAAAGTGTGAGCTATTACGCCTAAACTGCGCCAGCAGAGCCTTGGAGCTATTCATTCGAACACATTTTTGGTCTAACGTGAGCAAGCGCGATAACACGCGGACAGCTTTCTCGTGCCTAAATCTTGATTCAATATGGACATGTTCATAACCTCTGCTTATCTCTCACTTTAATTCGGCTGTAGTTTTACACTATTTTGTGAACTTTATTAGCGATGTCATCGTAAGTGGTTACGGATTTTAGACGTCACGAACGCTCATTGTCTCCTAAGCTTCTACTGGCATTTTTGAATTCTGCTACCCAAAATTTTACTGTGGTAAATGATGCTGTAAAGCCCCCGTATACAGCATCCAATTCATCTTTAATTTGCGTTGGCGTATTGCGTTTCAAAAACAAATATTTAATGACGGTTCGATTTTGTTCGTTTTCATAGAAACACTCACATCGACTCACTCAAACAAAACTCCGCATCCAAAATGGCTGAAATGTTGGTGAGTACCGCAGATACACAGCCACAAACGAGCTGCCAAATGTTGAGGTCAGAAATCTCTATAAACTTTATGAAGAATATTAAGAAACTTATTAAGCCTGAGAATCCCTTCTCCGGGACTAAGTATAGGTATTGTTCTAGATGAAACACCTTAACAACGCAATTATAAAAAAGATCAACCTCCATCCACTCGTGTTTCCCAGACAGCACAAAGACATCTTTTTAAGATGTTTGGATATTCGGGAGTGCTTTGCCTGAAAGACGTCCTAAGATGTCGTATAGACATATCAACGTTTATAAGACATCGTTTTACAACGTCTTAAGGATATCTGTTTTGGAAATATGTCAGACATAATTGTATAAACTTTATGAAGAATATTAAACTAAAACTTATTAAGTCGATGCCATTAAAAATCCTTTCTCTGATGTATGTGATATATTAAAGTAAATGCTGATTGGTTGAATATACGGGGAGTCTATTAATGAAAAATTAAATTAAAAATTATCAATGGTCGTATTGCACAATTCAAATACACTATTTTACATTTTAGAAACATCTTTACAAGTGCAATTATGAAAAACGTCTTATCCATGCCCTAAATGAACATCCGAGAGACGTCTTTAAAACTACGTCCATAAGATGTCCTTTTTATATCTTTAGGCGTTCAGACATAATACAGGCCTAAATAAGATATCCATAAGATGCCTTGTGCTGTTTACTTGCAGCGTATGCTGTTTCGTCATAGTTAAACACATTGAACGAAGAATATAAAATGTTTTGCTCTTTGAAGAAGCACAAAGAAGGTAGGTTGTCTCTAGATGCAGAAGAGCAAAGCAGTATTGACGTATGTTTCCACCCACAGCCAGCAGTCACTCGTATATGCGTCTCGCACCTATAGCTCCAACAACACTCTAGCTTTTTTGGAGTCATATCACACGAAAGACTCGTAAGATTTTATAATTAAGTTAAACTTTTATTCCATTTGCAGCAAGCAAGTCAAGAGAGTCATATCTTGCAAACGGATTTATGTATTTCACCCTGGCTGTCTTAACAGCCTAGAATTTTTTGCCGGATAATTTATTGTGTTTGCTTCAAGTAGGTGCTTTTCATTTTTCTCTTTTTGCACTTTGCTCTCAACAGCGAATGGAAGATCGATTAGGGTTACAATTCTCCGAGAAAAATGTTATCCGTCTCCTCGGAGAATTTCCAGCAATCCATCCAGTACGAATTTATCTTCTTTTACCTCGTCCTTCCTCTCCAACTCGTTCAGTATTTCCGGGTGCAATAATATAATGCCTCAAAATGTTTTAGTATTTTTAAATCGTTAACAGCACCTCCCATCAACATTCCCAATAGCCTTTACCGCTTTTATCTTGTGTTTCGATAGATTATCTTCCTCCATCCGCTCCTCTGGCAGATTTTCTTGTGTAAAGTGGTACTAGGGTAATTGGACCACCCCTAGGTCAGTCAGCACTATGACACTTTCTAAACTCGAACGCTAGATACTCGGAGCGGAAGACTTCTTTGCTACGAATATTGTTTTCTTTAATTACCTTGCCATAGTTGAAATGATGAAATGACTAGACATTTTTATGCTAAACCAATCAATATTAATTAATTTAAACGAAATCAATTATATACAGGGTCATTCATGGAACTGGTTTAAAATGCATTAAAAAGCATATTTTTTGGATTTTCACCAGAAAAGTACTTACTAACTCGGAAACCGGGAAAAATATAAGCTAATATGTCTAATAAGGAATGATAGAGAATTTTTAAGTGTATTTAAAAATGCAATAGTATATAGGATGTTCCATTTAAAAAAGTGACTTTCATCAATGTGAACTTGGTTGAAATGAACGTTAATTTTGGACGACCCTGTATAAATTATGATAAATTTTAGAACGTAAATTTGATGTATGCTATTTCGGCTAATAACATGCCAAATGTGAGGTCTTTAGCTGCAATGCCTTCAGAAATACAGAATTTTGAACATAACGCTGCAATTGCCCTTATATTTGAACAAAATTGAATATATCAAAAACGGGTGAATAGGTCTTAATAAGTTTTGATGCAGAATTGTATGCCCGATACAAAAAATATACCATGTTATCTAAATTAAGAAAGTTGACGTCAACTTCCGGTAAATCGGAAGCGGCAAAAATAATTTTGCTAATGAGTCCAGATGATATCAGTTATAATTACAAGTTTTCAGAAATGTTGAATTTCAAGAACATCCAAAAGTTCTAACGAACTAGTTCCGTGAATAACTGTATATATATTTTTTTTATGTTCATGATAATAAATTTTTGTTTAATAAGTACATAGAACCAGCAAGAGAAATATTTAATCATTAACTTAATATTAATGAGTAAATGAAAGATACTACTAAAAGAAGCTTTATATCATTTATTTTTTCATTCTATATACCAAATACTGATATAACTAAAAAATTAATAACAATAACATGTTTACCAACATCTCTAAAAACAAAATATTATTGTATTTTAGACATGATTCAGACAGTCAATTATCCATAAGATTAAACCAACAACAATTAAAATACATATTTTACATAATATGCAAGATTTATTTAGACATATACAACTGATCAACAATAAAATTAAAACTTCTTTAAATAAATAAATAAAAATTATCAATAATTTTCCTAACTACAACACATTAGTATCACATCTCAATTAACTATTATTGAAATAAGTATATAGGAAAATGAGGCTAATTTTCTATAGGTTGTACAGGTTTCCGGTGTGGACCTCTATGTTTTATATATGACAGGAATATATTGTATATTGTGGTCATTCCATTTATATATAAAACTTGATACTGGACAGGCAGAAAATAAAAATTAATAAACTGAACTGGAGGCCAAAGGGACCAGTCAACCTGAAAAAGAAAAACATTAATATTATAGTCAATTTTAAAATTTGCTTAAATTTCATTTTACCAGATATAGTTCTAAACCCTTCTCATAGAGCTCATCGGTACTCCCCGATACAGTTTTACCCTCCAAGAAACCAGCAGAATAAAAGAAATACGTGATACAAGCTGGAGACATAATAAACTGATCGGCTAAAATTTTTTTTGTAATTGATTTCAAATTGGCAGCAGGCCAAATTCTATGAAGACCGAGATAGAAATAGTGATGCAATGGACCATAACCAAGACCAACAATTGTCATCCGAGCTGGAATTATTATGAATCTACGACTAAATCAGTCAACGAACATAATTTATGATTTACTTACCGACTCTGCCCCAATCATATCTTTTAGGTAACAGATTTCTTTGGTATTCAACCTCTTGCTGCATCAAATCTCCTAGGAACATTAATCCGCCGCATGTCACAGTATTTGTGACTAAAAGGTACTTTCCAAACGCGCTGGAAAAGGTTGCTGTAAACTTTTTTCTTATGCCATAATAGGATATTTTTTGAAACATTCTAAACAGTGTTATTATTTGCAATGCACATAATACAATGTGTAAATCTATATATAAGAAATTTATCACATGATTAAGGTTATCTTGTTAATTAATAAGAAGGGTTATGTTTCTTTTTAAAACAGCTCAGCTGTCAGCTAACTTGGACAGTTTGTAAATTATAGTACAGGAATCTACTTTATACAAATCAATGATATAATAAAATTAAAGTAATTAGGGCAACATTAACTTTGTTTATAATTTTTAAGAAAAAAATTATGTATGTACTATTTATTAGAGCCATCAGTTTATTAAATATTAAAAAGATCCCTGCATTGAAGTCCGCAGTTGCAAAACAATTATAGTATGTTAGAGGTCGCCACAAGATGGATATCGGTGAAATGTCAGTTTAACCAACGTGAGATGTATTTTGTGTTGTATAATTAATCCAAATATTAAATAAAATTTACGAAGAAGTACGGCGTTTTGTTGAATCCAAATGTAATTAAAATATTGTGTTACTCGTTCAAATATTTTTTTCGAATATTCTATATAGATTAAATGCAAATTTTCTGGTAGTCGATAGTTATTAGAAATAAGGTGATGTTTTTATTTATGATTCTTGACGCCACCATTTTACCCCTGCAGTAAAACCTAAAAATAATTAAATTAAACTCATGTCCTGACGAAGAATTAAATCGGAAAATGACATTTTTAAATTATATTCTGTTCAATTCTTGATGATAGTAGTTATATAGGGACAATATAGTGTAATGATTTTAGTGTTAAATATGGTTTTGAAGCAAAATTTTAAGAAATATGCCTAGAATTGATGCGATAAAGTAAGTAATTTCTTGATTTTGCATGGGTTTTGTTTGAGATTTTATCTTGTTTAGAAATTTAGAATTGTATATATACAAAGTCAACCAAAAATATCGAAACGAAACATGTAACAGTACAGGGGTGACCCATTTTCGTATGTTTTCGGGGGTTTCAAGGAACCTGTTGGACATAAAAAAAGAGGTACAAATCCAAATCTCTAAAACATACATAGACAATGTACCTTGCTGTTGGTCGGTTAATATAACAACAACAGCTCAAATCGTTTGCCAAACTTGGGTTTTCATTTCTCAAATTAAGACACTGAATTAAATCTTGGTTACCGAATGAATCAATAATGTATAAAACGTCACTTTACTCTTCCATACCTACTATGTATATGTCAAAAATAGCCTGTACAAAAACGGCAAGAGATAGAGGAATTCGGTTTATGCCAATATTATTTTTAAGAAAAAAGAACTATTTTAATAAAACAATATTTTCGATATCTAATACCTTCTAGAAATACAAGATTGCAATCTATAATACAAAATATTTTTCATTACTTTGTATGTGTACGAACAAACAATAAAAATTGCTTTGTAATTCATTCCGTAACAAATACCATCATCAATACAGAAACCCGTTTCGAATTCTACAAAATTAAAATAAATAAAAGATGAAAGCAGAAGCAACAGCTCAACATAATAACAAACACGGACATCTACACATGATTCTTAGAAATAGAGCAATCAAGATAGTTGAATGGCATTCTTGCGGTGAGTAATGAAGATTACCCGTGTCATCACACTTTCTTTAGATACCCAGATCTTAATGTATTTAGAAATTGTGTGGATAAATGTAATACTGATAAGAAAATGTAGTTTCATCTCATTTGTAACTAAAATCTGAACAGAACGAAGCAATTATACAAATCGACGAGCACGAAGAGACTATTTAAAATTATTGAGATTGATATTTTCAGGAGTTTTATTATTACATTGCTGCTGGGATGAAATTGAACGTTTTCAAGAATATTCTAGAGATTGGCAAAACGTATTCAGAATATACTGTATATAGATAGGTAGTGGTATTACCAAGTCTTGCGTAATCATTTTTTATTCATTGGAAAGCATTTGGTAGGGCCGTAGGAAATGGAAAAATTTCAGTTGGACAGATTAAATCATTTTTGATACAATTAATCCCGAAAAACTACATGTGCATGTATATTATGCATAATGCACAAGATTTTGTAAGGTTTGCACAGTAAAAAAGACGACAACCTGCTGCAGATTTGGAGGATCTTTCAATCACACTGTTCAAAATGGCTACATTATGTATATCATATATCATCATATATTATATATATCATCGCTACAGGCCTTCTATCTTCTTCACTATTTCCTTCCATCTTCTTCGATCGCTTGCTATTTCTCTCCAATTCCTTATTCCTATTTCTTCAATATCGTTTTTTGCTTGTTGAAACCATTTCTTCTTTGGTCGTTTTATTTTCCTCTTACCACCATCTCCCCCATACAGAACCAGGTACCCTTTGTTCTGGCATTCGAATGATGTGCCCTAACCATTTGGTTCTTTGCGCTCGTATTTTCCTTGTTATCGTAGGCTTTTTATAAAGTGCATTTAGAGCGACTAAGGCCACCTAGAAAAGAGATAGATCTAGAGTGGGGCGGTTGTAAAACATATACGGAATTAACGCATTAGCAAGCATCGCCATTGAACAACCGCTCCGCTCTATCTCTTTTTTTGCTAGCCTTAGTCGCTCTAATTGTAATGTATACATATCCGTTACTTCATTGTGTGTGCGTCTTCTTCATAAACCCTCCTCATCTTTTACCCCTCCAAAGCTTTTCCTTAAGACGTTTATTCGCTCCCATATTTCCAGCTTTTCTTCCACTTGTTTCAATATTACTCATGTTTCACTTGCGTACCTCACCACTGGCCCCAACTGAACGTTAATGAACATTAAAAAAACTAGCTATTTATTGTTATAGGCGAAAACAAAATGTAAGAATAAAACCTTATCGCGTTCTGTAGTCCACTTTACAAATGTTAAAATACCGGCTTAAAGATGGCGTCAAAAGCAAAATTTTTAAATTTTGAATATTTTAATTTTTAAAAAACAATTTTAGAAATTAATTTAGAATTAAAGAAATAAATTTGCCAACTTAAAATTAATTAAATTAAAATATTACCCTATTTAAATGTAAGTGCGAGTTTGTTATATCTTCGCTAGAGCAAGATCCAGCTCTGATGGCCGTCTTCTCCGGAGAATTTTTTTTCTCTGGGTATTGTATGCAGCTGCCATGTTAGGAGTTGTCTAGGTGGTGAATGGTCCAATGCATGAGGCTTCAACCTTAATTTTGGAAGCTTTAAGTTAAACAATTAACTTACGCAAGCTCTGGACGACTTGTTGTTCATGAAGACCGTTATTGCGTACTTGCACTGTTTGTATATCCAATGATAGTCAATTTTCCAGGGGCGTAGCCAGGATTTATGAGAGGGGAGGGGGGAGGGGAGTTGTAAGAATAATTTTGTGTAGGTTTGTTCTTGGGAGTCTGGGGAATACTTCGTAGATAAGTGGGGAGTCCGGGGTTCTTCCCCGGGAAAGTTTCAAGCAGATTATGCCTCAAAACGCATTTTCCGGATATCTGAAAACCCTTAAGTTGTTTTCCAAAACCTGAAATTCTTAGATAAAAATTGCCACTTATGAAAGGTAGATTCTTACTCTAGTAGTGCTTCTGATTATGTCCTCCTACGTGTTTAAAGATAAGGTTAGTCGCACTCTCTAGTTTTGCAGTGCATATTCAGTGGAAATAAATGGAGCCATACTTTAATTATTTTAAACTGGTTAAATAATAACATGACTTTAATAAAATTAAAGTGATTAACATTAAAACCCATCTAAAACTATTATGATAAAACAAACATATATTAACCCTTTGTCACATCTATACCAAAGTTAATTTTCTAGAATTGACTGAAAACCTTTTTAAAATATCATGTTCAAAATAATCTTTATTTTCTTTGATAGTTTTCCTATGGACACTCATAAGACACAGTCCATTCGGACGTTGACCTGTCATTGTGGATCTAAGCCACGATTGTACTCTTCTCAGAGTGCTGAATGACCGCTCTACAGTGCATGTTGTACATGGAAGAGAAATGGCAATGAGAAGTGCCTTCTTCGTTGCGGCATAAAACAAATTTTTGCCTTGACACGTCTATCTTTCTAAAATAATCAAAATTTGACTAAAAAAGTCTGGTACTGGGAGGGGGCCAAAATTTTGATAAATTAACTTGTGTCGCCATCTTTAAGCTAGTATTTTAAAATTTGCAAAGTCGACTACAGAGCGCATTAACTGTACTCTTAGTAAAGGTCATCTGAAGCCTAATTGGAGAGGCTTTAAATGACTCCGCTATGAGAAAAAAATGAGAACATTATGCAATACAAAACAATATAATTGGCCAAATATCCAAAAAAAATTTAAATTTGAGTTAAGCAAGTGATTAAGTGATTAGAAGAAAGATTAGTCTTATAGTTTCGACAAAATAATTCAAAGCAGTTCGCAATGACCAGCAAAATTTCTGGACATAACGTTCCTAAATTTTTTTAACGGAATTATTTGAAAATAATCTGCCCTAAATTAGTTCCAAAATTTATGAGAAAGGTGTAACACAATTTCCAACTTTCCATTATAATAGTTGCACGAGATTGGCACACACACTGAAGCTAATGCTGAAACACATTTAAAAAAGAAGAAAAGGATTTTCAGTGATTTATTTCATAACGTAGCATATGCTTAATTTGGATCATGCGGTTCTCTTGCAAATCTAAGCAATTCATCTAGCATGTGAACAATTTAAATTAAAGGAGGTTTGTTGCATTAAAATTGCTATTTTGGAGCTAATGCTGAAACACATTTAAAAAAGAAGAAAAGGATTTTCAGTGATTTATTTCATAACGTAGCATATGCTTAATTTGGATCATGCGGCTCTCTTGCAAATCTAAGCAGTTCATCTACCATGTGAACAATTTTAATTAAAGGAGGTTTGTTACATTAAAATTTCTATTTTGGAACGATTTTTTGGTCGAAAGTTGAATACACTGCATTGTCTCTATGTTTAATTATTTAACAGCAAGGTGTTAGGTTAAGTTAGAATTGACATTTATTTATTATTCAGTCAACCAAAATTTCTTCTGCCAGCCTCTTCCGCTTTAAATTGCTCGCCGAGAACAATTTCACGACTGTTCAAAGTGTTGCCTTTCTAGTTATGACAAGTGTACACTCACCACCGAGTCTATCATCAGTGCTCACATTCGGACTGAGCAAGAGACTTTGACAACAAACTTGCCGACGACTGTACGAGAAAATACTTTAGAATATGATTTATCTTATTATATATGAACTTTCTTTGATATTTCTTCCCTCTATACGTTTCTGAATCCGTTCTCAAAGCTAACAGTTAAGCGTCTGGTTCTTTTCTACTTACGATAACCATAGTAAAATTGACATAACAAATAAAACAATCCATGAAATATTCCCGGTATTTGAATGACGACATTTTTTTATTATTTCAATCATGTAGTCATATTGTTTTTGCAATTTAATTATCATATCGTTTACCACATTCTAAATACCTTTGCGATGATCTATTATTAAACTTTAGTAACTTTATTGCCTAATTATGAAAACTTTTGTTTTCAACATTTATACATAATTGAAACTTCTTAGGAAACCAGTTTGTTTTGCGTTGTCGTTTCTGTTGTCCCGTTCTTTTTCAATGAAATTTTCAGCAAGATGAAAAGCATTATTTATTTATTGTAATTTTGCTCTAAATGTATTAGATATATACATACAAGATACATAAGTAGAATAGTTATCGTTAAAAGTTACTTTTTTTCTTGGTAATATTTTCTAATGCAGAATTTATTGCTTGACTAAATATAACAATCTGCAAGTTCAAATTTAGGTTAATAGCAAATTGGTTTGTAGGCCGTATCATATCTTAAAATAATATGTTTACGTTTCATACAGACCGAACGTAATTAGAATCGGAAATATTTAACAGAAGTTAATATACATAAATGATAGATAATGCCCAGAATACAATCGAGATAAGCGTTATCTTTATGAGAATATAAATATTCACATAAAAAGAAATGAGATTAAACATCGCTGGCGACATTTCGACACATCAATATAGAACGGTTCCTTTTTTTCTAATAAGCCCCCGTTTCCATTGACCTTTCTCCAAGGTTCGGATATTATTTAAGCAGGTACACAGATTTTCTGTATATTATTACTAACTCCCAAAGGGATGAAATATAATGCTTTTACGATACAGCCTTGTGCTTGTGGATCTGGCACCCAGAATTACGAGAGCAATAAATTCCTTTTTTTGATCGTTTATTTTATTATTTCGTGTAAAGTCTTCGAACATCGTTACTAGCTGATAATTAATAGCTCTTTGTGCTTGTTCTATCTGATGGAAGATGTGCCGTCGTATTAGGCAGTAAAACTTTGGACTAAGCAATTTTTAAGGGGTGGAGAATCTATTAAAGACGAAGTGGAGATATTAGAAACCACAGTGTCAAACATTTTACATGATGTTTTATCAATGAACAAAGCGTCAGCACAACGCAAAATTTTTTCTAAAACTAACGGAGAGAGTTAACAGAGCGATACAGTTTAAGAAGTCACTGCAACTAAGCACACACCACACATAAAATAAAATGGAAACAGACCTGTTGTATATCTATACGAAATAAATATTTTCTCGGCCATCATTATTTTGCGCTATCTTCCTTAAGTTTGGAAAGTAGTCAACCTTGTAAAATATTACCGATTTTTTGGGAGATTGATCCGTGCAGAAAGGAAGCTTGTAGTAATAATAATTTTCCAGCAATTTCTATTTATTTACTAAGGACAAGTTCTGTTTTGAACTACAAATCCCGATCGTAAAACTATCTCTGGTTAACACGAATTTAGCAGTGCAGCCAAAGGTTTTGATCCAGGATGCAGGTTCTAGTCTTAATTGACTAACTTTGACGATTGCATTAGAGTCTTCATGACTTATCTTAGAGTTGCGAGTTCAGTTCCTAAGCTTGCTTTGCAGGCCAGACATTTTTTCTAATCCTTTTACCTTTCGATTTAAGGTTGACGTACCAAATATCGTACACTTAAGGAATTTTGTATTTGATGGCAAAGCAAAGGATTTAAAAAATTCAAATTATTGGCGCAGACTTCGCTTTAAGCTTTATCTCAATCAATTTTCTAGGTTTCGCCTCTGATTTTGGTCCAAGGAGGACATCGACAGTTTTAAATTTGAGTAAGTCTATCGGTTTAAGTTTCTTTTCTGATTCTGACTCTGACAGAGTTTCCTTAAATAATTGACTAGATATTGAAGCTACTGGCTCTCTTTTTTTGTTGTCTGAAGTAGCAGGCTTTTTAAGAAAAAGCACAGATTTCAGATCACATGCTAGATCAAGTTTAGACCCATGTGTTGTTTGTGTCTTGGGGGTTTGAATGTCTAATGCCGGTGTTTAGAAGAGGCGACCAACTGCAAGATCTTGTCGGTTATGCTGAATCTCTTGCCAACATCCAGTTTCTTTTATACCTACTGTCATGTTATGTCATTTCGATCACTTCCGACAAAATTCGTTAGAGTCATATATTAAACAGTGTAAATTTAGGATGAATTGAATTGTCAAAATTACACGTACACACATGCTACAGCTAGTTAGAAAAACTAAAAAAAAAGTCAGGAAAAAAGTTGATTTAAAAAATAGAAAAGTTAGGTAAAGGAGAGTAGTTCTTTTTAAAAAGAAGAAAAGGCAGTAATAATATAGAAAGTCAAAAGTTTTGAAAAAAGAAAAGACATTAAAAAGACAGAAGGACAAAAGGTGACGAAAAGGAAAGAGAAGAAAAAGTAAAAAGGTTTTTTCCTGAAGAATATATAAAAGCTTTAAAAGATTTAAACTGTAAAAGTGCCTAACAGCCCCTGGAAAGATAATTACGGAGACAGGAAGAACAGAGCAACAGTTTTTTTTTTATTTACACAATAGTTTAAGCAAAGGATGGGTTTAGGTTAAAAAATTGTAAAATCTTTAATATATATAATATTTTTTACCTGATTCGACTCTTGACATAACACTACATTAGCTTGGTTCCAAAAAGTCAGCGTCTGAAAAAATTTTGCGATTGCAGGGCAGAATTCCTGTTATTTCTTAAGCCTCTTAAGCTTTGGTTGCTACATTCATTGTTGCTGTTCTAACATGGGTTTGACCAATGAGCTCGCCTATTTCACTAACTATAACAGCTTGAAATGGATGAGCCGCAAGCCAGTCTTTGTTGTCTTGAATGTTTTCATGAAAGTCTAACTTAAAGGCTATAAGTATATGATTTGAAGAATGTGGTGGCAAGCAAACTATAAATGATGATGTCGACATTTCGGGTATGTGGTAAGTGACTCTCCAGGATCAGAAATATTGGATCTTCCTTATTTGGTTTAGTGTGATTGATGAAATATGTCAATTACTAATACTTCCTGACAGGACTTCGTTTTAAACTTCTTCCTTTAAAATGGAGATTAAAAAGGAGTTGGTTTCAAATCATTCATATCTCAAAACAAAACAAAAAAAACTGCACGTCCATCCGTGAAAATTGGTACATTTTCTTTAAAAATAAAGAGACAGGTGACTAACTTTTCTCCGAAAATTGAATACCATGGAATCCACTACCATCGCAAAATCGCAAATTGAGCTAGTCGTGTATAAGCAGTCAACATATAGATTAGATAGAATTTATTCCGAAGCCTAGTTTTGACAGGTGGAAGTCTATGAATGCTGCTTCTTGGTACAGACCTCAAATATGGGTAAAAGTGAAAAAACAAAAGTAAAAGAAATAAAAATGATCCAGAAGGTGTCCATAATAATAGACATATACCCACATACGTACATGCAACTTTGTAAGGATGATTCTTTTTTCTTAGAAAATATGCTGACTAAACAACACTAATTGATATTTCTTTAATGATACGCTTCTGTGCTAGTTAATTATTTAAAATTCATACTATATCTCTGATATCAGGTTTTACCACAGCAGCTTTATACACACGAACAAGACTGTAATACTTTGTAAAATACAAGAAACACCTGCTCCTCGGAGAACGCATTACAAAAAGAGTGGATAGGTCGCGCATCCACAAAACGCACGCACCACTGCGTGAGACAAGGAGGATACCTCACTTTTTCTCGATGTTGCTCTAAAACGTCCAGCAGCATGCTGCATTAAGCGAAGGATCAGTCTCTTGCAGACTTGCACCGTGCGGACCAACACTGATATATCGTACCCAACGAAGAACGAATCCTTTAACACAAACACCGACGGGTATCTTAGAGATTAGTTGATTAAAAAAAAATCCTACATCCATCTAGCAGTCGGAATATATATATTTTTTCCGAATCATTGAATATAAACAAATCGAACTTTGCGCGATATTGTTTTGGAATTCTATTTCCGAGCCCGAGGTCATCCAATAAATGGTTAGAGGTTTGCCGTTGGACGAGAGTGTGTCGTGTGTTGTACTAAATACATGCTGTATGACTTGGTATGTCAGTTTTATTTATGTTATACTAATATTGTTTGTTAAACGTGATGGCGATAATTTGCGCCAAACACTGATTATATTCCATCGCATCATGTTTCAGTTTTATTTGTGTTGCATTCTGTACGGGTCACGAGGAGTTATTCTGTACCGCTTCGTTACCTTAAATACTTTGTTATTGTAGTCGTTTTTTTTTTCATCGTTTTTCGTACATACATTACACACCTTAATTCTTTTAGTATTCGCGAAATCGCAACATGAGGTGCTTGTTCTGTTGTTGTTGTTCTTCGCGAAGGAAAGAGAAAAACAGTGAGGATAATGAGGATAAAACACCAGGTGTAAGTGTTGTTCTTACCATCTATCCAATCCTAACAAATGCATACTTATACGTTCGAAAATCGTGTCGTATTCAAGATGAAATATTTTGTTTAGCTTATATCCGCTAATAATACCTCCGTCACTTCTACAACACGTGGTTTTTTGACGTAACATCGGTTCTTAAACGACTGGCATAATCACAATACCATTGACTGCAATCATTGCATAACATGCAGTTTATAAAAGTTTCCGATGATGTCCGTGCTAAAAATAATTAATTATAGTTTACAACTCAATATACAACGTGTACAAAAAGTATTCGTATAGGGGAAAATTTGTTAGAAGTAATAAAATTTTCTGTTTAGCTTTCTTAGACTCTGTAGCTACAAGATTTTATATTAGTTTTTAATCCCAGATACGTATTTGGTCTAAGCACTCTAAAGAAAACATAATAACTTATGTTCTAGCAATATATCTGCGATTAAAAGCTAAGTATGTACTTCCAGGTCAAAATATATGAGAAAAGGTCCACTAATAGCATTATATAAATGTAAATATTCAACAAAAAACATTTAGAATGTTACTATTTTACCCGGACCTGTCTAACTCACTAATTAAATCTATTCATGCCTAAACTACCTGGCAGCAATTAATATCTTTAATTAAAAATTATCTTCACGTTGCAGCCGGTGTATTTACTCATTAAAATCTTATGGAATTACACCAATTACGTGGCAAATGTCTTTAGTAAATTGATCAAAAATAAGATTGGCATTTATATTACATAAAATATACCTTAAAACCAGATTGCTCGAAAGTATGGAATAGCCGACCTTTTTGGACAAAAAACGGCATCTGTGTAAATTGATTTAATTATTAACCTATCCTTCACGAGCCTGCGTTTTTCACTTTTGAAACACTGTCTTGATTGAATTCAAAGGCTGAGCCTCTCGTTTTCAGATATACTGAATCCAATTATGACTCGCTTTTTTTCTTGGTAACTCCTCTCCATCTCTTTCACATCTTGATAGAAACACTCACCTTGTTCCCGCTAACAGCTGGTAGGTTCTCTGGAAAGTAGTCCTAGTGGGAGTGAGAAAACTCCAACTTGAGGCTCATCGAATGCCCTAGCATTTTTGTAGCATGTCTTCGATGATTGCCTTGAAATTTGGGTCTTTATCGTTGTTAAAGGACGTACTACGTCTTTGAGCGACAGTTGAACTGTTTTTTCCTTAAAATTCTTTCGCCTCAAACTGTGGATCTTTGATTAGTTTACTCCCTCTTTGAGTTTTGCCTCAGACAATGCAGGTATTCGAAACATTTCACTTCTTTGGAGAGTGCTTTTACAAACTGCTTCATTATTCCAAGTTTGATACGATGTCCTTTACCCCAATTTTTAACCCAGTGTTGAATTCTGTTTCCACTATCCCACTCGTCCAAGAAACAGGTCTATTTGGTGTATTCTTCTTGCTGTCCCAGAAGCACGGAAACAGTTTTGAATCTCCACACATGTTCACTCATAGTCCTTGCATTTCAACCTTGACAAAGTCGTACTTAAGTCCTCATAGCCTTCTTTTAAATGTGAGCAACTGGTACTGACGCGAATTTTTTGCTATGACGAAGGAGGACTGTCTTTAAACTTTGTTTCGAATAGTATTGCAGAACATTAGTTCGTGCTATTAAAAAAAGTATGGAAGAAAATCTGCCTCACTTTTTCTTTATCATGAAAATGATGACGCCAATAATTTTTTTCCTTCAATTTCAGCCTAACAATTAGCTCACTTCTTTAATTACTTCCTCATTGTTAGTATGATTACGTGTCACCATATCTTCTAAAGAACTTGGTGGTTTCAGGGCTGACAAGACCAGGAAGCATTGCGGATGAGAGATTTGGATACGAATTTACTTTTTTATTTTTCAAGATATATCATTTAAAAATGATCAGGCAAAAATAACAACAACTCCAGACCATTGACACTCCAAAACAAAAGATTTATTTTTACTTTGATAGAACTTGAAGTTTTTCCGCGCAGATGCTGCAATCACTTAGTCTTACATCACAGTACGAAAAATAAACGTTCTTAAGGAATGCCCTAACATTCCTTTTTTGTTGTTTTTTTTTTAACTAAGTACAATACGAACCAATACGAATTCATTTTGTTCTTCAATTTATTGGATGAAACATTAACTTACAGACAAAGCAAAATGCAGGTTTGAAAAAGCAAGGTTACATGTTCCGGTGGGTTCTGGTCAAACGTCAAACCTTTCCTTACTTACCATTACCACGTCATGAACATAATTCCCATATTTTTGCAGTTACCATGTCTTCGTAAATTCCTTTAAATTAACAAAATGTTTCAATATAGGTTTACACTACAAAAAACTTTTCATATTCTTCACTGATCCTGGAACAAGAATTTCGAATTAACTACTGAAAATAACCATCTTTTAACGAAATAAAATAGCTAGAACAGCATTCAGTAGTATGCGTATAAAAATTAATACTATAGAAATTCCTTCTATCTCGTTTTTTATTATTAAAAAGGAAAGTTATTTCTTTTATTATATAGTTATACATATATTTCTCTGAAATATTTGGTACGCAGGGAATGAATTCGATAACCACTATAAATTGGGGCGAATATTTCGTAAATTCTAAAGAAGATATTAAACGGTTGACAATCGAAAGTGCCGATAAAATCCAAATTTTCGAAGTTATTCGATCTGATAAATTCCTCCCTCGGTAATGTTTTTGATGTTATACAGGCATATACCTAGATTCAAATATGCATAGACAGATTTTGCGTAGGTAAATGAGATCGCAAATGAAAGGTATAAATATTTGTGTTTTTACTTCGAGATTGAGACACACTAATTTATTATATTTAGATGAAAATTGTGATAAATTCGTTTAAAAATATCTCGTAATGGAAACTTGGTGTTGGAATTTTACATTGTCTACATTCATACATATTCATAATAGAATTTATTTTGTACTGTGTGGAAATAACAAACATTAAGTTAATTATGAAATTAACTATTATTTGAGTTATCTCGAGTTTACTCTTCTGCGCATAATATAATTGTAGTAAGCAGTTGGTGTACTAATTAAGACAAAAATAAACAATAACTTCATTAATATAGGTATGCGTAATGTGGGTAATTATGCAAGTCTTTTCACGCATGCACTCGATATGAAGGTCGACCAGGCCAGTTGGAAGAAAAGCACGTGACTTGTATTATTTGCATTTTCTACCTATTACACCGTTTTGATCGTTGTGTTCTCCAGCTTTATAAAAGTTACAGACAGTGGTAACATTTTTTGAAATTCTGTTTTTACAAATTTTATAGAAACAATTGATAATAAGAAATTATTAATTTAGTAAATATTTTTTTGTACTAATTTGTGTTACTTTTTTAAAATTATCAATTGTTTTTGGAATTTTTTAAAATATTGCATCAAAATTTCAAAACATTTACGGAAAGGATTTTCTGGCATTTCTCACCAGTCGTGCAAACTTAATAAGAACCAGTTTAAACAGTGATTAGATATAATTATGAATAGAAACAGTCCAGGAAATGAATGACATTATTCTTGCTACTCGGTCAATTAATAACGCGAACAATCATGAAACGAAGGAAAAAAAACAAAACAAGAACACGAGTACGTCAGGAAAAAAATGAAAATACATATAAAAAAAGTTGAAGAATAATACAGGGCCGTTGCCATTTATGCCTGCAATATTTGTTAAGCAATGTATTGCATGTCAAGTACGGGAAGTGATGATTTGACACTTACGCAATTTTGATACATGCAATGCAAGAAGACGAATTGAAAAATCAGTGGCACCAACCAAATTAGTTGGTTGCTGAATAATTGCACACAGAAAAGATGAACGCAGTTAAACGGAAATTGAGCTTACGTCACATTTAGAGATGTACGTTTTTCTTGTTGTGTTTGTGACAGTTAAAAAACCACTTGGCAGTACCAGAAGTCAAACCAATGCAACGCACAAAAATTGCATGCAATACCTACTTACTTTTGACAAACTGCTCCTGGATGGAAAAAATTGCATAGTGTCATGCGGCCTTAGATTAGTAATAGCGAAAAACAGCTGACAACAAGGCAATTATAGCAACCAAGTGCTTTAAAAAACTAAGACAATCGAGGCAAGTTTTATAAACAGTTTTGAAAAATTTGAAATATTGATAAACACAGACAATAGTTTGTGGCTTACATGAAGTTAGTGTTCCCACAGTATGAATATAAAAAAAAATAGCCCAACCAGAAATATGTACATCTGAGAACAAATTGAAAATAACCTTATTAAGGAGTTGTCTTTATATCTATTTTAACACATTGAACAACTACAGGGGAAAGATCAACCTGTCATCAAGATGGAGACATTTTTCTCGTAGAATTGGAATCCGATCGACTTACCATTCGCTATTGGAAACAAAGTGATTAATAGCGTGGCATTATAAAAGGCGGTCCAATCCTGTCACAAGGCCATTTGCAGAGAGCGAGAATTGAGACAGCTTAAGAAATCACTGCTAACTAAGCACCTACCACACATAAAAAAATATTTAATAACATACCTCTAAAATAGATTTAAAATTCTAGTATTCTGCTATATACTTCAAAACATTATGCAATGATTCTAATTTTAATGTAGGTGTGAATGTCAGGACAGAAAAAATTGTTTGGAATGATATTAAGGTTTTAAGATTTCAGAACTCAGCGCTAGTTTATCATTTTTATACAGCACCAATGTTATAAACAAATACAACATCCATTTTACCAGAATATTCAAGCAAAAGGTGAGGTTATTTATGTGAAATATTTTCTTAAACTAATCTAACTAAAAAAATGTTTTGTTTTAAGTAAAATAAATCTAGCAACTCTAATGAATTATTTCAAGTAGAAACTTTGAAGCATTCGTTTGAAATAATATCATAAAATCTTTATAATTTTTTATTTGAATAAAAAAGGCGACGAACACATACAAAACAATAGGAATTGTCTATCCAAAAACATTGCCAAAAATTGCAGAAAGCGGATCTATCAAAATCTCTATTACGACAAGATCAACCTGCGAGGCTAGTCCTAGAAGTGCCTAACCTAACAAAGAAAGCACAAAAAATTGAGCAAAGTACCTTTATTTCTCGACATAGTCTCCTTTCAGTTCGATACATTTTTCCCAGCGATGTTCAGTAGCTTCGATACTCATCAACCGCAGACTCCACGACTCATTGTTAAGAAATTTCATACTACCGAGCCAAGTTTGGAAACAGAAAATAATTCGAGGAGGGTTAAATCTGGCGAGGAAGCAATTCGAACGCGTGTGAACTGGTTGTCTTCTTTCGTCACTCAAACGCTGCAATAAATTCGCGTAATACTCGCCGTTGATTGTTTTTCCTTTCTGAAGATAATCAATGAAAATTATCCCAAGCGCATGGAACAAAAACAGTTCCATTGTGAGTAATTGCGGCATCCATCTCGCGCATAACTTTGGCATGTCCAAGTTTTCAATCAATTTGCGATAGGACGCACTTTTTGGAATTCCTATCGTATTAGCTGCTAGCTTGTGGATTTTCTTTGCCATTTCTGGAATGATTACCTCATTCGGTCGACCAATGCGATGTTCGTCATGGCAGTTCGTACGGCATCGTTCAAACTTTGTTACCCAATATTTTACTGTTGAAAGAGCAGATCCCTCAACAACATTTTTCAATATGTTTTTTCAATTATTTCGTGTATTTGTCATATACAATGGACATCAAGAGATGGTAATTGGACGGAGAAAAATAAAAATGAAAATTACCAAGTCGATACAATAGTATATCAAAGTTCCAACGTAATTTCTTTCTAGTATTCCAATTGAATGAATTTAGTTTGTATAAAAAATATCGGGTATAGAAAACCAAACATCATAAAAAACGCGTATAATAAGTGAAACCCATTATTCATTCACGATTTATTTCCATAAATTTTTATTGAAAAGTCGTAAATTTTAACCCACAAAACAGTGTTTGCTAACAAAAATCACATCATAACAATACAGAATATAATTTCAAAATTTTATTACGTAAACCACGGAATAACTTTAGAACATTAACGATCCAATAACTCTTCTTATATATGAAGTTAATGGAACGTGTACAGCTGTAACATTCATTACAAGAAACGTATTATTTAAAAAACGCAACAACCTATAAATCTACGGCGCGTAATATGGAAGAATTAGTTGCTTTGTTGTCTTTTTCTGAGATGATTACCACTTCGAGTTACGAACAAAATAATACGCGATTTAAATTTAATTGATGACTATGCGTTCATTAATTTGAACGGGTAATTGTTAAAAATACATTCATGTGAATTTTTTCCGCAGTTCTACGATTAAAACGATCATAATTTGGTAATAACGCGTTCACAGAGTCTCCACTAGTATTTTTGTGTGAACAATATTAGCTATTACATAAGTTAGATTCTCGCTAATGAGCTTTGTATACACCTGGATAAAATATACTTCCTCGATATGATATTCTTCCTGGTTTTTTAGAGAGTTCATAAAAATTGGCAAATTAAGTATGTGCAGGTAATTTATTACGATAGGGCAATACACAAGAATGCATCATCTGGTTAATAGAATGATGTTTCAAACGCAATTATATTTTGTAATGGAATGCAGATATAAAAGCTGCCTCGAGTAATGTGCATTTATCCATCTATAATTGTTACAGCAAATGAACAATACGAGGACAGTTCAGATATTATTGTCTCTGGCATAGAATGAAACGACTTGGAAATGTGTAATTTTTAACAGTTTTTATAAGAATGATGATTCTTTTATTAAGTGTATTAATAAAAATTTACCAAAAGTTTCCAAGTTGCCAATTTTTTCGGAGAAAATATACTAAACACTAATTAAAAAAGTTTTATACGCTGACCATTATCTACCTACCCTCCATTAACTCAAGTTTTGTTATTTCATAACATACTTTGCGAGGAATTGTTTCTATTTTCTTGGAAACATGTTTATCAACCATAAACAAAATTTTCCTTTTTGCACTAAAAGCCGTCCAGCTTTGTATGGCTCCGTTGGGAATCTAAATAGGTATAATTATAATGTATATGCCCGCAGATATTGTTTAAGCTTAATAACTTTTATTACAATACATGAATATGGGACTCTCGACTTTTTTGTTATCCTGTCGTGATGTTTCTCTTTAAAACAAATTTAAACTTAAATTAATGTCGGGATGAATACTTTGTAAGATGCTTTATAAAATAAAATTATTCTTTAAATGTTAGTATGTGTGCTAAGTTAATTCAAAAGAAGAATATGATGACAAGAATGTAACACAATATTTTTCCGGAAATAAATTAGGTTTGCTAGTACAGTATGTCACCAGGTATTTATCGCCACATATGCTTTGCGTATAATGAGATAATGACACAGCAGTATGAATATGGACAATTGGTTTAACGTGTAGTTAGCTTGAAATAACTTTGACATTGAAACATATTCTCTAACAATATATTAAATACATTAATCTGTAACAGAACGTAATACCTAAATTAATGAACGTCAGAAAATAAATTCATTTCTATGGAGTAATATAAATTATATTAGAAGTTAGTACCATTTGATATTGTACGATTATAAATTCTAGATTTTCTCTCTCCATAATAGCTAATTAAGAGAAAGTGGATCGAATTAAATATGGTGCTAACCTCAAAGAAATCTATCTAAAGCTTTTTGTGCAAGTGGAATAAATAATATTTATACCACAATAGGAGAATGTCACTATCAATGTAAATATCTACAACGTTGTTGGGAATTAATTAACTCGAATGCAAACAAACACTTAAAGCAAGTGTTGCTGCATTTTATGTTAATACTTTTATTGCAATTCATTTAATAGAAAGGTATTTCAACCGCCAATTAGTTTAACTTAATTAATTTTAAATTGATATAATTCTTTGACATTTTTCAAATGCTGAAATTTGTTTTTAACATTGTACAGCGTTAAAGTTGCTTTCTGTCTTAGCCAATTTCTTCCGAGTATGCCTTGAGTAACATGTCACTTCTGCACTGACAATGAAAAAACTCTGTGCACAGCGACAAATATTTCGAGCCTTTGAGCTTTTTCACATCAAACGCAAAGTTTTGTTAAAGGAAATATATCTCTTTTATTTCTAAAATTGCTTCGTAACTTATCCGAGCAGTATATACACCGTTGGACAAAATTCGCTAACACATCCTATATAACTCGTGTACGTGAACACAACAGAATTAAATTTGATATAGAAATGGGAATAAACCAGTACCTACAGCTTATACTCTACTCTAATTATGCTACGTGGAGGGGTGAATAATAATTCTGCTTCAACTCATCTCCATAGTTTTTCAATATTAGCCGGAAAAAACCGCAAAACGTGGAATTCTCCAACGGATAATATCCCAGATGTGTTCGATCGGATTGAGATCGAGTAAACGAGCTAACTAGTGAAGCACCAGTCCGTATTACACGAAAATGTGCTCGGATGTTGTGGTATATGTAAACCAGAAGTACGACAAAACGCAGCACTTAATCTACATATCGGCGACCCATCATTGACTGTTCTATACGCATTATACGTGTACATTACATGCAAAAGCACTCTATATTATCCGCTCAACTGCTGGTGCATGTCGCGTGGTTGAATGCAGGCATACGTTAAGCACTCATCAAGTCTTTGATGAATCAAAATTTGACTGCTCACACCCAGTGTCGCAAAACAAGCTTCACGTCCATTTGGGTCACTAACGTTCTAAAATGCTCTTTCAATTTCTGGCATAAAAGCTTTTTTAAGTAGGGTATGAGGAGTAGATATAAACACAAAAATTATCGTGCTTTTACCTTTGCCCATAATTCTCAAACAGGAGTAAAAGAAGGTATTTTTGAAAAAATTACGACACCAGACTTTACAGCAAATCTGATTGCTCTAGGAACTGTACCAAACATAAACTGCACTTACAAACGTATTCATCGCTATTTTTATGTAGGGGTAGGTGGTATTGTAGAACCAACTGCAACAATAAAGAAAGAGAGAGAGAAGTGCCCTTCTCTCGACAGAAACACTTTGGTATATATTTTAATACTACTCTCAGCTTGACCAGTGGGAGTGGGGACGATTTTCTATGACGATTTTGCTAATTGATGATTGATAATTGATAGATGAGGATGCTCCATAAATGACTGCATCCATTCAATCCCAGCCAGTTCTTACCTCTATAGTATGTAGCTCTATATGTAAAGCTGAAAAACATTTTCGAAGATTCCTCTAAACATACTTCCAGAGGGATGTAATATTGAAGAGCAGACTTTTGAATATCATAGGCTTTTGCCAAAGGTCTTCTGCTTCTCCAAGGCTGAACTTACGGATCCTTTACGCTGTCACGAGGTGGTGGTCTGTCAGGGTCTAGCTCCCCCAAATGCCGAACCAATGGATTCTCCCACCAAGCACCCATGTTCGCATAGAGTTGAAATTGCGAGGTATCTGTGGAGTTAATTGTTATTCACATATCAGGGTGCAGATAGACTTTTGCTACATCATACACTGACATTCTTTAAGACTTCGTTAGGCATTCTTTGGCAGTTACGTTGGCGTTTGTAATTTCTGAGCATTGTTTTGTCATGGACTTTTCCAATTCATTTGATAAATTAATAGTTTTAATACAAGATTGTCCAAAATTTTTGATGCCCTGCACAAATCAAGTCCTGGCCCACTCTTATTTATTACTTTTGTAGAAAAAAGTAGAATCCGTTAGAATTATTGATCAATATAAGCTGATCCATTACATACATCGAGTAGGTTTCCACGACCGTTGTTAATTGTACTGAAATATCTGATCGGTTTTAAAAATACTCTTCAATTCTAAAGTAATTCAGGCGTTGATCCGGAGAAGTTTCGCAGTTTTAAATTATTATCTTTGTAAACATTTTCTATAAGATTAAACATTAAAGCCATTGTCATCTTCCTAGGTCTCAACAACTTAATTTAATACTATTCGAAAGCGTAGCAGTACCAATATTTATGACCAAAAATGTAAAAAATTGGAGAATTATGCACTTGAAACACATACGCACTTAACTTTCCTCTTTTACACAAAATCTACGCAGGTGAGAGAATAAAAGACGAGAATTTAATTGTCAAATTATTTTTGACAAAAGCATTAACTACACTTTCCTTTGTTCACTGAAGGGTTTAACTGAACATGAAACAAACACGGTCTACAACTTAATGCACTAATTAACTTTAGAAGATTTAAAGTGGTCTAGAGGAAAAATTCTTATTGTTATTGGTAGTACCAAGATTTTCTACGTCGAAGTGATCAACTTGTTAGCGTCTTATTTCACACTAATGACAACTTAATTTACAGTGTTGCAATTTAAACATTTTACCTAACGTTATTAAGAGATTATACATGCATATGTATGCATTACCAATATATTTAATAAGGCGGTGAAAGACGATCTTTGAGTATAAACAAATCGAGAAAAACAA
The DNA here is from genome assembly GCA_023690525.1 of Holotrichia oblita. Taxonomy (NCBI): domain Eukaryota; kingdom Metazoa; phylum Arthropoda; class Insecta; order Coleoptera; family Scarabaeidae; genus Holotrichia; species Holotrichia oblita. The sequence goes on from CM043019.1 coordinate 117,779,801, forward strand.
CCAGGCAGCACGAAACAATTGATTATCCTTATCGCTGTGGTCGATACTACCTACTTAGAGTTCTGAATCATCCATTGTAATTGGTATAGTAGTTGCTGTATAATCTTCGATTAGATGAAACATTCTTACCATTGTGTGATTCTCTTTTTAAGTTACGCGTTTGTTCCAGTATACATATTTACTTTATAGGTACTGTTTTAAAAAAGACGGATTATAAATATTCCTTTAAATGTGAGAAAGTAACCTTGCAACTCCGTAATAATAGATATGAATTACAAAATGTGTAATTGACTATAAAGATTTCTATTGAATTAAAGCAGTTGAAAGAGAAATTGTCAATTTCAATTAATGCTGTACTTCCGTCTGGTGGAGGAATTTCCTTTCCAAATGTCATAAATGAGCCGTTATTTCTGTTCTATCTGTCACCTGCTTACAGAAAATATTTATTTGAAATAATAATACATGTTATTTCAATAAAGTAAACAAAATGATAAATAAGGTGTCCACAGTCTTGAATTATTATTACTGTTTCTAAATTTCTGCAAGTCTTGTAATTTCGCTGCATGAAACGGAAAAAAGAATTTCCTGTCAATTGCCAATATATGTATGCACCAGAAAAGATTTTAAATTTTTAATTGTAAAAATGTTCTTTATTTTAAAGGAAATTACAAACAATTTTTCAGTTACCGACATTGAATGAGATAATGCAAGAAAATTCTTAAATAAAAACATTGGTGTAACAGGTCTTTCTGTTGTATAGTCTCAATCACTGCGTCCTAAAATCAATTGACCAAACGATTGGATTAACGCCATCCTTTTAGAAGCTAAGAAAAAATGCAAAAAAATTAATTAGTACTTAAGAGTTGCAGCAAAACATAATAACTCATGAAAATTAAGTGAATTCGGCCAAAAAAGGCAAACCCAATACAATACTTTATAAGCTGGGGTACTAGGAAGAAGATTCGTTAACGATTGTAGATATACTAGTAAAGCATAATAGGACATAATTCCGGTAAACCAGTTACAATTTCAACTTAGACTACCTCCGATACCAGCTTATATTATCCCCAGCTCTACCTGGTTTTATAGCCAATATTCGAACTGTGCTACCTGATCCTGGACCGAGTTTAAGCTGACATCTGGCAGCGAAGTCGGTTGTGTCTCAATTCCTGCGTAGAAGAAGCCAGTTCAGCCTAAAAATTCAACTTTTAGTTTATACGACATTTATGAGCCCGATTCTTACGTACGGCTCCCTGGTCTGGTCCAGCTCTGCAGTCTCTCATCAGAAAAAGTTTAACATCCTTTAAAATAAGACCCTGAGATACATCGTTGACGCGCCTTGGTATGTCCGTAGTGTACAGATCCATCAAGAATTGAATATGCTAGAGTCTCTCCTTCTGACAATCCTCTGGTTATGGAACTGCCCCACCTCGTCCTTGACAACCCTTCCCCTCCGCTCTCTCCTTCTGGAGGGTGGCTCGGATTTCTACCACCACCGAGATGACGTAACCAACATTTCTAGTTCGACATCCCACTCTGGACGGTATTTTTCTAGTCTACATTTTGTCCGCTTTGTTTTGTTTTGACTGCTTTACCTTCCTAGGACTCCTTTTTGGTCCCAAATTTAATTTCTCTACTGACGATATTTAATAATAGTTATAATCAACGGGGGATGGTCCTGTGCTACTTAGAGGACTAAGGAGTTTAGGGGCTAAGGGCCCAACCCTGGAAAGGGGATGGAAAACCTTCGTCTAAGCTGGTATCTTTCAATTCCTGAAATATTTCCACTTGTTGGTCAATGAAATTGTTAATTAAATACCAATTTATTCCATATTGTTTTCGTTAATAAGACTTCTCCAGTGGAAGAAATTGACATTGACATTTTATGTCAATGTCAATTGTTTTATTGACCTACAAGTGAAAATATTTCAGGAATTGAAAGATACATACATAGAGGTCTCAAAATAGATATACTAACTATTCGTCTAAAAATTCTCTCAATAACATCCCTGTGTTCGACATAACTTTTAAGATCAAATGTTAGTTTCTTATTTCAAACCTACCCCAACTTCACTCATCTTGCAATGTATACAGATAATAGTGAGGGTCTACTTGTTTTTAGAAGACGATGACTTAGTGTGGGGCAGGTTAGAGTCTGTCATCCATTATTTACCGAACTAGATTGAAGTTAGATTAAAATTAATCCAAATAAGTGGAGACGAGATTATCTCGGAAGTTAAACCTCTTCCAATTAATATTTTTATTGCGGATATTGTGCAGAACATATCTTTGACACTAAGCTCACTCTTCATCAGTCATCAGAATCCTCTCTCTATTTGAAACCTATATATTTATTTTAAAATTAAAAACTTGGCTTGGCTTTCGGCAGAAAATCAAGAATCCCAATATCCTGCGGGTAATACCTCTGAAAGACGCAAGATTATCCCTACACCACCCCATTGCCCCAACCATTACTGATGATAAAAAGAAAACAACAGAAAGTAAGGAGAAATTGGTCAGCAGGGCCTTGTGTAATATATCTGTATCCGACACAACTTCCGAGATCGAATACTAGGTTGCGTTTTTTTTTTCTATTTCAAAGCTACTTGTGATGTAAGCATGATTATTGACACTTGAATAGCTATATTATACACTTTAACCCACTGAACACCAAACAAGTTTTAACTAAAACACCGACGCGTTTCAACAGCAATGCTGTCATTATCAAGGCGATAATAAAAACTGGTTAAAACTTAGTTTTTATTATCGCCTTGATAATGACAGCATTGCTGTTGAAACGCGTCGATGTTTTAGTTAAAATTGTTTGGTGTTCAGTGGGTTAAAGTGTTTAGTGTTCTACTTCTGCACCAAGAGATCCAGTGAAGAACTTTGCTATATTATTATCTAAAACTGTAATTATTCTCGTTTAGGAGTATGACATAGAACTGTAGGGATGTATCGATCAATCTAGCATAGCAATCCTTTAAGGAGAGCAAAGACCTCACGACATGTCTCAAACTAAATTATAGACACATCATCCCGTTGCCCCAACAATTATTGAGAACAATAAGAAAAATAAGAAGAAATTGGACAGCAGCCCTTAAATTATATGGAGGAAGTTTCTTTTTCGTAATCTGTCTGATTATTTTCAATCAAACAATTAGTCTATTCTATCATAAATCTGCATGGAAAATACGCTTATATCTGTGTAAATTCTGGTATATTTTCAAAAATTCATGATATTAATTTAAAAGTGAACGTTCAGAATTATCGATTACTGAAAAAAAAACCAGAGCAATCAAAATTGACTATGACTGTGACTCCTTTTCATTATCTAACGAATTGTTTATATCATGTTGCATAGTGTTCAGAAAACACTATGCAACATCGTAGTTCACCTTTCAAGAATTATCTTCTTTGTAATCAAACTGTTAATATCATCCATATATTCAATATACATCCAGAATTACGAAGCTTTTTTTGCTGTGTTTTAAACAAAACTGTTTAAGTGGTGCTGAAATCTCTTGGTAACTCTATGTTGATTATATTATAATAAACCTATCCATGATGTGATTTATTTAATTCTATATATCTATTTTCTTATCTCGTTTTACTGGTGTAGAAATACACTAACGTTATTAACATTACAAACAACTAGTAGCCGTTTACGGCGCGTTAACCTAGAATACCTATCTATTATCAGCAAGCAATTAGTAAGACACTGACACGGTGACAATAATATTCTCCGGTTTCTGTGTCCGGACTCGCTCGATAAATTTTAATAGCCATCATCATGACAGCGTACAGTAAAACACGAAACTCAAACGATTATTTCGAATTTCTAGCATTTACTCTCAGACGACCGACGGTTTGGAAATTAGAACAGGTTTCCCGCATGCATCGCGCTGTAGGTCACGACTCAGAATTACAGAACGGATTAGAAGTGTTTGCTTACAATACAATCATAATAATACCAAACTATTGAATAGTAAATTGTTCTCCTGTAAAACATCGTCACGTAATGGGTTTAAAGAAAAGACAATAACGTTTCGTTTACGGTACGATGAATCGAGCTAGTAACATGAAAAGACGTACTAATTTTTCACTATGATCGATCGCATGCTTGATTTATAACCGGATTTGATGGATATGGAAGGTTTATACTAGAAGCACGCTTTATCTTAATTGATATTAAAAAAATCTGGTAAGATATAAAAATAAACTACGCGCTTTCAAGTTTATAGCCATTTATATAGCTGACATATGTATACATATACATACATATTACATACACTGAAGAGCAAAGAAATACTTTAAATATTTTACAGTTTCCTATAGTTAAAATAACTATGAAGGAACATTTTTATGTGATGTATCTAAACCTGAAGATAGTAAAAGAAATTGCCAGGAAAATTTTTACGTTAAAGACTACTTTCATACTCTTTAAGGATATACAAAACAAACTATTCGAGTTACTTTTACTTAGTAGTTCTGTCGTAGGTAATTCATAACTGGGCGACATAAACACATTCTTTTTAATCGTACAGCAATCTTCATTAACAAGAGTAAAAGCGTTTCTCCTACAACGATAATTAAAAAAACATTTATCGCTACTAGAACAAAAAAACATTACACGTACTGCCTGTGGAATACTTTACATGTCGTCCGAACTTACCTACAGATAAAGAAAACTAGAAACAAAGAAATTCATGTTTCGGAATTGTTTCTTGCCCTTGTCATCGCAAGTAGTCAACTTTCATAACCATTCGCGCATTCACGTTGCTTTCCTCGCTTAAATTATGTAGATTAACATGTGAAAATAGAGAATCATAAATGTACAGAGTGTCTCTTTAGTGCGTCCAAGTACCATATCTCCCCTTGTAAATATTTTTTCGGAAAAACAATTACACGGAGGTTACTTGAATTGATATGGCATATGTTCCAAAATTACTTTCACTTATACAGGCTGTTCCATTTTCACTGAATAAAATACAACTTTGTTATTTTAAATATAATGGTATAATTTTTTTCAATGCAATCGATTTTACGCATTATTTGCAAATGTTTTGTATAGGGTTCACTGTCCCTAAATTCAACTGTTTCGAAGATATTTACAATTTTCCGTAATAATTTCTTATAGTACCATCTTTAAAAAAAAAATTAATATTGTAAAGCCCTTTGAAGCGTAAGGTACCAAACTTCTGTAAACGAAAGTAAAGGGTCATAGATACTGAGAACTGTCGTAACTTTACAACAAAATTTATACAGGGTGTGCAGAAATTAGCAACCAATTCAGATATCTTCAAACATTAAAAATTGTTTTTTTTTTGTTAATGGCACAGTAGTTTTTATTGCAGCACTTGATTCAGCAAGAAGTTCTACATCGATTCGTATTAAAGTCTCATATGCCTATTTTTATTAGTTTTTGGAACACCCTGTATAAGTAAAAGTAATTTTAGAACATGTGCCATATCAATTCAAGTAACCTCCGTATAATTGTTTTTCAGAAAAAATATCTACAAGGGGCGATATGGTACTTGGACGCACTAGAGAGACATCCTGTACATAGTCGACTTTACAGTTTCGTCGTCTTGCTACAAGGTTTGTTCGGATACGCGGCCGCTTATCGAGTTTATGACAGTTATTATTATTATTAAATGAAAGGTATTTCTAGAGCAGCTTGATATGGAATCGGTGATAAAACCAGTTCGTTATGCATGCCATAGAAGGTGGTAAATCAAGTGTATGTGGATTTTTAAATTTAAAAAGTAAAAATTTGAATAGAAAGTAAATATATGTATATTATATTTCCTATTTAAGCTGCATTAAAAACATGTTTTCGATTGTTTTATATAATTTGTTAAAAACAAGTTTTTAAATTATTTGCCGGAAAATTTGGATAATCTCTTCGAAATTCTTCTGTCCATGATTATCGATATTTTACTAGGGATCTATAACCACAAAAAATGAAAAAATTGTATAAATCACTTCAAAAAAATCAATTTTATTTGCAACCATACCAATGATCAATTATTTTTATTAGAGAAGAAGAAACTGTATAAATAATTTTACGACAATTATTTTTAAGTTAAAAATTTCAATAGCATTTTTATAAGAACTTTTTGAAATTACATGTCTATACAGTGTGATGCAAAACTCAAATACAAGATTTTTTAATTTTCCCTTAATGAATTTGTACTTCAGGTTTTATTCAACATTTTCTTATACTTTAACCCAACAGTTTTTGAAGTATTTGGAAATAGTTATAAATTTACCGTTTTTGAAACATAAAATTTAACATTAAACTTTGCAATAACTGGGAATTATTATTCGACGTTATTGAGCATTCTACGAGAAAAAATTATGGATAGAAGACGTGGAAAGTTGTCCAAAGGTGTTTTATTTTTGCAGAATAATTTCTCTGCATACAAATCGCATGAAAAACAGTTTTAAAGCTCGCAAATTTTCTTCCAACGAATAGGTGATAACAGCTGCGGAGGCCTGGTTTGCAAAGTAAGATAAGAAAGGTCTAGAGGCATTGCAGATTCGTATAACTTTTAACTTGCCATTGTGGAATAGATAATTGGTTCTGTTACAGTTTCTTCCCTTTTGTTTTTCGAGATTCTCTTAATTTTTATTTGTGTTTGTTTTGCTGATTTCAGGCTATCATTCCTAAAATTTGAAAATTATTTTTAAAATTTAGATGTCGAAAATTACCAATTATGTATCACCATGTGTAAAAAAGTATCGAGCAAACTAGTTAACTGCATACAAAATTCTAGATTCGCATTTAATTTAGTTAGTTTTTTTGAGGAAATATTTTGATAATGGATTATCAAATTCTAGTCATTTATCAAGAAGCTAGTACCTACATCTTGACAAAACATGGTGAACAAGAATTTTGCCAAAATGGTCTGTTTCGCCACAACTACAAGTTTTGGTCACAGAAAACCCTTATTCGATTCAATAAACTCAGAGTCAACACCGATGTAATAGAAAGGCGTTATTTGATACGATAGTTTTTAAAGAAAGATTTTCTAAGATTTATATTGGTACAATTTCCTACGATTTTTCTTTTCCCCAGAAATGAAGATGTCATCAGAGTACTACGTAAATTTTAATTAAGATTAAGATCAACATCTTTAAGATTATTATAATTTTTCAGAAATTCAGTTTAATTGATTCAGAAGGATTAGTATTTTCCATGCTTTGGCAAAATTTATTTGTAGCCTTTTTGGCGACCTTAAGAATCATCTAGAAGGCTTTGAAAATATTTTCAAATATTTAAGAAAACGCGGAAAATAAAATATGAATTTATAGGTTTGACGTCGATATTTACTAGTTTTCGTCTGCGGAAGAAAATATTGAAATTTTTTATCGTATATACCTAGATGGTTTTTGTATTATAATATTCCAGGTGGCTCTAAAAATACTATTGGAATAAGTAATGAGCATATACATTTTCAATGACATTATGTAAACTAAAAAATGCATAAAAATAATTATAAAAATGTACAAACATTGTTTAAAAAATTATTATAAATTAATGAGTTGTGTTGATTATCTGCTAACCCAGCTTGTACTCCTAATAAAGTGTTCTTTCTTATTGTGAGAATAAAAATAATAGTTTAAATTAAGTATACATAAAAGTGTGAGCATTTATAGTAATCGAACAAAATTATTTGAAATACGAAAAAATGGAATTATCACGAGAGAACTTTCGCTGCATACTATGATTTCAAGAAAGGCTTGGGCGCGTATGAGTGTGAGGACAGTTTAAAATCGGCATTTGGGCTACTGTTTATAGATGGTATAAAGAATTTGAACGAGGTTGCAAGTCGATGGTACACAGAAAAGGAGCCGGTCGTCCTTTAAGTGCTGTTAACCCCGAAAACATTGCTGCGGTGTGGGTTGCACGACCTATGCAATGTTAGGGTCCAATTTGAAGATTGGATCCTCGCAAGTGAGATCAATATTGCACGAACATTTACATTTGAAAAAGATTGTAACTCGTTTTGTACACCATCATCTGACAGATTTACAAAAAGCAGAAGTGTTAGAATTTGCCAACAAACTTTAGATATGTTGAATGCTGGAGGCCATCAAATTATTTCTAAATTTGTAACTGACGATGCCGTTACCGTTGTTTGTTGTTCCCACTTGCCAAGAAAGCCGAATCGGCAGCATTTTTTAGAAGTACGGGTTTGGTGACCGCAATTAAATTAGAAGATCATAAGACAGTTACCGCTAAATGGTCTGTTGAAAATTGTTTGCTTACTGTATTCAGTAAAGTGCCAAGAAAGGGCACTTTACTGAAGGGCATGTTACATCATGATAACGCGTTGTCCCATACTGCAGGGACAACCGTTCAGTATTTAGCGGAAAACAAAATCAAAATTATAGAACTGCCAAAAAACATTTGAGAGGGAAAATGTTTCAGTCCATTGCCGTTAAGTGTGTTTTTGATTGTATCCCTAAAGACAGCTGGTTGAACGCTTTTAAACTATGGAAGGGGAGAATGGTTAAGTGCATTATTGTAAATCGTAATTACTTTGAACATATTTAAAATAAAAATTCTAGAAACTTGTATCAATCTTTCTATTCTCAATAATTCTAGCTTGTTCCTCGTATAAAGTACTCAGGAGTATTCGTACAGTACTAGTTGAAGTTTATTCTTGAATATTCACATCATATTTTTGAAAAAATAATCATATGATTTAAGGGAACAGGATTAAACTATTTCAAAACAAAATCTATATAAAGAACTTTTAAACTGTTCTCCAATATAACTCCATTAAAACTGAATTATAATCGTAAATTTATTTTATTAGTGAATGGTGTAAAGATTGATTAAATATAAACGTTTCTCTAGTTTTGCTAGGATATAGTCTTATTAATTTTTATTGCATGTCAGTCTTGATAGTGACCGAAATACTATGCATATTTAAAGAGAAAACATATACCTACTCCTAGATTTTATTAAATTAATAACATTTTTTTGCATTAAATTCATATTATTTAGTTTTAATGGCAATATAATCTAACATGCAAATATAGACAGTCTGGCAAAACTATGGAATTATGCAAATATATTAGTTACCATTATATTTAAATATGTATGTATGTAGCAGCCACTAGATGTCCCTTGAGTAACTGGTTTTGCTAAACATAGTAGTAATAATCTACTCTACTAAATCTGCAATATAAATTAACTAAACAACGTTTGTAGTTATCGTTTGAAACTTATACACAACTTTGTATTAATGCAATAAACTTTCTGCTGATCGCAATCTAGGATACCTTCAGTTGAATACCTTGTTATCGTAACAGGTATGCACCAACATTTTGTTTTATTTTATCAAATAAAAACTACCAGTTCCAATCTACATTTAAAACTATACAATCCTGTTTGCATATGTATCTAGACATTAATTTAATAAATTCACTGGATCGATCGCTTTTAATGTCGAAGAGAGCAAGCACTAGAGAAGTAATTTACATAAATTAGCAGTAAGCTCGACTTTGAATTATATCATAATGTTACGAATAGCTATTAAATGCGCGGAGTGTCGTCTACTTTTATTATTATATTAAGATATATAAAAACGGGAAAATAGAACAATAAAGAGCTGTATGCATTACAGAGGAATTGTAATGATCCTATAAATATAAAGGAAGTTATTAATCTTGAATGCAATTATTGTAATCAATATGTGCATGCGATAATATAACCTTGTTACATAAAGCTGGTATTTTTTTAAAACTACATAAATACACAATACTTTCATAAGACATACCAGTATTAGAGAGTACTGAAATCTTGCATTTACACTTAGAATCCACTTCTTTGGCTACAAAAATCTATAAGACCATACCTTTTTGCGCCAAGTAGAGGTTGTGCTCAACATGCATTGCTCTTTGGAACTTGAGTTGCTAAAGGTTTGTACATATAAGGCATACAAGGCCTATAATTGGTTGAACCCTACATTTTGAAAATGTTACTTTTCCAATTTTATGGATATATTTCAAAGACTATTAAAGACGATGATCATCAGAGTAACTAAACGTGACGACCAAAGTGTTCTAAGAACATCTATACAGGAAGAAGCAATCGTTAACAAGTCTATGGTATGACTTGCAACAAATTCCTTCGGTATATTAATATTCCGACATCATACAATTTTAATTACAGCTTGTGCATAGTAACTACATAATTAACGTTATATAACCAGTGCATTCAGGTTCGTATGCATTTATATTATGCAGAATTCGTGGGCAGTAGTATTTTGCGACGCCTACTTTAAGATATATGCGGAGGAGAATTCATAATAATATTTACTTCCTGCGCTAGCAGTTTTGTATGGTACAAAACGTGATAAATGTTATTTATGCTAACGTGCAATTAATAACGAACAAGATCATCAAGTACTGTTCATATTACAAAATAGATTAAATATTATAAGAGGCCAATAAGTTTGTAGTTGATATTATATACATACTTACATACTTATATTAATATCTTAAAGAAGACAATATTATTTATAGGATGATTCTAGTTTTAGAATTGTGTAACAAACTTAAAGCAAACCACTGTCATCAAAAAAAGTGATATGATAAATGTGACATCCATTATCTAAGCATCAAAGATCTTCTGTTTCTCTAAGACTGGAACTTCTTCCTCTAGCCTTTTTATGGCCAAAGAAGGGCGAAGATACCCTGGTCGCCGGACAAAGATCTGGTACCAGCTCCCCAAAATGATACTAAACAAAAAATTCTCCGACTGTGAAGCTCTTGTAAGGAGTACAATCTAGCTAGCGCGATTGCGTGGCTGTATGGTAAAGAACCAGGATGCTATGGCAATCATGCGCAGTAGCCAATTCTGCAACGTATTGAGACAGTTAATTTGAGTTTTTCTGTCACTAGATTGGTTCAAATCGCTCACAGTTTGATCTTAAGGCTTTTCGAATATAGCAACGAAACCAGAACAGATCATGCTCACTACAACATGGAGCTAACACCACGATATTTAGAAGAGTGCCAGGGATCCTAGAACAACCCATTCATCTAAATTACCAACCAACTCATTCAAAAATTGAAATAATTTTGGAAGAGTTAGAAGAGGAAATTATTTGAATTGTTTGTCTTTCAAAGGAAGTTATTTTCCCTAATTCGTCCCCGCCCCTCCCAAGCTGTATAAAACCAAAACGTTAAGCGGGACCTGATTGTTGGTGTAGATGTAGATGTTCTTGTTCACATTTTCTTTAACCTAGAAATCCTTCGATCATGAACTCTAATCCCCACCCTTAGATCTGTTTTGGTTCCATACGTGTTTAAAAAAAATGATTCGTTTTCAAATTCTGATCCACCAGAACCTCATTCCACGTTACTTGGAAGGAGCACCATTCACTGTGATAGGCATGCTGTGTGCTGAAGTCAATCACTTGTTCAAAGACTTCTAGATATCCGGTTAAGTCGTTTTTTTTAATAATATGATAATCTTCATTTGTGAGCGCTGAAAGCGATACCTCTTTTGACCAGCACATGTAGGGGAGACTGGGGTAATGATAGTCACCTAAGGGATAAAATTCATAAAAAATATTTTTCATCACTTTTTTGAGACCTTATCGATCTTAAAACTATCCTTATAATATCTCCTAAGACATTGAACACTTTGAATTCAGTAACAACTTAATTTGTTTTTGCTTATAACGGAAAGGTCAAATTTCAGCTTTGACCATTATTACCCCGACCTTGGGGTAATGGTAGTCGGTGGTGTCATTGACTATTTTCTGGTTAAATAACGATAAATATCTAAGTTTTCAATGATGTAGTCATGAATAATGATAACTTGGCTTTCATTTATTACAGATAGATGTTATAGGATTACAAAAAATTTGGAAGGCAATGTAAAATTCAATGAAAGATCATTATCAGCGATTTGAAAGTCTGTGTTTTCTCACAGAGATAGTCTATTTTCTCAAGCAGAGATCACACAAATAACCTTCGGGAGTGTCCCATCCAGAGCACAGTGCGTGAGCCCACAAACCACAAGATGTGCACCTATACCACAATTCATTGTCTTTTCCATCATCTTCACAATAAAAGCAAACGTCTTTGCCCACACCCCCTAAGCTTAGGCCTACTTCGTCCTCTGACTCATATTCGCAAAGGTCATCTTCATTCAAGGAAGAATCTGTGTCTGATTCAAACAGCGTTTTTTTAACTTTTTTAAGCTTGAATTGTGCAGGAGTCTTAGTCGTAGTTTTAGTTGTCTTCTTTTCTACTACCTCTCTATTTATTTTCGTTTTCATAATGCATTGTTGACCTTTTCTTTCTCGTTTTATTTTAGACTTTTCGTCCTTTTTTATTTTTCTTTCACTCTTCAATCCGCTCTTTCATAGGAGTAGATGTCAGGATTTCAGAATGTTGCTTGGGTCTTGCTCTTTTGGTTGCTCCATTAGTCGAGGAACTGCATCCCGGTAAAGGAGAAATAACTTGAATAAGCACTTGAATAGAGGTGCGCTAGTTTTAACCAAACGTTGCAGTTGACATTGCAGTTGCAGTCGGTTCATTAGGCCTATCATCGATCACCTCATCTGGTCTGTCGTGTGAAGAAACCGCTATATCCATGCACACTGGTGTCTTCGACTAAAAAGTCTTCATCGGTAAAGATTCCAGGATTCAATGGACGGATTCCAGTAGATCTGAACCCACTTGTTGCTTTGGCGATTGTTGTGACTGACGAATATGTCTTATTAAAGAGATCGGCTATATCATATGATGTTATCTTGACCAAGTTTTTACACTTCATGAAGAAGTCACATTCCCTCTTGAAGGCAGTTTTCAATGGTGAATAGAATACCACATCTAAGGGCTGAAGTCTATAAGATGTATGTGGTGGCAAGGAAAGCATTATAACTCCATCTTCCCTGCAAAACTCGTAGGCCTCAGCGGAGCAATGTGTGCTGTGATTGTCCAATACGAGCAGCATTTTGTTTTCAACGCTTGTATGAACAAATTCAGCGAAGTGTTTCAACCACGTTAGAAACAGGCCCTCATTTATCCATCCAGTTTTAGAACATTTGTAAATTGATCCTGGAGGTCCATTTTTTTCCAACAATGGGAACATACGTGTCCTTGGGAAAATGAACATTGGTGGGACATAAACCCCATCTGAGCTCATGCACAAACAACAGTTATGTTTTTACCCCTTTCCCAACTTGTGATGGAACCTACTCGTTTTTGTCCCCTCTCTGCTAGTATAAATCCAGGGTCCTGCACTGTCGTGATACCAGTCTCATCAACGTTCCATATGTTGCTCTTCTTAAACTTATACTTTTCGATGACCTCTCCTAAATTACTAAAAAAACGAGCCTGGCTGTATTCAGGTCTTCTGCTGTCCACTTAGCGTTTTCCGTTTTTCTTCTATACTTCCTTACCATCTGAAACACAAGACAAACAAAATTGATAGCTATGGGGTTATGACGGTCAGTCGACTTGATGACTGCTATTTCCCCAAGCATTGTGACCACCATTACCCCGAACGCGTGGTTTTATTTAACGAGAAAATTCACACCTCATCAAGCAACAGGGTTTCTTATAACAAACAGCACGAAAACACTCCAGCTCTTTCAGCGTCCAAACGACAACTGCCAATATGGCGTGCATTCATGGAGTAGTTCGGGAGCGTTCCGCAAGTAGGCAGCACCAATCAGAGCGATCTCCGTTACCGTCTTAATGAAATATGTAGCTGACCACAATTACCCGTTGACTGTCATTACCCCAGTCTCCCCAGTTGCCATTACAACTTGATTTGTGCCATATTTTCGCCGATTTTTGTCACTATACTCGAGTAGCGTAAATACCACCAACACTTGATTTAACTAAGATATCATTTTTGGTTTAAGCCCACAGGTTTTCCCAAAAGGCCTTTGATATGTTCAGAAAGCCTTTATAACTTATTTGAGAATTATATCTAAACGATTGTTCCAGTTCAGCTTCTGATTAAGGAGTACTCTCAGATATTTGACCTCGTTGGAATGTGTTAGTTGCTTCCCGTTTAGAAATAGATCATCCAAAGAATACTTCCTCGTTTTGGTAGTCAGAAAAAACATTATTTGGGTGGTTGGAGTGATACTTACCTAATTGTTCTTTCATGTATCATCTATTGATGGTATGCTTTCATCGTGCAATTGCTTGAGCAAATCATCGATGATCAGAAATCAAAACACGGACGTTTTAAAGATGTTACAAAAGAGTTGTGAAAATGAAAGGTACTGATTTTGGTTTTTAAAGTATCAGTAATTACATTACTGCATTTTTTATATCAAACGACACATAAACATCAAAAGAGGATACAGTAGCATTTTTTTAAACGATTCTACGTCCACTGCTAAACATATTCCTTCTTAATGGACAGAATTGAGTGTACGAACAGATTTTAATTCATGTATTATTTTATGGAACAGAATCTATAATATGATTAAGCATATTTAGGAAGCTCAGTCTTGTTATGGCTTTATTATGACTAGACGCAACGCAGCATTAGTTTTAATTGAATCTCGATTTAATACGGGTATTAATGATTAGATCGGTATGTACGTACACATGTACGTTTGATTTAGATTAATACCACTTAAAGATACCAACATGTAGTTAAATTACTTTAATCCGTTTGATTTAAATAAGTATGGAATAGAATGTTAAGACCGTTGTCTATAAAAAAGTTTATTTTACAATGTCATCGTTAGTCATGTATCTTCTAGCATTGTAGTTTGATATCTAGATAGTTTGCGACTTTTCTCACGACCATTAATAACTTTCACATACATCTCGATGTCTACAAACAATAGCTCACATATAGAATGAAAGTAAGAGTTTAGGCGGTAGAAAATACATTGCAGTTACAGCAATGCTGGAATTAAATGGTTTCGCCGTTTGTGAATGGGTTTCCAAATTAAACGTTTATAAGTTTGAAAGCGGTAAATGTGCTATTAGGGAGAGAAATGTTAAGGTACACAAGTTAATGTCAAAATAATTATTCTGACATAATTTAAGTTTGATAGTATTAATTGAATTTTGAAGATTGTTGTGCTAGCCTTGATTCTTAATCTTCTTTTCCTTGCGTTGGCTACTTATCTTTTTTAACCTTTAGATGAAGATATGTAATAGATATGAGCTCTCTATAAAATATTGAGCTTTCGCCTGAAAATTTTAGGCAAGGATGTCACACACTTAACGTATTTGTTCCTATAAACCAGGTGGTTATCGTATATACATATCTATAAATTACAAAAACATCTACTTGTGAATTAGTCATGCTTCTTTTATGCTATAATAAAAGACACTGAACCATAAAGTAATGCAAATTTCTAATGGTTATTTTACGATAACTTATATTTGCAAATGTTCCACCATTCTACGTACTTAATATCCGGATTTTTTGTTACTTTAACAGTTTATAGAAAGCGTGGAGTAATGACTGTAAGTATCAGGATGGTTAGAACACTTAATAATCAATGTATACAATGTTTTGTAATTGGATAGCAATACGGAAGAGACGTATAAACTGTGATATAAAATTAAAAGTGAAGATACCATTATTAAAAAAAAATTACAAGTTGCGAAAAAAAAGACTAGAAAATGTCCACCACTTGCAATTATGCACGCTTCAGCCTTTCCTATTATTAATTCACATACTTTTTCAAGGATTCCTGGAGTGCTTCTTATAATTTAGCTGGAAACTATTATGAGGTTCCTCTTCATTGTGAATTAAGATGCTCTAGAGCAGGAGTAGCAAACCCGTAGCTCGACAAGCAATGTGTCCCTCACGTACTGTTTCAATGTGGCTGATGTATTCACATTTATCACGTATATTCATAATAATTAATTATTATTTGTTTTCTTTCATCTTGATGATTTTTGTTTTGTAAAAATAGTGGTAATGGATTGCACATGTGGATTGGCCCAGAATATGGATGGAAAAAATTAGAAAATATTGATGGAACTGGGTTAATCACAACACATCACCACATCACAGTGAACGTAACCTGAACAGCCCTTCTGCAGTACAATACATCTTGAAATTGTTTCAAACAATTTCCTCTTGTAACTCCAAAACAATATTCCTAAATTATTTCAATTTTTTATTGTTTTTGTACCATTCCCATAACTTTTTAAGCTGTGAATGAGTATTAAAAATTGAAATAATTTAATGAAATAATTACCAATTATGGTAATTTAGATGGGGGTTGTTCTAGGATTCCTGCCACTCTTCTAAACATCGTAGTGTTAACTCCATGAGTTTCGTTGCTATATTGGAAAAGACCTTAAGATCAAGTGACCGATTTTGAACTAGTCCAGTGACAGAAAAACTCAAATCAACTGTCTCAATATGTTGCAGAATTAGGTGCTGCGTATGATTGCCATAGCATCCTGGTTCTTTACCACACAACAACCCACGCAATAGCGCTAGCCAGATACCCCTTACAAGAGCTTCACAGTCGGAGAATTTTTTGTCCAGCATCATCTTGGGAAGTTGGTACCAGATCCTCACCCAGCGTTAAGACCAGGTGTATCCTTGTACTACTTTGGTCATAAAAAGGCTAGACCAAGGAGTTCCAGTCTTAGAGAAACAGAAGGTTTTTGAGTTGTTTTGAAGGGTCTAATGGGTGATCAATAGTGAATGAATACCAAGGTGTAAGCTGAGAGAGTTAATCCTAAAATCCTCCTCGTCGATATAACAACTTTTTAAGTTGTGAATGAGTTGGTTGGTAATTTAGATGAATATAGGTTGTTCTAGAATCCCTGTCACTTTTCTGATCGACAGTTTTTATTTGAAAACTATCTTTAAAATGTCCCATAATAGCGGAACCAGGGTGAGGGTGATACTGGAAATAGCAGCTGAATATAAAAATTACAATGCTATAATTTTTTGCTTCATCAGAGACGTCGTCAAATGAAGCCAAAACGTCCTTGGGGGTGGATGGGGACTGTTACCGGATGTGGCAATTGAATAACAAGATTACAAGTTAACCCTTTTATTAAAATATCTAAGCGTTCGCCAAAATTTTTTGGCTTCATCAGAGAAGCCGTCTAATATAGCAGTAATTCTCCGTCTCTGTAATAATACTATTTATTCACAAGACAATTTATTTAAACTGGATCACCCTCCATATACTCCGGATTTAGCCCTATCTGTAGCTTGAAAGAACATCTCGGAGAGCATCATTTTGCAGACGATAACCAATTGGAAAAAGACATTTATGAATTTAATTACCTATGCTTATTTTAAAAACAAAAAAAAACATTTCTTCTGAAAAAAAAATCATTGTGGGACCGATAGTGCAAGTTCAAGACAAGTAACAAAGAATTGCAAATTTCGACAAATAAGTTATGTCAAGCTTAATAAAAATGAAGAAAACATTGAAGTATTATAAATATGATATGCAAAACCGCCATAAAATCAGAACTGCTGGTCTAATTTGGTTTCAAATCAGCTGACCTGGTCAAAACAGCAGCATGTGTCATCAACTCTGGTTTTCAGGAAGAAAGAATGAATGAGAATTAAGAACAAAAGAAAACAGGAAATAAAATGAATCCAAGAAGCATTAAAACCAAAAGAAGAAGGAAAGTATTTATCATCTATGGTTAAAAGGATCACAAATTTTATCCAACGTTGTATATACTAAAGGACCTCCAAATTTAATTTTATCTTATTAATGAATAATGTTTTTACATAAATTAATTCGAGGAAGAGATTATACCTATTGCAAACTGGCTCACTCATGCTAACATGTAATGAAAATGTACAAAAAGCCAATATTAATCCACTGGGGAGCTTTTGATTTATCAGATATCTCTCCCTTAAGTAAATATTAACTAGCACATTTTATCTATTACTGTTTACATATTACGTTTTAGTAATGCAAACCTCGCATGCACATATGTACGCAGTCTAGATTATATTATTATTGTTATTATTAATTAGAACAAATCGGTTGTTCTATCGTGAATGTACGGACTGTAAGTGAGCATGTTATAATTATTGATTACGATAATTACCGACGTAATTACATTCTTTAATCGGATATAAGTGTTATTTTATGCGATATGCAAGCCTTGATTTGTGCATGAAAAATGGGGATTGAAATGGAACATAACGTGCAGCATACATGTGCAGATTATTATGTAAGTTTTAAATGAAATACATATAACATAACATAGTAAAATTAGATCAAAGACCGTCCTCGTTCTTAATGTTTTCTTTTATTATTTTACCCTACAATCTAATAATAAATTAGCGAACGGAGATTATTTCAGCAAAAACAAATCTATTCTATTGGATATTTTAAACAACCTTATGTGATATGTTGTTATCCTCATTCAAACATCTTCAATAAAAACCTACGGATTTTCTTTTGTCTCTTTCACATCCTCTCCATTGAAGAGACATTAATTCATAGCTCGACTGACACTAAACACCTGCCCCTTCGTCTCCCAGATTTGCTGCAATTTGTACAGTAATAAACAACATTTTTGTCTCCTGATGTCGACTACTAAAATGTTGGATTTAAGTGCGACTTTTAAAAGTTAATATCTTATTAAAGAATTAAGGTTAACCACGAAAGAACATAATTCCAAAAATATTTGTTATTAGAGTTTGAGACGAAACAAAAGAGGAAACTTATTATTGATTATTTCCAACTTCCCAAACTTCCACGCTTATAGATTACCAAATTTCTCATAGAAACAAGTCTTGGCATAGCAACATAGTAATACGAACGCACAAAGCAGTCTATGCTTGAACCATGCTCCCCAAGCTATATATTTTAGCTGCACCACCCACCACATAGTCTGGATTGGGCTCCATCTATAATTTAAGAAAGCTAACAGATAATGTTAATTTGCAGAAAACAATCAATTGTTTCGTATTGATGGAGTCATTTTGATGGAGTTTGAAGAAATTTATTTGTCGCCTTTACACCTCGTAATACCAAAATCCAAAATTGTAAAAGACAAACATCTTATACTACAATTCTGCGTGAATGTTTTCTGTTTACTTTTAAGACCGGAGAAAATTATTTCGGGTGACCAGTACTTTACATCGAACGATTGTCGTAGCCAAACAATATCCTTTATTTAAATATTTACATCCTCTTCCGTAGCATCAGACATTAACTTTGCCCCTCGCTGTACCTTCTGTATACTTTATACTGCAGTCCGTAGTTTCTTTGAACACACGAAAAGGTTGACGGACCTCGCAACGACAAGAACGAGATTGTTTTAAGGGGCTCCGAAATGTGAGCGTGACCGGTACACGTATTTGTATCATGCCCGGTTCGTCCACCTGGTCTCCATTATAAAGGTTGCCCAAAACATATCCGAAATTTCACTCTCGTCGAGGTTATTACGCTTTTTTTTCTCGATTTTATGCTCGAGGTGCATTCCACCGCCCGCGTTTGAAAAAGAAGATAATCCTGTAGTTGAGTATTTTTGTACTATACACACATAAATATATGTATGTAAGTATCGGTTTCGTGTACAGCACGCGCATATCATAAATATACAACGTATTTTCGATTATATTCTGAT
Source organism: Holotrichia oblita (assembly GCA_023690525.1). Taxonomy (NCBI): domain Eukaryota; kingdom Metazoa; phylum Arthropoda; class Insecta; order Coleoptera; family Scarabaeidae; genus Holotrichia; species Holotrichia oblita. The sequence goes on from CM043019.1 coordinate 117,799,394, forward strand.
TTAGAACAGCTTATTATCTGAAATAATTGGTAACATTGCAAGAGAATTAAATAATATGAATTAATTAGTAATTAGATATTTCTTAGACAGATAGAAATATACAATAAAAAAACTGTAGAAATTATAAAAATTGAAACCAACTAGTTACAAATCTTTTGTAGTTTGGAAGAAGTATAAAAATTCGGGACGATTTATAAAACATGTTGTCACGCTATCATAATAGACCAGAGGCTTTTACTTAAGGATCTCGGTATTGGAAGTTCTAGAAGGCAAGAAAAGGTTCGGTTGTTAATTAACAGTAGAAATAAGAGCGTAATATTCCACTAATAGAGCACGAGAAATACGTAAGTTACGTGTGGATGCAGAAACAATAAATTTAACTAAAACAAAACGACAAATTCACTAGCGTCCATAAGTTTGGAAGCAAGGTGATTATTGGCAGAGATGCATCTGTCGCAAAAAACCGTTTTTGAAACGCGTACATAAACAGAAACGATTAACATGGGCAAGAGGGCATGCAAATTGGTCACCGAATGAGTCGTTTGGTACTAAAGGGAGTGAAAATTAGTGGTACAATGTGGAAAGAAGAATATTTTGATATTTTCAAAAATTTGAGTTATTATTTGGTACTTGTCGGAGAGTTTGTGTTCGTCAAGACAATGACCCCAAACATACGGCTCGAATCTGTAAACACTGTTTAGAGGAGAAAACAGCAAGAAATGAAAATTAATAGTTTGGTTCAAAGTCCGGATTTATCCCCATGAGCTCCTATAGGATGAGCTTGATCGAAGAACTAAACAACGACAACTTTAGAACACCCAACAGGAACGCATGGCAACATATTGGGGAACTAATTCAGTGAAAATTGTTGCGAAGAATGCTTGATCAAAAGAAGAGTGAAGAATATTATTGAAATTTTGAAAAGAAGGTCAGAAAACATCCAGAAATAAACTAAAAATCAATAAGTTTGCTTTTATTTAACGATAGTCACTTATTATTCATAATAATATTCATAATTCTTATAATCACAATAAAATCGAAGTGACTTGTAAACAACGACAAACTTTAGAGCACACCCAAAACAGGAAAGAAATGGCAAAAACATATTGGGATAAACTATCTTGAATATTGCTGAAGAGTTGTTTGATATTATTGATTACACTACGTACACTCTATTTGTAATATAACTATAACAATTCTCATTTTACTGATCAACAATATACAGAGTGTAGCATTTAAATTGACGAAAATTTCAATATTTTTTTTTGTGAAATTTGACAAAATTTTCTCTGCGCCCTTTGTAGCTGAGTTTCTGACATAGTTGATAGAACAATGTCTCTTTCAATTGTTGCTTAACAGTTAATCAAAAATCGTCGTGTTTTCATTCTATTGGCGAAAATTGAATGAACACATTGCAAGCTTAATAATCTCAAAAACCTTCGATTTTGGGAAAACTAAACACAATAAAAAAAAAGATTCAACCATCTCTCTGATCAACAGATAGAATGAAGAAAATAAGCTTGAATGTCCTTTTTGAAGAAAATTGCCTCAGTACATTTACATGCAGTATTGAAACTGAACAGGATACAATAAACTTATGTGTTTATGTATATACAAAATTAGTTTCAATTTCAATCCAATTTCAAATACTTTCCAATTTGTTGCCAATGTAGTGGTCAAAGTTATTTGAATTTAAAGCAAACAAGCAATAAGACATAACCCCTTGCTCATCATCCAATTAGAAAGTCACCTAAAGATATTAGGGTAATAAACAAGCTAAAGCAAATGAGGTAATACAGCGTACAGACAGAACACAAGAGAACCTATAAGCACTTTGAAGGTTAATTACATCAAATTAAAGTTCTGTGTACATGACTTAATTTGGAGTCTAAAAATGATTATTTTTATTTTGTTTATTCAAAATAATCTTCGGTGCAATTGCAGGGTGCAACAAATTTTTGAAACACTTTATACTCATCGACTGGAATGGCCTTTAGCTGGCTGTCGATGGATCAGGGGAAATGGAAACGAACTCCATCGCCAATTTCAGTTTGACTCACATGGCTCGAACTCGTTGAATTAGAACTACTGGGTCTGACCTTCTGGGACGGATTCACTGTGAACAATTTCTTTTGAAGAAAACTGTCAGCGTTAGCTTATTTTTTCTCTTTTGGCTCTTCTGGTGACTTCCATGCCGCAGTCCAACATTTAGTTTTCTGCCTGTATTGAAAACATCACGTTTCATCACCAGTTACAATGACTTTTCAACATATCTTTGTAATGTTGAACTCTCCAATCTTTTTGGTTGTCTGTTCAAAGGGTGTGGCACGAAGCGCGCACAGACCTTCTGTTTGCCCAAATCAAAATTTATCAAAAGATTACTTTTAACCTGCATTTTTTAATTCAAAGGATCCGAGATCAGTTAGCTGCGTAATTGTTACTTTACAGTATTCATGATGGAAAATTATCTCTCCACAACAGCATTAGAATATGGAAAAATAAACATTTTTTTAATCAAAGTAACATTCTTCCAAGAAAACAGTCGCATCTACAAGAATATTTCCAAAATAATTGCGAAATGATTTAGTATTTCTCCTAAAGGAAAGTCTAAAATCTGTGCTACAAGGAATAATTCCAAACTAGAAAAATACAGTATGAAAACAATCTTACGAAACACTTCTAAAACACTTGAAAAAAAAACAAGAAAATCAAATAACCTACTCCATAAAACTATAAGAAACGATACTAAAATACAAGTCGAGAAAAAATTATAAATGGAAAGGAACAAACCTAACGCAATCAGAAGCAAATAATGAAGTAGTACACAGATTAATTACTCCAGATCAGAAAAAATTAACAATCAAAGCAGAATAAAGATTAGTATAAGGTAACGAAAAAACTTACATACCCAATACGTATCTAATTAAGTAAAGAGATGCAAAACTAAAGCATAAAATCATAGCGTAACACATACATACATTTATGTAAAAAGAAATCACTATAAAATAGAAACTGTCCCGTAATGTTTTATCTCTTGTGTGATATGCAAAACAACAATTCACAAAAATATAAAGCTCTTGAAAGTGGGACAAGTGTGAACGTGATTTTTGTGTTGATAAAACTTACAGCTATTTAGCATCTAAACCTGAATCGTTCCTGAGATAAAAGAATGAAATAGGAATAAAATAAGAATTCTTGTGACGGTTTCGCAATAAATTAACAGAAGAGTTTCATTACAATTTGCAATCTTTGCTTAGAAGCATCAGTTTCAGATTTCCGAACTAATATCACCGACGAATATGTTGAACTTAACAATTTAATTGGTGATCATAAATGCAACAGATTTAACGACCAAAGTTTAATAATTATAACTTCAGTTTACTTCGTTAGCAAGTTTACCTTCTCTTTCGCAAATATGCTCCCATAACATGATTCCATCACAATGTAGATCGACAAGCTGACTTTTAAAACAATGATTTCAAGAATTTATTTTTTTCCGAGAACGTTCGGTATCATGTTTTGCAATTCAGCAAACATTTCATTGTCTTAAATACATAATCCTAATGATGTAATTATATTTATTTTGTTCTGTCTGAATACATTCATATACACTAACCATATTTAGCTTAATAGGCTTAAGGGATCACAACAACAATAAAAAAAAAACCTTAAATCTTTTACATAATAAAAGATCCTATCACATCCGTACCCCGCTGTATTTATTCAACAACATTACCACCCCTTTGTTGTCTTGGTCTGTTCTGTCACAGCATTACTCGTGTATTGTGTGTGCGTATTAAATATAAAAGACTTGTCTGGGCACTTCGCTGTCAAATACAATTCAACAAACAAGAAAGTTGATTAAGATTAATATCACCACGCATGGATGAATCTAAAGGAATGAAATAAAAGAATAAAAAAAAAACCGAGAGATATGCGCTTTCACCAATATTAAATATGCATAATTTATGGTAAGTACTCGATACATAATAATAACGTTTAACGTTACGTTACATTATAAAAGCGTTGATAATCTGATATTTATAATGTAAGTGGTTAAAGATTCGTTTAATAGAAGAAAAGGAAGAATCTAACAACGAAAAGTTTCTCAATTATTCTAAAAATAAGAAATAACTGAAAGACAGTAACGGAGTACTGGTAACTAAAATAGTATTAACGCTTAATAGTCCAAATAAACTTAGGCAAAATGAAAAGGCCCAGTTATTGATTAAGTTCTTTATTGAAAATGTCGAATTTTCCTTCGGGAATCGAACTATCAAAAAAAGATAAGGACAACTGTTAAATTTAACAATAGAACATGAGAGAAACAAAATAGAATGATAATTGAGACTACTTACACAATTGAACTTTTATATTAAATAATTAAAATTATTAAGAAAAAAATTATTAAAATTATTAAATTTTAAACACAATTTAAGCGATTAAATCAAGTCAATTAAATTGATGACTGAAATTTGATGGTCGTTCAACCACACATTAAAAGAGAATATGCTTTCTGTTCGATCTTTGTTCTATATGTAAAGATACCATTGTTAAATGTTGAAGAGTCAGAAAGAAATAGAATGGGACAAGGGATTATTTCCGATATCTAGGGAAGACCTTTAATCCACAATATGTCAGACATTCGTTCTATATATTTGATCAGGGTGTATTGTTTGCACTGAATTAAATATATCCAAGGCACTACCTAGAACACCATAACAAGTATAATATGATCAACCAGATCGTGTGCCGATAACAATGAAGTCAATCGAAATATGGAAAAAAAAATATATAAGGAAACTCGACCAAAAGACCTATTGTACTCCGATACCATTTTAGCCCTCTCGACCTGGTTGCACCCAGACAAACACGTACGCCACTTAGTCGAGCATTAATTTGCTTGCTCTGGACTCATCTAATCGATCGACCCCAAAGTAAATCTGCCTCTCCCTGTCTGCTACTGAGCAGTCGGTAAGAAGATAGGCTGATGTTTTCTACGCACTCTCGCAGTTTCTACCCAAAGGAGAATTGACTAGGCTCATACCATGCATGTATTTATTTAATGTGCAGTGACCAGTTAAGATTTGTGAGTAATCTCAGTCTGTCTATGCTAATAAAAACTGCCTTCCGGAGTCTATTCTTTCGTTGGACGAATCCTAACAAAAATTTTGATGCTGCCATATGAATGCCCCAGTGCCTCCTCAGATCGAACTTGACAGCTGTTAGATAGAATTTGGATGGCGATTATTTCGGCCTCGAAAATGGAGGAAAAGCTCTCTAAGCTGATGACTTCGCCATTAGGTTGCCCATCTTTCCAAATTCTAATGCCTGTGCCGAGGTGTCACATTAAAAAATGTATATTTGCTTCACCACGTAAGTTTGAATGATATGCCCTATATTAGGGGGTCATTGACCTTTACCTCACTAAAAGCTCACCCTGTAAATATTTTATCTTAATATAAAATAAATTTCGTACACAATTAGCTATTGGAGCATAAAATTGTTGTTCATTTTTTACAAAATTCTATGATTTTTATGCACAATATCTACAAAACTATTTCAATACCAAATAAGGTAATACATAAACAAAATCTACCACACTATAACTAATCTTTATATCTTATCATTTACGGTAGATACTGACTGCATTACCTACAAAATAAACGCAGGTATCGTAACGTGCAGTGCATGCACATTTGTAGGAAGCACATCTACATAACTTGAGGGGCATTTAAACTTGTCTGTATATGTGTGTATACATTCGCAAAGTGTGTAGTAAAGGAATTTCCCACACCAGCCGTGTAGAAAGGAACCGTTGGTGTAAGTCAGCAAACGGCGTCTGTCTATTTACTGCTTTCGCGGAGCGCGTTACTACTTTTACAGTTGACGACTTACGAGAAAATTAATGATTTGTGAGAGAGCTATGATGCTGTAACTCGTGCGTGGTTCATATAAACGTAAAGCGTGAATTAATAACTGGATATTTTGTCATTTTATTTTGACATAGGATATGAATGCGATGAAAAACAAATGAAATTAAGTACTGAAAGAGATTAAAATAAAATTTGTGTGTTGTTTACTTCTTGTGGCACTCTATCTGGACACGTTATAATTCTTTAGTGGTATCGAATATTGTTGTTTGTAAGTATGATTAGTTTAATACTTAATTTGAATATTTTTGTGTATTTTCATTATTATCATTGGGAAATAATTTAGCCGATACTGGGCATCAATATTAACTCTAAAAATTGTGGGTATTTCCTGTTTTTATTCTTTTTAATTAACTTTCTATACTATATATAAAATACTTCTTTACATATTATTTTAGAAATTTACTTTATTTAAATAATGGTATTGACACAGTTACCGCATTTAAAAGTAAATGTGTATATATCAATCAATTAAAAACCCATTATCAATAATTAATTTTGTTAATTACCTTAATAAATTCAACAGCTTTGTCAATACCAGCTACATAATTTCTTTCTATCGCATGTGAAATCATTTAAAGACTATCATTAGTGTCTTCATAGTCTTAATTTTATGAGAACATTTAAACGTTTATATAATAAAGCATAAGGATAAGAATAGACGCCCAATGTACGTGCAAGGCAAAAGATTATCTTCCTAAAGGTTAGCCTCAATACCGTTTCTCCGACCAATTCTCACATATGAAGCCCTAAACTGGTCCAGTGCCAATGTATCTCAAATTTAGTGCTTGAACCGTCTACTACGAATGATTGTCGTGACACCCTAGTATGCAAGTAGAAATTATCGAATTCTCAGGGAACTGGGCATCCACTCTGTGTAAATATGCGACAGCACTGGCCAGGAAAACCCTTAAGAGAGCGTCACGGTCGGAGAATCCATCTTGGGCAGCTAGACGCGGATAGGCCTCCACGCGGTGTAAGGCTAAGATTAAGCCACACTTCAGGAGCGACCCTCCACTCACATTTTCTGCATAGTCAACCAGGTCATTCTCATAATGAGGAATAAAAGGCTAAAGAGACGTTAAATCCTTGCCTTTGTCAAAGAGAAGCCCTATGTAAAAGATAGTTATGAATTTCGGAAAATGATCAACAGTTTTATAATACCAGATGTCATCTTATTAGCTACTATTATACCTGAGTTGTTGTCATTTCTGTTGTCAATGAAAACTTTAATTTAATTTTTAAAATTAGCAACATTAATAAAAATAAATGACCTATGTCTTGGTGATTTTTAATTTAAGTACAAAAATATAGCAGTAAGCCTTAATACAAGTATCATAACTTTTGTACTATCTACTAGCTCTACAAGCCTATCTATTAACTTTTTAAAGAAAAAAAAATCATTAGAGCATGCTTCGCAAACAAAAGGAATTTTGAAGAAAGTTTTCGTCTCCGTATACTTTTGTACTTATATTTATAAAAAGAATTAATCCTACAAGTTGCATGGAATTTTAAAATGGTTAAGTTAAAAATAATTTATATTTTGGGTGCTTTGACATGAAGTGACCGTTTTATAAAACAACTTATTTTACATTGGGATTTTTCCTTCAAAAAACCAGTTGTCCTGCAGACGATGTTATTAGCCCAACCATAACAAAAGATAAACTTTGAGTATCCCATTTGTTTCCATATGTATGTATATGGCTTGTTACTGGCCTTACCTGCCCCAAACGGAAACCATAAACCGTTTTTATAACATTATTAATAGCAAACTGTGGTTTACCATCCGAAGAGAACTTTGAGAATGTACCGGTTTTATGTATGTCTAATTTGCTTAATAGTTTAATTAATTTCTTTAAACCACATAACATAATCATAGACATATGGTAAAATTAAAAACAAATATAACCTCTCCATCTATACTTATAACATAAAGTTTATTACCAAAGTTGATACTGCAAGTCAGCTATTGTCCTTCGGATCGAGCATATACCTCGTTTGTAGAATGTTTTTATTGTGTTCGGAGTTTTATACGATCCAGCTTAATTATTTTACAATTGCCAATACCAAAAAAGCTATCGTAAAAAATTAAAAACCTAGACAGAGTTAAAATAATTTGTTAAGTTGCCAATTTTGTGACAACTTTTCACAAAAGTAGTTCAATTAGTAAAATGAAAACAGTTGGAACGCTTACACACAGTCGATGAGATTCCAAATATTAGTTATTCTGATTAAAAAATTTTCAGCATAATATATTTAGAATATGTTTGCTTTTGTTTTAAATAGAAATGTTCTAAAAATAATTCCCTATAGTGTTTTGAATTGTAGCCAGTTCATACCTCGCATTCTGTACATATACACAAGGTGTTTCAGATCACTCGTCCGCTATCTTTTTCTGACAAAATATTGCAACCCGAATGATAAGGAAAAGAGAAATTACACAAATCACTCTCAGTAAATCTTCTCCCCTCCATCTTTCTAGAAAAGTGTGGTATGAGGGTAGGATTTCTCGATCATTTCAAACGAAAATGGATATCCAAAGGTGTACCGAAAGGTCTAAAATCAATTGTTGTTGGTTCACCTTAATTAAGTCCGGTTTCAACTGTAGTATTACAAATTTGAGGTACATACAGGGTGTCCGGATTTCGTAGGAACAACATGGGTAACTTTTTTATTTGAAGACATAGATAGACGGTTAAATTAGCAAAATAGTGTAGATTCAAATTTTCAAATTTTACTTGTCATGCTTCATTTGTTTAATATTGAAGAAAAATTGTAATCGCCTAATTTCTTTCAGTTTTTCTTCAATATGATAACAAATGAAGCATGATAAGTAAATTTTGAAAATGGATTCTTAGTAAGCTTTTGAATCTACACCTTTTTGCTAATTTAACCGCCTCTCTATGTCTTCAAATAAAACAGTTGCCCATTTTGTCCCTACGAAATCGGGGCAGCCTGTATACGGAGGTTATCTTAAAAATCTTTAATAGAAACCCCACATTAAATGCAACAAATTTTATGTCAGAACTTTTTTCTATTGTCAAAAAGTTATTGTCAATTTTTTTTTGTTTTCGGGTTTCTGATTAGCACCATTTTTACTGTGAATTTTAAAATTTTGGACTGTCAAAGTGTCTTTTTATTCCAACACCATTCGCTATCTCTTTCTGTTTTAAATTATCAAAATATCTTACCCTAACCTGTCACTTCCTTAGAAAGATGAAGAGGAAGAATGCTGCTTGCTCGTGTTATTATGGATATTGTAGTGAACTGGATTTTTTAAAGAAACCTTGTATATGCAATTATGTCTTTATTTTGCACCACCTTGAAATATTTACCTTTATTATTTTTTTGCAACCGTATTAACAAAATGTAGACCAAACTTAAACAAAAAAAAAACTTTTGCAAAGTATTATATAAAGTGCTGATACAGTCCATTAAAATTTTGACAAATAAGATGAAGGACAATAGTTGAGAGACATTTGATTTTATAAAATATCAAACTCTCTTGTAAAGTTCATGCCTTATTTTTTGCCCATCACTACACATTGCCAATCTTCAAGCTTCACATACCTATAAAACAAGTTTGGTATATTTATTAATTTGTTCTAGCATTAAATTTAAATGTGCTAGCTCAGATATATCTAACACTCCTTTTACAGTTCAAATAAGACAACATTATAGCCGTTTGTAGGGGATAAGGTATTTCATTCATTTTTTCCTCTCAGTTTTTAAGTAAAATTTCTCTTTACCTTATCTAGATCTAAATGTTTAGTAATTTAACATTTTAACATTTCGTCAAAATAAGCGTCGGACAATTATTGCACTTTCTATAATACAAAGACACATAACTACATCGCCGTAATTTCAGACGCCAATACTGTAAACAGAAGGAAAAATAACTACTTCACGCTAATATTTGCTTCGAAGTGTTTTATCGCACTTGTCAACTTCTTGTTAACTTTCACGAACGGCAAACTTTTACCCTAGAAAAAGAATTTTCAAGTTTAATGAACTCATTACGCTAATGCATTACGTTCGATATAAATTGCACTACTATTATAACTACGAGAAAGATAAATACATTTTGAGAAAATGCGCTAGGTAAGATTATAATAATAATATTATTTCTATAATGTGCTGATAATTTTGTTTAAAACTAAAATTGTTTTGAATCCTGGTGTTCTGCAAGGTTCGATTTTGGCACCGCTGCTGTTTTCAATTTATTGTGTTGTGTGTTTCAAGCCCAACATTTCTCCAAAATTATGATCAAGTGTAAAAATTCGAAAAAAAGATCAACTGAGATTATATTTTTTACAGCACATATATTTATTAATTACCAAAAATTAATACGGTTACATTTGAAAGTCATTTTTATCGAGAAAGTATTACACACTATAAAAATAATTCGTGACAGGGGCAACTACTTTCCTTCTTAAGACATATTGCGTGTTTGTAGCAATGACCAATCGTTTACTGTTGTAACCATCCGTTGAAGACCAATTACCAAAGTTGTATAATAAAATAATTACGTAACCAGACATGTATGTATTTTATGTACGTATGTACGTGCACTGCCAACAAAATAAATTATTATTATAATGGTAATTGTAAGCATTTGGTAGTAAAAAATTATAACATTTTATCCAACATAAGGTACCCCCTAATTCTACAACAAAACAAACAAAAATATATTTAATTTTTGATAAGCCATAAAAAATGTATATATTTATCAGAATATCTTGTATTTCGTTAATCTAGTGTAAATTTACTCTGTGGTTATGACCTTCTCCTCGCTTGTGGTTTATTTGTGTTGAACGAGATAACGGAGATTCATATCTCGAATAAACGTAAGTCTCTCTTAATAGCTGTGATAGAGAAGCTAATAAAATTTCAAAAATAAATATCACTTAACTGTAAATTATATTTTATGTAATTTTCATCCGAATTCAATTAATTTTATCGATGAGTAATATTGTTTTTATTGATTTAAGAGTCAGTATCTAAGAAACGATATCTCCCTTTCCCTACTTATTTCTGATATATACAGCAAAATATGTGTATATAGGAATATTAAAAAATATACAAAGTGTGGTCTTTTGTCTATTACACAATGTTTAATAACTGTTCAGCCTTTTAATGCTGTCATGTAGCATCAATTAATTAATTAGTTTTGGACATTTTTTAACCCGTTTTTAAAAAGAATCAGATTTATTCTATAGCTTATAGTGGCTACTTAGCAAGTAATTTGTGGTTAAAACTAGAGGTCAGTTACTAAGATTTTTTTCAATTCTGTAAGAACTCAATTTGTTAAAATGAGACCATTAATAACTAACTTAGCAATGCTCATAGCTTGCTTATTTTGTCACTTTGTTGTTAACACAATTTTCCAAAGAGGTTTGCTTTTGTGAAAAAGAAAATTTAAAAAATTATCTCGAATTTCTAAAAGTATATGGCTATTATTGGTCATAAGTGATTCCTGTAATATTTCTAGAAAGAAAGCTTTATTAGGTGGATTGGTAAACCTTTTTAAACGAAGCATTCTTTTATTCAATCTGCTCCTTATTCATAAGGATATAATAACTCTATTTCTGTTTCTTCGTTAAGCATTTTTTAGGTTTGGACATAACATTGTCATGATCAAAAAACAGATTTTTGAATAATTTTGTGAATTCGGAACAGTTTGATGGTGTCTATGGTTTTGCCAATTTATTTTGGACTTCATCTAGTGCTTCTCTTGTCAGTCAGTGAAGAAATACTTACGTAGTTTCAACTACCTCTCTTGACTTATAAGTCTTAATGTAATAATCATAATAATAATAATACTAATAATAATACTAATAATAGTCTTTATTGTGATTAGTTGAATAATAATAACATAGATACATACGCAATGTATTAATATATACGCTAACCACAATCGCATGGCGTTGGTTCAGAGGAGCATAGGAGGTATCATCGTCTGATCTACCACCAGAACGAAAAACCACCTGGAAAAACATAGCTAGAGTTTTATGCTTAAAGTTAACTAAATCTAAAATTACGCTATGTAATAAATATGTAATAAATAATCATATGGGAGTGCAAATGAACAGAAACTACAGACTATTGATGTTGAACCCAATGAAATATTCTGCGATTGTTCATATTTAGCCAACCTAGATCGAATAATTTATGTGTTACTCTGTCATAGTTTTGAATCCCAAATATATGTATATCTGATACAAAAATTTTGTATTCTTTGCAATCGCATCTTGTCTGATGCATCAAGAACACAGAGAGAACAAGTAAATTGCAAAATAAACTCTTGGTCTTGATGTCAAGAAAGGAACGATAAGGATATAAAGTTTTTAGTTTGAAGTATGCCATATTGATAAGTCCAGATAGATGTTCCTTATATCGGAATGAGTTGTCCATGATTATGCCTAAGTTTTTTGCTTGTGGTACTACAAGTATGATGCGATCATTCAACCTTAAGACGATAGTATTTCTGACACTCTCTACGTCCTTGGGACGACCAAACAAGAGTAGGACTGATTTGTCCGGATTCAACTGGAGTGCATGAGATTTGGAAAATTCACTTTTTTTATGTTAGCCAGTTTTATGCACTGCTGTTTGACGGGGTGGTACCTCTGCCGGATCATTGCAATGTAAACTATCAATATGCGCTTTATTGCTATCTACCTTGCCCAACTTCTTGAAATAATATCTTACCTTTAATGACTCAAAAGTTAATTTTTCGATTTTCTTAGTTCTGGAGAGTTAATCAGTTCGGCTAAAGATGTTACCTGTCACCACCGAGTTTGGCAGAGATGTCCACTCCTTTATCTGCTTTCCATCTATTTTCATACTGACATATTAAAACGTACTGCAGGTTAGGTCAACCCAACTCCCAGATTTGATAATCTCCTATTATCAAACTGTTTGTTAAATCCTGAACTTTTAATATTGCGATCTTTCCCATTTTTTGTAACGACAACAATAAGTCTCCTGATTTGAAGACTGCAATTCGTTCCAAATTGATGGCACCCAATATCACTTTCCCCCTTTATTTGTTTATTATTGGTCCAAAGTTATCAAAGAGCCTCGGTCGCAGTGATTCAAATTGCATCTGTGATGCCTAATCAAACAAATCGCTGTATTTTTGTAGGAAGGCTTTTCTCTCGGACAATTATACTAGTCATGCATATACAACCATGGAGCTAATTACAACCAAATAAGTACAAAGAATCATGTTTAGCATCAGATCACACAAAGATCTTAAAGTCTCAAAGATCTCAAAGTAACGGTAAAAATCTTCAGAATTCTTGTATTCTGGTATTGAGCTAAGGAGAGTTTCGAGGTAATAGACAAACTTCTAAAACTGCCGTTTTCTATTGGCAATTAACATTACCGATGGTGGCGCCACAATCTATGCCAAAATGGCGTCGAATGGAGGTATACCTGTATAGTTTTGTATAGTGTCATATAACGTTTCGTACATTCACCAGTTTAATTTTATGTAGACTTCAATTTCTTCATAGAGAAACGGCTTTTTTTAAAACTTACCTACTTCATCTGCCTACTCAAATATGTACGAGGAAGCGTTTTTATATTCGCGGAATGGGGGATAAGGGGTGGAAATAAAAAAACCAAATTATTTTTCTTTTTCAATATACATATTCACCTGCAAGATGGATACATTTTTCACATCTTTCAATTAATTTATTTATATCCTCATAAAAAAATGATTTCTCTTTATCTGCAAAATACGCCGATACTGCCTCCGAAACTTCATCATCGTCAGTAAATTTTTTACTCCGCAGCTCTTTTTTCATTTTCGGAAACAAGTAATAATCACTCGGGGCCAGGTCTGGGCTGTAGAGTGGGTGATTCACAATTTCGAAGCCCACCTTATGCAGGGCAGCTAACGCAACGCGGCTCTTGTGGACGGGCGCGTTGTTGTGCAAAAGCAGCACACCTTTCGTCAATTTTCCCCGTCTTTTCTCTTTAATGGCTTCTTTTAGTCGCTCTAATATTGAAGCGTAATATTCTCCGGTTATAGAAACACCTTTATCTTTATAATCAATCAACAATATTCCTTCCGAGTCCCAAAATACCATTGCCATGAGTTTCCCAGCTGATTGTGACACTTTAAATTTCTTGGGAGGTGCTGTGCTCTTTTTATGCCACTGCATGGAGTCTTGTTTGGACTCAGGTTCATAATGATGAACCCAAGTTTCGTCTCCAGTAACAATTCGACTCAATACACCATCCCTGTCTTCATTGCAGAGGTCCAAAAATGCACGCGAACACTCTACGCGCTGTTGTTTTTGCGGCGGCGCCGGCGTGAGCATTCTCGGCACCCATCTTGCGCTGACCTTAGACATGCCGAGATGATCGTGTAGGATTTTAAAAATTGTTGTATCGGATACTCCAACCATTTCTGCGAGTTGTTTCTTCTTTAGTCGAGCATCTTCGAGTACAATTTTTTCAACTTTTTGGATAAGTGCTGACGTGGTTACCTCAATGCTCCTGCCCGGCCTCGGGTCGTTTTCAGGGATTCCCTTCCTTGTTTAAATAAACTATGCCACTTGTACACCATGGTTTTTCCTGGACAAGAGTCGCCGTAAACCAATGACATCTCATTCATTATGGTCGCGACTGATTTTCCTTGCCTGGTAAGGAACTTTATAACGGCACGATATTCGATTTTTTCCATATTTCACTTTTAACTCCTGATTATGTTAGTTGGTTGACGATAGCTCAAAGACTAACTGTCTAATAACAATGAAACTTCGTATTTATACTAATTATGAGTCGCTGCACAGGCCACGCCCCCAATGCGTCTAATCACCCCCTACAACCCGCTCATTCCGCGAATATAAAAACGCTCCCTCGTAAGAAGCCAAAGGGAAAATCTAATAGAAACCGCTGCGTTTACAGTTGTCACACGAAAAAAAGGTAGAAATAATTCTCTAAGCTTCACCCGCTTTTCAAAAGAAAAAAGTAGTTTAGTGTATATAACAAATAAATTGGAAACTCTGGAAAAAGTGGACAGAAAAAAAGTATGGAAATTGCAGCAACCCATTGTATGCGTGTTTGTTCCTTACATTTTCAGAAAAGTGATTACATATTGCAAGATAAAAATGTAGTGCCTTTTTATAGTAATATACTGTATTTAATAGTTTATTATAATCATAACGTGCAACGATATAGTTGTCTCATTACTTTGGTATTCTCATAAACACACAAGTCGGTACAGATTGACAGATCAATCAACCTAAAGTTGGCTGATTCGGTGAATTGGTTCTTCGTTCTTTTCAACTAAATATATGTATATCATTGTTCGAGCTTTACTTATACTACATTGAATTTTCATGACATATGCCAAATGAGGAGGCTTGTTGTCCACTGACTTGGACTTCCAGAGGTTCAGGCCCCGCTGAAGATTTTATCCAAATACATATACTATATTTATTAATTATTGTTAGGTTTATTAATGTATTCTATATTTATATAAATACCATTAAGAAAAATAATAAATCAGTTTAACTACGAACGTTATCTTATTATAATCTATTATAAGGTACATGTTGCTTATATTCACACAAAATTGAAGGTTAGATAAAATTTGAATCATTTCACTTGTACATCTTGTATATTGTTTAAAATACTTTACTAAAACTGATATTTGTATTGTTTTTATAAAGACAAATCTGCCATTAAACAGTACCGAAAGTAAAATAAAACCCAATAAACAATACAACCAGAAATACAACTATACCTCCAACGCTAGTTCAAAATATTACCGCATAGTGACGTGTCAGTTAATGTAAATTGTCAATTAAGGGTTGTTTGTTGGACGTTTTGTCCTCACATACTTCTTGGCAGTTGCCCAACAATTCTCTATGAGATTCAAGTCAGGAATGTTGCAGGTCACTTTAATGATGTAACGTCCTTTTTCTTCAAGTATTGTTGTGCCTTTTTAATATCACAGTTTAAAACAAATGACTGCACTACTACTTGCTCTATGGCATACACCATACTATTTGAGACCAAATTTATTAGAAGGCATAAAACTTTTCATTTTCGATCCTCTCGTTCTGTTAATTAATTATTGCATTTTCAAGTCCATGCAGATCTCTGCAAGCTATTGGTGGACTCGTATTTATTTAAAATTTAAACAAAGTAACGTGACGTTATCCTATTCGCTGAACAATAGCTTGTGTCGATTTTTTCTTTTTATAATGCGGGAATCGCATAATACCGAATATATGAATGGTTATGGGAGTCCCAATGGTTGCAGATTTTAGTGGATATGACAAACCAACTTTTTCTTCATTGAAAACTGCATTTAATTCCATTTTACATTCTTCAGTACACTGAAACATGCAAAATGGCCTCTTAATTTCTTCAAGTTTTATTGACGGAATGTTGTATTGTTTTATGTTGCCACTTGATTGCTAGTTTTGTCCTCTTGTGATTCTTTTTTTTTCTCTCTGTTGTTAATAAAGTAAGAAATAAAATGAGTAAATGGATAGGCTGAAAAAGTTTGCCCAAAAAACAAATTAAATACTATTATCGTCAGTTTCGCTTACAGCAATCCATCTACACATAACTAGCATCAGCATTATATCACGTTTTAATTTTACCATGACGGTGTAACCCAACCATCTGTCTACCATTATACTACTATAATAACGTTTTAATATCTATGTTTATAGCACGAAGTGCAATTAAGAATGCACATCCCGTTCTTTCAGTGATAAATAATCTTCACAACGCAATAACTCGAGAATAATGCTGCAGCACGCATACAATTTCGCATTCCGTAGACATCCCAACCATTAAAGATCTTCAGACCAAAGAGAAAAAATAAGAAGACGTGATATCATTTTTTAATTCATGCTCGCTCCCATACTAACAGTATCGATAAAATTCAACCGCAGTTGATAAAATTGTCGAACGTCACAATTACAAAGAAAGAAAAAAAGACCGGCAAGAAAATAACCGACAAACAGATGGCGCTACTTCCTGTTCGACGGTTATTGTTTTATTCTTTGGAGCGGTGCGCGTATTGTTTGTTTTGAGACGGGCCTTCACACATGACAGTGCGTGAGATGGTATAAGATGGAAAGATGCAGGTTACGCGTCTTTGTTTGAATAGGAGCTGAATAAAAAAGCGGTCAGAGACGATGACGGGATAATGTGTGAAGGCATTATTTAATTATGCAAATGATGTGCTTTGTTTGGCTTCGACCGACCGTTTGAATTGTGCAAAATCACACGCTATTGTTATAAAAATTATATCGTATTAGTATATGATATGTTTGTCCTACAAATTACCTGAAAATCATGACCTGGAGACACCAATTTTAATTAAAAACTTGGTCGTGACGTACGAAACCCCGCCCTAAATTAGATTCATTTTAGAAAAGTATACTACTAATGCTTACCAATCCGACCTAATTCGGCGAATTAAGCGTTCGGATTAGCGATTTGTTTGAGTTAGAGGTTATATCAATTTTGTTTACATAAACTTTTCAAATGAGTATTTTGTGAGTTTATTTATGTGCTACAAATATAATACAAAATTTTATTTCGAGCAAAACTTTAATAGTATTCAACATTAAATTATAAATCAATATAATGTACTGCTAAGAAGATTTAAGACGTTTTAATGATGTCATTCTCTTCCTCGGAAGCTAGAATCTTCAGCAGCTTCTTAAACTACGTCTGTATGTCTTCTTAGCCTGTCAAGACTACAACTGCAACACATTTCGAAGTCATTCTTACCACAACGACCATCAAACTATTATCATTGTTTTGCAGAAATTCAATATCAAGCGATTCTAGCAAAATGGCTTGGAAAAATGTTGTAGTTGTACCCATCACAACAAAAATTATTCGTTTCCAATAAATATAAACAAAATGAAATTATACATCGAACCGGGATTTCATGGGCCGATGGGGTGGAAGTTATCTGACTTTGCATACCCACTAAAAAAAACTCTGAATTTCTTCCATTGCCGTACCTTCGAAACTGCTTTTGGCGTGGCATCGATAGTACGATTGTCTATCTCTACTTCCTCTTTCTATTCTCCCTTGCCTTCAAAGCATTTCTAACATAGTTGGTCACTGCCCTCCAGTTAATCTCGCTTTCCAATAATGTTAGCAGAGTTAATCGGCCTCGAGCTCGGTTCGATTCACCGTCTATATCTTTCATTCTACAATCTTGACAACGGTAAGCTTAAATATGTTTAAAGTAGCTTCCAAAGTTGCCGTGTCCTGACAAAGACTGACTAAGGTAATAATCTACCTTCCTAAAGCTACACGTGAGGATCTCCCATTTCATCTGCCATCTTTTTATGGTAAGGTCTCTTTTCTGCGTCCTGAAGGATGGATGTTGATCATTCTTAAAGAGATCGAACTTTTCACCAATGATAAAGAATTAACAAATTTCCCTCTTTAGTTATTTATTGATAAAACCCCACAGATGTTTTGCACATATCTCACCAGATATTGAAATGTGTCGTATCTTTTCTTTGAAAATTTATATAAAAAGTGTGATTTTGGTATCTCGATTTTTCGACCTAGCATGATTTACCAATTCTTATCACACTTTGGCCTCTTTCAAGTGCATTGCCATCCTAACAGAGAAGGTATACTACGTACACACGTAAGAGAGAATGGGCAGAAGCATTAATCAAAGATATTGACGCTGTAGGCAACAATAAAAACATCAAATAATTCTATAAAAAGGTTAGCGAGCAAAATAGAGTATACAAACATAAATTAGGCGGAATTAAGGACAAAGCAGGAAAAGTAATTGAAGAAGAGCACGAATACAGAAAAACATGGGAAGACTATTTTAAAGAATTGTTAACAGATGAACAAATAGATAATGCATTAATGGAAATAGAAGAAGATGGAATTGAAATACAGGAGATAACGAGGCAGGAAATAAAACAAATTATAAATCAGATGAGAAATGGCAGAACACCAGGCAAAGATGGTATTAACAATGAAATGATAAAGTATGGTAGGGATGTAGTACTGGAATATTTATTTAGTATGATTAAAAAGATATGGAAGGAAGAAAGTATGCCGAAAGAATGGGAAATAGGAAAAATAGTGACAATACATAAAAAAGGTGACCAACAGGAATGCTCCAATTATAGGGGAATAACATTACTTCCAACAGCGTATAAAATAATGTCTCAATTATCCAAGAAAGAATTGCAATAATAGCACAAGGAGAAATAGGGCAATATCAATGTGTATAATGCAATTTTTCCCAAACGCCAATCAATGTTGTTTTATTAAAGGCAAATCAACAACGGACGCCATACATAGTATAAAGCAAATTATGGAAAAAACACATTAACACATGATGGAAATGCATATGCTATTTGTGGATTTCAAACAGGCATTCGACTCTATTAAAAGAAACAGATTATTATTAGCAATGAAAGAACTAAATGTCCCTAAGACGATTAACAAGGATGACAACGAAAAGGACCAAATTGACAGCTGCAACAGCAAAGGTGAACAGGGGTACGCTAAGGACAAGAGGAGCACAGATAATAGCATATGCAGATGATATGGTGGTAATAGCTAAAAGACAGCAAATATTGACGAATGTGATGGAAGAAAGAATAAGGGAAGGACAAAAAAGGGGACTGGAGATAAGCGAAGGCAAAACCAAAATAATGAGACTCGGAAGACAACAGAAAAGCCATAAAAACATTAAGATTGGAAAATATAAATTGGAACAATTGGAGAAATTCAAATATCTGGAAATAATGATTTCTAGTGATGGGAACAGGGAGGTTGAAATAAAGGAAAAAATATTGACCGCAAATAGAGCATTTTTTGCTAACAAGAGGCTACTACAACATAAATTACTAACAAGAGCAAATAAAATGAACATCTACAAAACTATTATATGTCCAGTATTAATGTACGCTGCAGAAACAATGAACTTAACTAAAAAATGCGATAAGAAAAAGAGAAAAAAGATATTAAGAACAATATTGGGACCTTTCAAAGTGGGAGAAAATCACTATAGGAAGAGAACAAATGGTGAAATAGAAAACGAAATGGGAGAAGATATAGAGATATAGTCAAAAGGATCAAACGGCGAAGGACAAGATGGCTTGGGCATGCTGGTTTGGGACCCAAGTGGAAGAAGAAGAAGGGAAATACCACGGTCAAAATGGCTAAATTAAGTTTTGGAAGACTTGAGCAGGGCAGGAGTTAAAAATTGGAAAGAAAAAAGTAATAATAGGTGATTATGGAAAGAAATCTGTGAAATGGTGTAGTGAAATAGTGATGGGAATTGATTCATTCCTAAAACGGATTTAGGGAGCTACAAGCGGCGCTGCCCCATCGGGGGTGTTTAAGCCACTATATATATATACTATGTACACTACATCTGCCAAAACTCCAATCAATGCTGATTATCTTCTTGACATTAATTGTTGGAATTAAATATTATGAAAAAAAAACCGAAGAAGTTATTTAGTAAAACAAGATAGATCTAATTTTTTTCCGAAGTCATTGCCAATAAATACTCTGACGATGATTATGACTAAATACCACTTTCCTCACGAATTATTTTGGAGTAAAATTCAATGAATGATTTCTTCTCTCTCTCTTTCTTGGATCATAACTCGTTAGATGTCTCCCACTATATTTTGTCATAGGATCATAATCTATGACTTGTTTCAATAATAACTCATGTGATCATAGCTGAATTGTCTTTAATTGCTTCCAAATTGTGACAACTTCTACTCGATAATTGTTGTAGTCTTCTGTCAGTAGTCTCAGAATGAATTTTGAAGCCAGATGACAAGTTCCTAAATCTTAACGCAAAATTCTAAAATTATTGTTTCGAATTACAAAGTCTTCTTTTATCTTTTTCACAGTAAAATAACTCTGGTAGTAAGTAGTAGTTGAAACTTATAGATTAATAATTGAATTAGCAAATAAATACCTGTGGGTAAGTGCGAACAAGATGTTTAATAAATAAGAATAATCACGTTATAGCAAGGTTGGACAGTGTTTTAAAGACATAAAAACAATTTTTTAATAATTGTCCCGACAAGTGTCAACACCTAACTAACTGACTAAATCTATTAAGGAAATCTCTGGGCGATAATCTGTAAATATATTATATTTTGTACATTGCATGCAACAAATGTTAACTTAAACTATCAATATCAATTAGTGTAATAAAATTTTAAACAATATAATGAGATTAATAAATAAAAATAAATTAAAACCATATAAGTACGATGAAACGAATAAAGTGAGATTAATTGTTCGGCAAATCGCCCGATTTCAAGATAAATGACAATTATGAGAGCATATCCTGAATGCATTTAATTTGTATAGACTGAATGTTAAACATTCATCTGTTTACGAATCGATTTATTTTTATCCAGCATCAATTATCTGAACTGCTCGTTACTTATGTAACAACATTTGTGAATCTATCTATTGAATACTTTCGAGTTTTCTAGGTTACAACATGTTAGTTGTTATGACGACTGATTATTTACCGAACCTAATTCGCTGATTACGATATATTTATGTGCGTTTGTATGTATATATACTCTCTCACGATTTGCCATTGCAATTGGCTCTTTCTTTCGGCATTATGTAAGCGTGAAATCTTCCGAATTTTTACAATTTCGCTCATCACTGAGTACGTATGAATAGTGAATAGGAAAATGCATACTTGATTGAAAGTGCAATAATGTCTATTATTCAATTCACTTAAAGAATTATGTCTCTCACGGTGCAAGTGAAAGTGAAATCTCAGGTAGTCCGTACGATCTGATAAGTTAATTATTTATTGATTATATACGCAGATATTTTATGAGATGTTATTTATCGTTATCGAAGATTTATTTATCATAAATATTATGTTGCAGTTTATATAGTTTTCGATTTCTCTTAGAGTTCAATCTTCGGATAAATTGTTTATCATTAGAAATTGCACTTCAATTGTAACATACTAGATTGCCAGATACATTTTCAACAATATTGATGAAGACGAAGTGGCACTGAGAAACTAATTCTAGTACATATATGTAATTGAGTTGGCAACACTGACACAGATTTGGAGCAGCCTTTCCGTCAAATTTGTTACACCCAGTAAAGATTAATAGAAACTACAAGTATAATAATATATTTTGCTTAACTATTAATATATTACCTACAATACGTGATTATTTATAGATTGAAGAAAGTATTCTTTAATAACATACTAACGTGAGATGTCTATATCTATCCCAAGAATCTTCAGGTGATTTCACTTTTACTTAACGAGAGACATACTACAATTCAAACATACATATTACTATTTGCTATGAATTAACTAGAGTGATCATTGATCTTTACATATAATATGTATTTCTATATGGTGCATATACATATGCTGTTCGCATCCATGCATAACTATAAAAAAATATAAATATTTAATTTCCAACGGAAAGTAGAGAAAATATTAACATAACAAAAGTTTACAGTAATACATCTGAAAGAAGTATGTCAAGAACAGTCTATGTAAGACATTATTTTTTGTCTAATGACCGCAAGAAATTCATATGGATATGGTAACAAGCTATTGGTGCTGGACGGCCGAAAACTGTTGTTTGCAAAGAAACCATTGATCTACTCTATGACATAGTCCTGAAAGGATAGAAGAAGATAGTAACATTCATACCCTAGTTTTTTCATAGATAGCGTAGAAGCCATTTTATATAAAGAATTATATCTCAAAAGGGTGGCTTTATATGGGTACCGAAAATGTTGACGCCAAAGCAAAAGCGCAGTTAACAGGTCACTTCAGAGACGAATTTGGCTATCACTAAGCGAGATCTTGAATACTTTCTAGCAAGATTCGTTAATGTGAATGAAATCTGTGTTCACCATTATGACCCTGAATCAAAACGGCAGAGCATGAAATGGAAGCACAAGTATTCACCACCCCCTCGAAAATTTCATGCAACAGCATCTACGGAGAAGATCATGACCACAGTTTTTTGAGATGATAAATGAATTATCGTTATAGACTTTTTACCACATGGTCAGACTATAATTGGACAATATTATGCTGGTTTAATTTCGAAACTGTATGATTCCATCAAATAAAAAAGGAGGGGAAAACTCAGATTTATCAGAACAACGTTCCTATCCACAGCAGCTGTCTTTCAATGACCGCAATTGATAATGCAGGCTTCGAAATTATCCAACAGCTGCCGTACCTATTCTCCAGATTTGTCTCTTGGTGACTCAAAGAACACCTTCGTGGGATTCACCTTCGGGACGATAAGACACTGATGATTGAGGTGAACGAGTGGTTTGCAGCCCAAGATAAAACAATTTTTCTGAGGACGTTAAAGCTCGCTATACCAAGTACGTCAACGTTTTAATGAAACACTCTGATCAAGCAGTTAGGAAACTCACCTTCCCCAGTCGACTAGTGGCTAAAAAACTGCTGCCAACCACTAAAACGTGATCGTGGTTCACCTTTCAAAAAGTTATCAGCATAACTATATATAAATCCATCTGGTTTTACTTGTTATGCATGCCAAAAAGAAACAACCACATATAGCACTTAACTAGACGAAGAGAAAGAAGAAATTAATTCGATCTAATTTTATTAGCTGGCGTGAATTTTTTTAATGCATAATCATTTACTATAATTTTCTATACGGTTGTGATATGCACATATGTACCTATTCAAAATTACTGAAAGTGAGACATTCATATTGCGACGTTATGTTAATTCCGAATGTACAGTATTGAAATTTCATTTACATAATACACTGTTATAGAGATTACGTAATAAGCTGCGGAATTTGAGAAACGCGATAATTTTAACAAGTATGTAGTAGCTCGTAGATCAATTAATCATTTTGTACTACTGAAGTATATGAGTTACATTGTTCATTATCAATGATCAATAATTGCTGGCATTTATTGAAAGTTTGTGTATTGTATGTAGTTAAATCATGTGAATGGCACCTGTAATAAGCTATCAAAAAAAAATCTCTATCAATAGTTCTTGTTATTTTTATTGATGGAACTGCTATAGGAAAAAATAGAAATATTAGGGGATTAACTTAATTGTAACTAGCTTTTGAGATCTCATCCGGTAACATTTAAATGATTTGACTGTATGACATATAAATTATCGGATGGTTATAAAATTAATTACTGGGAGATTACAAAGGACATGTATTTATTGCATCGTATTTACTTTACTAGCTGCTAATACTGGTGTATATTATGGAATAATAAAAATCTGACGTCTTTACAGCTTTCTAATTACGTTTATATTTACAGTCCGGCTACGATTATTTACCCATCATTATATGTACCTGTAACAATATGTGTATTTGAAAATTATTACTTTCCTTTTAAATAGAAATCTTTTATATAATCTTTTTTATTGATTGCTTAAAAATACATATCTTGCTGAATATTATCAATACGAGAGTAGCTTGAAAAAACATTTACCCAAATTACAATTGTTAATAAGTTCAGATCAAATTATTATTTGTCGAGTTCGCAATGAATAAATAAAAAAATAACCATTTAATCTTACAAATTTTATCATATGATGGCATCTTCCTGTTTTATTGACTACTCGCTTTTTTGCCCGCGGATTCTCCTGCGTAGATTCTAAAAGATTAGTACAGTTTTCCAAAGACAGTTCGGGAAGCAACGTTTGAAAACGCTGAACTAAAACTGAAGAGGAACTTGCTGAATCTTTGAGAGTGACTCGACAAACCATTTAATTGCGTCTAAATAACATGGGTATGATTCAGAGAATGGGAGATTGTGTTCCATATGAACTAAAACCAAGAGACATCGAAAGGCGATTTTTCATATCTGAAATGCTGCTTCAACGGTACAATCCTTTCTGCATCGTATCGTTGCATCGTTACATACCTAGGAGCGATATTTGCTAGAAAGCCGGGTTTGGAAATGGAATTTCAAACTAAATTAATGGCAGGAAATAGATGTATTGCCGCACTTAATGGGATGCTAAGGAAGAGATGTGTATCAAGGAAACTGAAGAAAAGGATATATAAAACCGTAGTAACACCAGTAGTTTTGTATGCTTGTGAGACCTGGACCCTAAGCAAGATGCAGCAAGCAAGGCTAGTGATATGAGAGCGGAAACTTTGGGGGAAGATATTTGGAGGAAAGAAGGAGGGAGAGATATGGGTGAGAAGGACTAACCAAGAGCTGAGTGAACTTAGTGGAGAAACAAATATAGTGGGAGTGGTGAAGGCGCAGAGGCTGAGATGCGCGGGGCATATGGAAAGAATGGTGGAATCAAGAATGCCGAAAATGATAATGACAAGGACAGTTGGGGAAACGAGAAGGAGGCCAAGGGAAATGTAGTGGACAGAAGTAGAAAAAGATAAAAACACGTTAAGGATAAAAAGATGAAAAGAAGTAGCGAAAGATACAAGCCGATGGAGGAAAATTACCAATGAAGCGTTCTAGGCTCGTAGTGCTAATATATGTATGTATATATAATCGTAGCTGGGCAGAAAAACTGGATCCATGGAACGCATGTGAGGCTCGGCCAACCAGGCACATCTACTCCAAAGCCGAATATCCATTGTTCAAAGGTAATGCTGTGTATTTAGTGGGATCAAAAAGGTGTGGTGTATTATAAGCTGCTAAAACCGGGTTCAATGGTCGCTTCAATTTTATGAGTTGTTGTCGGTAGCGTTCCTCATTAATGGTTTTAGTAGGTAAACTATGGGCGTACGGCCGCAGTCACTCGACGTGGACACGCTGTATAAGCCGTATTTTGACAGCTAAAACCTGTGTAAAACCACCAAATTGTCATAATTATGACAGTTTGACAGGTTTTAGCTGTCAAAATACGGCTTATACAGCGTGTCCACGTCGAGTGACTGCGGCTGTACGTCCATAGTTTATCTACTAAAACCATTAATCAGGAACGCTACCGACAACAATTCATAAAATTGAAGCGACCATTGAACCAAAAACCGTCGGATTGGGCGACCAGATACGAGTTGCATTGATTTTACATCATGACAATGCTTGGGCAGAAGTTACGCAACCCGTTAAAACTTACTTAGAAAATAGCGGATGGGATGTGATACTCCATCTGCTGTATAGCCCAGACTATACCCCTTATGACTACCACTTCTTTCAATCAATGCGGAATGCCTTGTCCGGAATACACTTTACTTCAGTTGAAGGTATCAAAAATTGGATCGAAACATTCTTGGTCTCAAAAGATGAGCAGTTCTATTGTGACGGAATTCATGTGCTCCCTCGAAGATGTAGCTTCCGAAGAAAAATACTTTGAATGAAATGTACCATCCAATTCTTTTTAAATAAAACCTCGAATCAGGAAAAAAAGCCTTTAAAATATACTTGCACATCCAATCATTGTATCAAAGAACGTACCTAGTTTCCAGTAAATTTGACAAGAAACATTTTCTATCCAAAGTTTGCCACTCCTTTAGAGGTTGTATTTAACAAAATACCGAAACACACCAGTTGATTAATTGTGTAAAAGAAAATTAATAATAAGCTTTAAACGTATTTGACTATAAAAATTTTTTTTCCTAACCGCTCGTCATCCCGTTTCACGCTCTTAAAGGCCTAATTCAGAAAGCGCCGATACATGTGTTTCACAAAGTAATTGTATCAAAAAGGATTTACATCAAGTTGTAAGTAAATTTGACTCTAAAAACATTATTTCCTACACAATTTTTGTCAGTATAGAATTAACATTTTGTTAACCGCATTTTCTTCATTTACGGCATTTACTCGTCAATATCAATATACAGCGTTAATAGGGCTAAGTAACAGCTGAATAGTCGTAAAGGTAAAAGCAGCTGACAATAGATAGGGCAGTACTTATGGTCCAAAGTTCGAGACTTATCGGCAACGCTTGTGGCCATATCTAGCTAGATAATGTTGTTACAAAGCCATGATACACATTTACACACATAATTCACATAGCAAGAGCTGCAGTGGGTAGTCTTGACAAGCAATACAGGTCAGGAAGCCGCTGCAGCTGCACTCAGCACAAAAAAAACTAACGAATACTTCACATAAACAAACTGTTCTAGACTTTAGCCGGTAAATTGGTAGAAAACTATTTAGATACTCATCTGAATTTAATTGCTAGTTTAACATGTTTTGAATTGAATTGGTTGATTACTCATTTCAATCTATTAATATTGTTATATTCGTAGTTAATCCAGTTAATTATGTATATTTAATATAACCGCAACAAGTGTCACTTACATCTAACATAGATAAGTGGTTGCCCCGATATTTATATTTGCCAAAATTCCTCTGCACTTCCCCTGCATAATGAACGCAAACTTGAAAGTACCATAAATGCACTTGTTTGAACTATACGTTCATGTATACATACCTTAGCGCCTAAAATAAGATAAATACAAATTCATCCACTTTTAGAAAGCTGTACAACCGGTGCAAATACATGAAAGTAGTATTGACATAAAACTTACGTATACTGTACATGTAATCTTAATAGGACGTATTAGATTTTCTTCTTGATAATTTTTCAAACAAGAGATACTGTATTTGGTCGTAAATATGTATGTACAAATATTACCGAGATTTATGTTATTGATTTAGCTGTAGATATCAGCGAATGCGCGAAATAGGTATGTACAACATAAACTGACCTATCCTACTTCACTTGAACTTTGTTTTATACCGAGTGATTTACGGTGATATGGCAAGAATGTATATGGTTATATGCGATACCTTCAAGCAACAGGTCAAACAAAAGCTATACCTACTCTTTTGTTCTTTATCATATATTTTATTTTGTATTCTTTTAAATTTTTTATTCAATTAATGATGGGAAATAACGCTTATTGAGACTCTAAAAATTTTCTGCAATAGCCAAAGCTATATAGACAGATAGTTTCTGAAACTTTAATCTCTTATTTCTTATTTTAAAATGTAAATGTAAATGTCATTTTATTGGCATTCAAAAGTAGCCCGTTACTACTGCTACACCATCCAACCATGCTGTCAGTCAGCACCTTTGTTAAACTTGAAACGTCATCAGCACTCGAGCCAGATAGAACGCAACTTGAAGATACCCCCCCAAGAAAGATACCTGATCTGAGAAAGCTCAACAGAAGTGGCAGTAATTGGAATTGTAACAACTTACATGCCATCAGTTCTTAACCTCCAACACATTTGCAGATTCTTGTCCTCAGGCGGAAACTGTTAAGCTAGTAACACATTTATTCGACGCCACGTCTTACTACGTTATCTTACGCCTCACGTGAATGCCTATTATTCGAAAAGTACAATAATTAGAATAGTGCCGTCCTGACATTTTTTGTAAAAAATATCACGGGCTTTAAAAAAGATCCGGTTAAAGCTGCCTTATCGAAAAAGAAGGAAAATTAGGTCTAATTTCGTGAAATACTTTTGTTTTTGAGAGTACTATTCTTATTCTTCCTGCAGCTTTGATGAGCGTCCAGAGGGATCTTGATAGTCTCGCAGAAATATCCAAAAAACATGCCCTAATATTAAATCCTGTTAAGTCTTGTATTGTTCTGTTTGGAAATAGAGCTGCCTTACCTTTTCTTGCTGCAAGATGTCATTTAGAGATCAACGGTACCCCAATTCCAATTAAAACTGAATGCAGAAATTTAGGTTTGATCCTAGACAATAGTTTTCGCTTTAATGCACATGTCTTGCATTCAGTACGGAAAGCATATCTCAATTTAAAATTAATCTATCCTCACCGCCAGTATTTGAATCTGGATACCAAGAGGTATCTGTGCGATGCTTTGGTGTTGTCGCATTTCACGTTTGCTTGTCCTGTATACGGTCCTGGTTTAACAAATGCATGTAGTAATCGTATTCAGAGGGTACAGAATTCGTGTATACGTTTGATTTTTGGAATTCCCAGGCGGGGTCATGTGTCGCATAAATTGACTGAACTTAAATGGTTAAACATGAGGCACAGGAGGCTGCTGCAGAGTGCTACATTGTTTCATAGAATCATTGTGGAGAGAAGTCCTTCGTACTTACATAAAAAAATTTTATTCAGAACTGATGTCCACACGCTAAACTTGAGGTTTAGGGGGACTGACACCTCCAGCGCATCGCACTGCACTTTTTGAGCGGTCGTTTTCTTACCAAGTACCGCGCATCTATAATAAGATTCCTATGCATATTAGGTTGGTTGG
Source organism: Holotrichia oblita (assembly GCA_023690525.1). Lineage (NCBI taxonomy): Eukaryota > Metazoa > Arthropoda > Insecta > Coleoptera > Scarabaeidae > Holotrichia > Holotrichia oblita. Next base: position 117,828,570 of record CM043019.1, read on the forward strand.
CGTGGATACATTCAAATCATGTTTTAGATCCTATTTGTTGTCGTTGGCATAGGAGTTGGGCTTGTGTTCGGTTGCGTGTGAGCGAATAAGTTAATTGTTTGTACAATCATTCAATAGTTGCTGCTACTACCTCTTTAATACTAATGTATAGTAAGTTAGTGTATACTACCATTGTTACTTTATACCTATGTACATACGGATGTTTCTTTTAGGTTGTAGTGCAGAATATTAGATGTAGACAGTATACTGAATTTATTGATTTTGGGTAAATCCAGGCCTTTCGGGAAGAGCAAGGTTAGCTTCTGCTATACCTTGACGAAAGACCTTGTGTTTTCCTCCGACAATAATATATCTTATTTTATACAAAATTTTTTTTTTTTTTGTATGATTGTTTTTGTTGGTTGGAAATAAACTTTCTTTATTATTATTATTATTATTATTATTATAGTTTTGGAGTAATAGGTTAATGTGGGATGTGGGGCAACGTAGTAAGACGTGGCGTGGAATAAATGTGTTTCTACATTTAGAATCATCCAGTTAAGCAAAATAAATAAATTGGTTTTACGTTGTATTGTTTGCTGCAACTCTTTCTATGCAAATTTGTGCGAGTGTAAATGTGTTCAATGGTCTTGTTACGGCACTATCTCACGGTTTATAATGCTGCGTTGTTAATCACTGCTCCCTGCGAATAATGAATCGATTAGGATACAACTTTTTGAGGCAAATGTCACCGTCTCCTCCGCCCCCTTCCCTCATTCTTCCCCACCCAACCACTGCGGCTATCCGCCCTTGAGTACAGGTTATATGCCAAGCATTTTTACAATCCATCAACCCCTACAGTCAATAGTATACTGCTGGTGCGGACTTTTGCCGCAATTTACTGTACCAGCCAACGTTTCTACTTTCACAAAGTCGCGTCAATTAAGCGCCAAGACCATGCATGCAATCTAATGTCGTTAGCAAATTTCTAAGTTCAACGTATCGTTCCTGATTTTGATCACAAATACTCAGATGTCAACTCAAATTTGATCAAAATAATTGTTCGTGTAAAAGAATAGCATCTAACCTTTTGACAAATTAAAATTCTTAATAAAGGTCAAAACATTTTTTTTGTCAGAAAACGTCCTTCTTCAACAAGTTTTATTAGTTCTAACTGCTTGCTCTACTCCGCTTTCCTTTGTTTATAAACATCAAAGTTGATTATAGTCTAATTTCTGTGGGAACGTCATTTTAATACTCAAATAATTATATGAAACTGTTCGGGTCATAGGTTTCGAATACGCTGTGGATATAAGCATCTAGCCCAATTAATTTACTAATTTTTCTTAATAGTTGCATCGTAAACTATTTAGTACATCTGCATACAGTAATTAAGTCGATACGTCTTCCTATATGGTATAATACGAGCCTGCATGTGCATTGAGTCATATAAACGTGTTTTTTTTTCTGTAGTTTATTCATCTATTCTATAAGCTTGTTTTATAAAATTTATTGAGGTTAATAACTTCATCATTTATGGGTACCGACGGAAAGGAATACGACGTGATGTATGGACTCGGCAGTGTTTGTCTAATCTGTAGCGAGTTCGCCGATTGTCATCATTCAATGTTCGCTATAGTAAAACGGATGTCATTTTCCGCTATAGAACGAGATTATTGTAGTTCTATCTAATACTAATTTGTATTAAATCTGGCGCAAATCTTGTATTATACCGATATTGAGTGCAGTGTTTAATCTCTCGATATATTAAAAAAAAATAAAATCATGGAGATTTCGAACATTTGTGAATTAATCTTCGACTCGCCGGTAAGTGTTTCGTTTCATTTATTCCGCTTGAATGATTCTACACATCTCAATTATAAATGATTAGGTATAAAAGCTCATACATCACAGATTTTATTGATATTACTAGAATGTTTGACGAACAGATTTTCACCGCTTTCTCCGGTTGTGTAAAGATTACTGTATGTGACGTGTGTGAGACTATAGGGAGAAAAAAAAGAAAATGATTATGTGGGTATTATTAAACCTATTCAAATGAATTAATAAATTATGCTAATGAGTTTATCGTTCTTTTATGGTAATAAGCAACAGTTTAAAAACTGGTATAATCTGTTAAGCTGTCGTTGGAACATGCATAGGCAATGATGCGTTTGGCGTTTTATATTTATTGAAGATGCTTTCCTTTTAGACGTTGTTAACTCATGTGATGTGAACTGAGTTTTTGTGCGTATAAGATTTTTTCTCTCTCAGCATCGTATGAAACGCTTAACATTCCATTTATTAAAAAAAAAATTCTAAATATATTTAAGGTACCTATAATACACTGACCGATATTATTATTCATTCATTTGCGGAATTCTAATCTTTTTTCTTGATTTATGATGCTAATTAGCATCTCTATTTGTTGCTCTTATTCATACTTTTTTTTATAAATATTAAATATAATTTTTCTCAGATCCGCGAAGAAGGCACCACAAAATGATCAAAAATCCACAAAAATGAAGGAAAAGATTGACCATTTATTGACCACTATTAACTAGGTTTGGGCGAAGTATCGATACATCGTCCAGTATTCGATACCATTATTGGTATCGATTCGCCGATACCTTGGATAACATCGGTATCGATACCTTGGAATCGAATACGAACTACGGCATATTTATGGAAGTAGTTCTCATATATTGACTCAAATATTAATGAATGAGGGTAGGTGTAATTATTTGCGTACAATAACAATAATTGTTATAAAAAAGCCAAAGTATCATAATATTGTACATTTGATACCGTAGATATGATATTGAATGTAATCGATACCTCGATTAGTCGCCCACCCCTACTATTAACCATCAACGATTTTGACTAGATGTCTTTAGATCACAAAAACTCTTTCAGTTCCTGAAATATTTCCACTTATATATTAATCACAAAAAATTGAAATTCATCGTTTGACCACCCTCCCAGTTAACTTTTATCCGACCATGAAATAATATATGTGCATATAAAGGAGTTTTCAAAGTTCACCGCATTTTTAACAGACTTTGAGAGGTGGTCAAACACTGAAAATGATATTGTTGATTGTCTAGTGCCTCTAGATCACAAAAAAAAAATGATGAACTTGAAACTCGAAAAGTGCGATGAACTTTTAAAAACTTTTATATATCACTTCAAGGTCGGATAAAAATTAAGCGGTGAATGATCAAACGATGATTTTTTGTACTCTAGAGATATGACACAATCAATAATATCTTTTGCAGCGTTTGACCACCTTCCTACATACATAACTTCAAGGTCGGATAAAATTTATCCAGTGGGTGGTCAAACGATGATTTGTAGTTTGCTGTAATCGAGGGCCTTGAAGCAAAACGTTGTAACACCTTAACACGATCTTGAATTACTGGATCAACTGTACTAGGTCTAAATCATACATTATTAAGATATGTATAAACAAAATGTTAAAGTGTCATCAAAATCTGCCAAAACGTTTCTTAAATACTAAGAAAACAACTTTTTCATATTTTGACCTAAAAAATGTTAAACGTTAAATTATTGTGCAATATCAAACTGAAAAAGTATTTTTTTTAAGTAGAATGGTTACAAATGTATGTACAGCTTGTGTATTAAGTAATGTCTTCCCCTTTGAAGCACTTATCAAACTTTCTTCCGCTCATGCCCATTCGGTCGTTTTCGCAAATGCTCTTCAAAGGGGAACACATTACTTAATACACAAACTGTACATACATGTATACTACGAGTAATATCAGCAAGAATTTATAGTGAATTTATAAATAAAGTGACTCAAACGAAATACAACAGATTGGAAATTGCTGTACATAGATTTCTTTAATTCCATAATTTTATTAGAGGTCTTTGTAATTTCAACTACAATAAAATTTACCAATAGGCAGAACTAGGCTATATAAATTTACGAGCGCCATCTATATTTGGCAACTGTTGGCAAGGTATTGGGCTTCAACATGAAGCAGTGAGCTGCTAAATAACGAAGAGAGAGATATGATTTATTGTATACTAATGCTAATCAAAACATTTGCTTAAGACGTGTTTGTTTCCTGAGAAAGATATACATGCTGTTGTTTATGTTGGAGAATGTTTTTACACTACAATAAAACCTATGAATGTTGTTATAATTACCGTAATATGAAACAATAATTGATTACATATTTATGCAATGCAATTGGTCTTCCTTCCTGATTGGTCACTGTTGTTATAGCCGCAGCCCCACTTCACATTTCTTCGTAATATACGAAAACTAGAGAATTTCTTAGTAAATGACAAAATATCTCTCCAATTGAGACTTGGTTTGGAATTGCTTCCTTCGAGGCCGACGCTGATGGCCGGTTTATAGCGAATAATGTTGGAATAAAGACCTCCGATAATATTAGCAAATTAGAACATTCTTCTCCAGTTTTGTTTTCGTTTTTCCATTGCTTCCAGATTAGACGCTCATATTTAGAACATAACCATGGTAGTTAAGTCTCCTCTGATGATGGTTTCGCGATGTATTCTAAGCTATTTACAAAATAACAAAGAAAAACCTTAATCTCCATCGACCCATTTGTTGTGACAATATGCCTTAGTTATAGAAATCCTAGAATTTCACCAAAAATACATTTAGTCCAAACATTTTTACCATTAAATATAAATAATCTTAGATTACGAGTATATACTCTAATCATTCAGGATGAAACCAGTTTAGAGATTTTAGATAAAACCATATCGAAGCAAAAAGTAAACAAAGATGCAACATTAAGAAATTAATAATATCTTAATACGAACCAATATTACATTACATTACCTTGTTCTAAAACAACTCATAAAAATTCCATTCGTGAAACTAAATCATTAATTTATTTATGTGGATATTGCACACTAAATCTATTTTAAACATTCTTATATTTAACTGTCCAGTACGTACACGTATCTACCATTTTTTTTTCAATAAATACTGTAAATATGCCAGTGGCAATCACGTACATACCCAACAAGCGAGTACCCTACATAATTAGCATTAGCAATACGCAAGGGCATTCCATACCTGTCACAAGCAATGGAACCTACTTCGCCAGCTACCAGTTCAACGTGTAATAATGCGTACACCGTACTACACCTATAGCAGAAACTGGTTTTGTAATTTTCATATCCACATGACAGAAAGAAATTCCTAAACATTTATCTTTATAATAAAATTCATATAAATTAATGCGAAAACATTTGATAACATGATTATTTATACATAAATGTTTTATGATATAATACAAACCGAATAGTACAGTGAATCTCTGTACAACATATTATAGCATGTAAGGATGTTACAGTTCATCTATATTAAAGTCAATTACATTTAATAATTTCAATTAAAAAAAACGAGAGGGGAGTATTATTAAAATCTACTCATCCTGACCCTAAAGGTTATTTTTTAATGGTAGAACGAGTATAATTAAGTAAATGTAAAAAGCTGAACAAAAGGGACCGATGCTACCGAAAACAGAAGACTTATGTACATATATAGTAAGTACAAGATACATACTAAAAAACGACGATGAAAGATGTTTCCTGGTAGTAAGAGTTTATTATGCTTTATTGTTCGTTTTTAGTTATTAAACAACTCGCCATATGGTGTTCATCTCCGCGGAAGCATCAATTTTTCACTTCTTATTCATTTTAATCTTCCTTGCGTTGATGGACGAGGTATTTCAATATGATTTCGTTATGTTACAATACCCTAATTTCCCGAGGAATCACTCGTCACAACGTGTAAATATTTGCAATAATATGGGCTCATTTATTTTTAAGCAGTGTAGAGCTTGTTTCTATATAGTTTTGCTCTCCTTGCAATTGTTTGTTTCTTATTAGATTTATATTTACCTAGATTTATTAAATATTTAACAAAATTCGATTGTTTTATTATAGTTTACATTAATCTGAAGATACATAAATGAAATAAAGTGAAATGTAAATTTTTCTGGAAAAGTTCCGACTCATCGAACACTTCAGTTTTTTTCAAATTTTGTAGCAGATCTTGAGATGATTGCCTTGAAATTGAAGTCTTTATTTTTACCAAGGAACTTACTTCCTAGAATGACAGCCAGGTTGCGTTTTTCTTAACATTCATTTTCATCTCAAACTGAGGCTCAGACTTGAGTTTTGCCTCGGACAATGCAAGGAAATTATCAGGTATCTAAGAGAGTCTCCTTCTTTAGCCAGAGCTTACATAAACTGCATAATTATGCCAAGTTTTATCCAGTGGAGTGTTCTCTTTCAACTGTCCCACTTGCAGAAGAAACACCCTCACAACCCACTCATGACCCTTGTATCCCAACTTTGGCAAAATTATAATCAAGTTCTCGTGGTGTTCTTTTAAATATACCGAATGCGCAACTAAGATTGAGGCAAAGTTATTGCCATGATGAAGGACGACTGCTTTTAGACTTCGTTTCGAAAAATTAATAAACAATTTCCATTCTATGACACTATACCTGACATTAAGATATTTAACAACTCAAGGACATCATTGCAGAGCAATAATTAATCCTCTTTCTGTACCATGAAAATGATGTACTTGATGTCAATATTTTTTTTTTTTTTTAGCCTAAGGTCTAACAATTTGGTTGACTGGTCGCTGTTACAACCACAAAACTCTATACTAAAGCTACTCCTTTCATTGTCAATGTCATTACGTGTTGCCATATCTTCTAAAGAACTTGATGGAGTTGGTAAGGAGATATCAGAACTCAGCAAAATGGAACGCATTTCGGATGGAAGATTTGGATACGAAATTACTTCTTTGTTTCTCAATATTAGTCAAGTAAAAAGACTGTGGTGACCACTGTCGAAATTTTTCTGTGCAAATACAGCAGATTGTCTGCAGAGTCCATACCTTCCTTTTTTACTACTACAAAAACTGTTTGTGCTAGTGGTTAGTTAAAGTCGAGAGCAATTAAAAAAGCACTAGAACACCTTTCTTATGTCTTCTCACATAGAAAAACAAATCAATACTGCTGCTAAAGAGAATGATGCTGTCAAGATTAGCAAGAACAAGACCAGTTTGTTGAAACATCGACAAACAGGAATTCGTTATCTTCGGTGTTCTTCAATACAGAATTATAGGCTGTAGTGATTCACTTTCAATCGATACATAGTACAATGGACAAAGAGCAAATCTCTTCATTTCAAGTCAGTGTTTGTGTCGCATTTAATTTGAAAACGATAGTACCTACGTATCATAATAAACAAATCTTCGAACTCTATTTATTGGTAATAAGAATACTATATTAAACTAATTAAGTATTACATTTAAAGGCACTTAAGAATCCTATTGCGAAAATTACATAATTTCCCAAAAATTACTTAATACTGCTTTAAAACGATTCCATGAACCTATTACGTCACGATTTTACATAATTAGTTTACTTTCCTAAACTACTTTCCTAGTAAACAGATGATGTGAAAATTAACGTTTTAAAGCCAAACAAACACCATACTTTTAACTAATGTTCGCCGAAACATCTGTAGTTGCTTTTGTACGATGCATATGCATAACAGTTAGAGCGGAAATTATATTAAATTATTTATTTTCATCATCTGAGCATACACAGAAATCCGTGAAAAATAGGGGAACCGCTTTATAAAGAGTGACGTTTGGGTAATTCAGTTGCAAGTCAAAAAGTGTCGCGTTGTTAACATGTTACCGTAGCAGCTTTGGTACATATCGGATTTACATATTTCGTTAAATATTGTGTGTTATGTGTATAAAGTATATTTATTTGTGTTCATAAGTTAATATAGAATGATAAGGTAAGCAAAAATAACCAAAACACACAAGATAATATTATTCAAAACAATTTATATTCTAAAATTATCCCAATTTTGAAATGAATTTAATTAAATGAGTGGATGAAATGTGTCCCAAAATATTGTTAACGATTTATTATCTTATTTATAATCTCCAAATGCTTATAATTTATTAATGACTAAATATAATGATTTAAATTGTGGTTTCTCCATCTTACGACACACAAGTTGATATACTTAAACACTGGATTGGATATATGTATGTAGTAAAATATAAATAAATAATGTTCGGCGATGTTAGCTTGTGCCGCCATCGACTTTAGTTTAATATATAGTTGCAAACATGTGGTTAGTATATGGTTTGCATTTCTCAAAGGACGTTAAATATTTTATTAATTCAACTATATTTTATATCTGCAGACATTTATGGAGACATTTTCGTTTCAAAAATACATAAATCCTTAGTTAGCAACACATTTTTTTATACGGTTATATTTTCATCTTTTGTAGGACACTTATTAAGTGAAGATATGTTCAATCTACCACCAGCTTTAAGGCAATTTCTCGAGAGAAATAAGTAAGTACTTCTGTCTTTTAGATCTAAAGCAAATGCTTCATTTATGAAAATCTTTAACTGCAGCTAAAATCGTATTTGCAATTAATTAATTAAGATGAGTGGTAAAACATTACAAAAAACGTGTAGAAATATGATCAACACATGATTTTAAACAACCGTTTTGTTTCACCTAAGCAAGTCTGCATTGATTAGCCAATCACATTTTTGATGAGCACAATCATGAGACACAAAGGGATGCATTATCACCGTTCCACAAAATGAAAGTTTTTTTTGATCCCGGTTACCAAAACATCTTAGAGAAATAATCGGAATTCACCAGAGCACTGCGTCTTTGCCGATGAAGAATATGGAACAGGACTCCGTTCAAGAATTCGTTATAGAATCCCAAATATACCACAAGATACAATAATATATTGAAGAAAGAAAGAGTGTGCATTGAACGTTGCTTTTGTCAGTTGAAGCAAAGATTTCCAATATCACAATATAAAATTCGGTTAAAATTTCAAAACATCCCTAAAGTAATAGTGTGCTGCGTTATTTTACATGTCAGTTTTTATGTTACTCACCTGCTATTCTGTCTGTAACTTCATTAGGGCATCCTCCTTAGCTTTTTTGTAGTGGTTACTTGTGATTTTTCTAATACTACTTACTTTATATACTTTTGTAATAAATCTACAAGTTTCATATCTTCGCAGATATTGCTTTCTTCGTCAACTAGACTTGTTACATTGTAGCAAATGCTTTATTAATAATGAAACATTTGCTATGGAGCAAAGGCGAATCGTTCTTCATTAGAAACGAAGCAAATGCTTTTGCTATTACCTTTTGCTTTGCAGATTTTGCTATCACCATTTAAAAACCCAAAAAATGCCTGTAATAGATGCGCGTGGTATATTGTTCGAAATCACCCTGCGAATGAGTGCAATGAAAATAGATCAAGTATCAGAAGCGGACCGCCTGGTTTCGACCTCGCAGGTCTCGTCAGCGCGACTCCGAATTCAAAATCTAATTTCATCGTAATTCGCACCGCACAACACTGCACATGGACATGGGATTGGAATTAATCCATTGTCAGAGGTATTATATACTTAAGATTGAGATGCGCTTATGGCCTGCAGAGTGTCTTATACTTTCAAATAGTTGGTTGAGGTGGTTTGTTCTCTATGATACGTTCAGTTGAGTACCTTAAAAATAAATTAATTTTGTTTTGTCCTCTCATTCTATCTTTGACATTTAATTAATTTTGAAATATGGGTTTTAGTAGGTTTAATATTGGCCATGATTAAATAGAGCACCGACCGTAGATCTCTGGTTTCCACTGTATACATACAATGGTGTGGGTGTAGAAATGCAGCAAATTACATAATTGTAATACTACAACGACTTAAAAACTGGTAATTAGTAAAAGAGGCAGTTCAATAAACTCCAGTTGCAACTAAAACTACAAAAATCAATTAAGCGCAGCATATCGCTGACACACTTAATTATGTTTACACGACAAAGAAAAGCGATTCTCGTACGCGAAACGTGATTAACAATTCTTTCAACGCAGTTAATAAACAGTCCATCCGTGGAATAATATCTCTCCGTGATGAAAGTCAAAACATACGCGTTATGAAAAGTTCATCTCTATACAGTAATTTACATTTTTTTCCCGTTGATGTGTGTGTATGTTTTCATAGCATACAAAAATCAGCGGAAGAGTCACCGTTTTTTTTTTTTTTTTTTTTTTTTTTTGTTATACCATTCACGCGTTACAGCGTCCCTTCGTTCTACATACATGTTACGCTCGCGCGACTTATCAACTCAAAATCACCGTTGTGACACATGGAACTTTAATCTATCATGAAACGTAGCCACCTGTTCCATTTCGGTAAACGCAAGGGAATGTCACGCTTTTGGCACGATGGTTTTTATGCTTTTTTGTCGTTTTTTTTCTATTAGCATCGTTCTCTAACAATATCATTCACTGATACGGTAGCAGCTTCTCCTCCCATATGGTCAATGTTTACTGGAATCGCTCTAGTATGACTATCACCGCTTGTTTAAACGCTCTAATTATTCTTAAATTCTACATACCATATAAAAACATATGTGTTAAATCTTTCCGTTGTAGTCGTATACGTTTATACCGAGTTTTTAATAATATTTTGACAGCTGCCTAAACTATTATACTATGATTATACTTTATACGTATTTATTTCCAAATAATGCCAACTTTTAGCAAACAGGGTAAAACATCTGAAGTGTTATGGTTATTTTTTTATCAACTGCATTCATTCAAAACAATACTACTATATGATGTGTTATAGTAGTTTAAACGTCAAAGCGATTAGCTACGTGCAATTCAAGAAACCTCATAGTTAGCGCTAGTTATAAATTAATGACGGCAGTTTGTGGCGGGCATTGTAATAGTTGTGATTTGACAGTGAATGCACTGGTGAAATTGGACTATTACTTGCGTGGAACGTAGCTCATTTGATACGGTTTTGCGGTTTTCAATACAGTAGTCTGTTACGGAAGTTGCGCGATCTGAAATCGAAATCTCAACACCTGTTGAATTAGATAAGAGTCGTCTCGTTTTGTTCTTGTATCATTTACGTAACAAAAAAGAGCTATGTTTCGTTTTCGTTTCATATACATACATACAACTCTTTTGAAAAGAGTTAGTATTAATATTGTCATAATATCCATTAGATATGGAGAAATATAACGATTTTTTTTTATCTCTAATTCATAAGACACTATAATAATTGCTTCTTAAGCGTCCAAAGATAATTCATTATTGCCTGTGTGAGTTTAGCCCTCCCTTTCTAGAAATTCAACATTTTAGAACTTATTTCAGGTTGTTAAAATCTATCAATTGCTACAGCTAAAGAACAAAACCTTCTATCTGCTGCCATGTGTAGTTCGTGAAATAATTGGGAAAAAATGAAACTTGAATTTGATAGTTGTTACTAGTTGTTTGTTCTACACGCAGAGAAATATTATCTTGAGTTAAAACAGACTGTTTCAGTTCAAAACAATCCCGTATTTGTATATCCGCAAAACTATATAGTGTTATCACAAGAATATTATTTTCTAAGGAAATTGTTTTGACGCAAAACAACGTTGTTTTAATTAGGGTGACCAGATTTTCCAACTTTGAATGCTGTACACATACACGCACGCACGGCATATAACGAGCGGTCAAAAAAACGCCTACTTACCTAAATTGTTTTTTTTAACACTCGTTATATAATATATATGTATGTGATATATTATATAACTGATGGTAACTAGTATCTTGGCGAAATTAAAGAAATTAAAATAAAGACTGCAATTTGAAAGAGAAAAAGAACATTTATTCTATACTACTATAAAAATAACAAAAAACAAGGTACCTATAAATATTTTTCTGCGGAATGAACTCTCTTTAGCAAATCATAATTTTTTTCTATTTTTAGTAAAAATTCTTCACAAGAATTAGCTATATTGCAACGAACCATGAGCATTGCTTTCTCAACGCCTAATTGTGACTTTTCATTGGCCCAGATGTTATTCATCACTGAAAAGTCCTTTCTGTAGGAGCATTCGTCCCTGGTAGACAGAGTGAAAACTCAACCACCTTCAGAATGTTCCCGAATGGAATATCTTGTTCCTTAAAAAAACCGAAAACTTCTAGCCACCTCAATTCAAGTGACACATTTCTATTATCCCACCCAGTAATTTTCTCATCAGTCACATATTTCTTAAGAAAAGTAACTTCGTCAAATAAAAGATTTTCATCAATTATATGTGTTGAAAAAGTCTCTGACATAAAAGAGATACAACTTTGAACGACGTTCCATTCCGGTACAATTTTTAATTCCGTCCATTCGAAACAGTTTATTTCTTTGAATTGCACTGACCACAGTTTTAAATAATCTAAACAGTTTTGATAAAACATGTTCACATGATTAACAAACCATTTTCTGTTTATGTGACCATCCTCGCAAAGCTTTCGCAAGTCATTTCTAATTATAAGAGGTAAAAAATTTTCATCTTTTCTGGCTTGCAATTTTAAAATTAATTTATTTATTTCGCTTGAAACTTGTACTGCACTACTTTTATTATCTTCTACTATTTTTACAGTTTGGTAAAATAAAGAAGATTGGCAATGCATAAATTTTAGCCACATTTCAGATGTTTCGTTATTGAAAAAAGTTGATATATATACTGGACACTTTTCAAGCGACAAGGAATAAGACTTTAATGCCTGAAATAATTTAATTATTCTTTCTATAGCTGGCATGAGGGCAAGCCATCTGGTTTTACTGCTAGTCAATATCTTATTATACTCTACGCCAGCTTCATCGCAAAATTTTTTTAATGATTCGACACGCACTGTAAAGATGTAGAAATGGAAATAAATTTTTTCAACAACAGTTTCTACATCTACTGGTAATAAGTCGGCAGCTGTTTTTATCGTATTGTGAACAATATGAGCTGCACAACCTATTCCTATTATGTTCTGATATAAATTTTCATTTAATTTGTGATATACATTTTTTATGCCCTTTCTTGACACCCCACCAAAATTTGTATTGGCATTATCAGCGCAATACGCAGCTAATTTATCTTCTAATTTGTTTTTCTTTAAAATTTCGATTAACGAGTTTGCTATAACTTCAGATGTTTCTCCTGGCAGGGAAACAAAATCCATAATTTTCACACAAATACCTAATTCTAAACTGAAATACCGTACTAAAATGGGAAACAATTTGATATCTTTATGGTTGGATGCATCTGAAAAAATAGATATGTAATGGACTTTTTCTAATTCCTTTAACAACTCCGAAACTGCATATGGTGCCAAAACCTTTTTCACAATAGCTTCTGACTTCGTTCTCGAACAAGTAAATTTATTTTCAAATCTTTTCTGAATTATTTTACTTGTGCAATCCATAGAACGAAAACTGTGGTTGTGGGCTACAGTGTGGAAGGAAAATAGTGCTTCTGATACCGCCAAATTTGCTTCTTTTGTTCCAAATTCTTTGTTTCTAAAATGAGTAATTAAACTACTAGAAGAAGCCGCTGCAGAAACCATTTTCTTATGTTTTTCTGATGATAAATGCCTAGTAATGTCCCTTCGTTCACCCGATCCAATTGAAAAAAAACTTAAACATTTTTGGCACGTCACATCGGTTTCTGTTTTAGCTTTTTTAATAAATGGGAACTCTTTCGCTAATTCTTCTGTAAAATTGCACAGACGTCTTTTAGCTTGTGACATTTTTAATTACGTAGCAATAGCAATTAATGGCGCAATGATTAAAGCTGGGTAATGTGTGTAATCCTGTGTGAATTTAAATATGCATTAGGTAATTTTGAATTATGAATAAATGTTTTACCTCTGAGCGTAGGATAATCGAGGAAGGGTTACAATTATTAACCCACAACCATAAAATTGACAACAATAAACTGCATTTCAGAACACAACACACAACCCACACAACCGCGTCTCGTATGTGATTCACCGAATTTTCCTGTCGGTGTAACAAAAATTTGTTTTGTAAACTGAACTATCGACATCAGTGTCATTATGCTACTACTACTCCACGCAAGAGGTCTCCAGTCATTTAGGTTAGGAATAAATGAAAATTGTAAATGCTGTACGTTTGCTGTACACGCGTGTATGCTGTACGGCCTAACTTAATGCTGTACAATACAGCAAAATTCCGTACGTCTGGTCACCCTAAATTTTAATGTAAGAATATAATGGATTTGCAAGACTTCTGTATGTCGACCACTGAATTGACAATTTATAGACAAATTAAAGGAAAGTACAGGTTTTACTGAGTCCAAAACGGCCCCCCTTTTCTTGCGGAGATTAGTCTAAGATACCTAAAAATCGTTCTAAAAAGTGTTATTTCTAGGTTATGTTTCGCTAATGTGAAAATCCTCGCAGAAATGTCAAAACACTAGCGAAACATAACCTAGAAATAACACTTTTTAGAACGATTTTTAGGTATCTTAGACTGATCTCCGCAAGAAACGGGGATCAGTTTTGGACTCAGTAAAACCTGTACTTTCCGTTAAATTGCTTATAAATTGCCAATTCAGTGATCGACATTCGGAAGTCGGAAGCCAATGGATTATTTATTTCAAGTACAACGTTTGGTTGAAATTATTCCTCCAATTCCCATGAACCTAAAATACACTTCACATAATCCATTATTAAATATGTACTTTTATTACTGCAAATTTCCACGCCTTAACTATAAAAAGCTTAGGTATATGTATCTAATTCTTGCAAAATGGTGCACGCAGATAAAAATGCACGTATAAACGCTTCATATACACATAAAATCTCGAACGCAGCTGCTCGAAATTTGCAATTCAGCTATTTCACAAATAGGGAAGTTATTCAGATCAAATACGTATTTTACAACAAATATAGTCTAGATTGTATTAAACGCATTTACTTATTCCAAGAAAATGTGAATCAAAACAGAAATATTCTAGCATTAAAAATATTTGGGTAAAACAGTATATTTTCTTAATTCAAGAACATTTTTCTCTGTGTGTAGGTTTGTTCTATATTGCGCCAATGTTTCGGCTTTGTATCTTGCATAGTTCATGAAACAATCGATTTCATTTTTCTCATTTATTTCATGAGCTATACGTGTCAGAAGACTCAAGCTTTGGAACAATTTTCAGAGCAATCTCAAAATTTTAAATTAAAAAATGAAAGACGAGACTGATCGAAAAAAATTTTTTTTTCCGTTTTTCCGGCCAATTTTTTAATATTATTATTATTATTATATTAAATGGCGAACAAATCTAGAAGAACGTGGTACAACTTTTAAAATTTTGAAACAAAAGGGAAGGGGAACTTCACACCTGTTAAAGTGTATACTTCAAGAACCAATTCAAAACATCGAACTTTTTTTATGAGAGAGAAAAATCTTGCATAAGACACCACAAATTGTGGTAGTGCCGGATTCGTACCGACTAAAAAACCCTCTTTTTCTGAACCTTGTTCTGAAACCACGTTAGCATCACTTCAAAACAAGACCTGTCTATCTCTATCTATTGTTCCTTCGTTTGTCTTCGTGTTCCTTGTTTCGAATGATTATTCCTATTGTTTCGTATATTGTTTGTCTCTTGGATTAAGACAAGCAGATGTATTAAGCCCGACACTTTTATATTGGTTATGGATGATGTCCTTAAATCAGTAGAACACAAAATTATAAAAACAAACGTAGGTTTCAATAAGTTAATGCCAATATATCCGTCAGGATGCGCTTTTGTTGACGACATGATGATATGTGCACCTACAGAAAAAGCCCTACAAGAGAATTTATTAGTATAGGAAAAAGCACTGAAGGAAAGGAACCTAAAGATAAACACGAACAAAACAAAGGTGATGATTATAGGTAAAGAACAAAAGCAACTTAACATTCGATTAAATCAAGAAAAAATAGAACAGCTCGAAGAATATAAATATCTAGGGATATGGATAAATAGAGAAGAAAATATAGAGAATGAAATAATAGAAAGAATAAATAATTCAGCAAAAATATATCATAGTTTGAATCGATCTGTAATAAGGAAGAGAGAAATAAGTAGAAAAACAAAAATCACCATCTACAAAACCATTTTTATACCAACCCTGATGTATGGAAGTGAGAGTTGGGTATTAAATCAGTTACAGAAAAGCAGATTGCAGGCGATGGAGATATTTTTAAGAGCGGTTAAAGGGTGTTACACGAAAAGACAAGATAAGAGACGAACTAAATGTAGAACCAGTATATAATCTAATAGAAAGAAATCAATTGAAATGGTTCGGACACATTAATCGAATGCAACAAACAAGACAAATGAAAGGGGAAGGGGAAGACACAAGAAGACCTGGAATGATGAGGCGGCCTCCATACTGAAGAAACGAAACAAGGATTGGACTGAAGCGATAAGAATGACAAAGAACAGGAAAGAATGGGCAAAATTCGTACAGTCACCTTAAACTTGCTAATTGTAATCAGTACTATTGTAAATAGCCTCGCTGTGACCGCTGCTGCAATGACCGAGGTGGTTCTACATACACAAGACATTCTGATGCAAATAGTTCCATGGAGCCTAGTTCGTTTGATTAAAAGCTTCGCGGATGGATGAGGATCTCCAATTTTAATCATTTTATTGGACAGAGTAGCTATAGATTTATCTGCCTTTGTGACGGTCTGGAGTATATGCGCACTGAAAGTCAGCTTTTGGTCCATCCACACCCCTACGTATTTGATAGCTTTGACCGGTCCTAATCTTGTTCCTAACAGATTGAATTCTACAGTGCCAACCTTCTTCCTCGTAATTAGAAGTATCGTTTCGGTGTTATTTGGCGCCAACCTCAGCTTCCTCTCTTTTATCCATTTTGCAATTTTAAGCAATACCAGATTGACAATGCTAATCAGAGATTTCTCTCTGGTAGCTTCTACGACGAGAGCAACGTCATCCGTGAATCCAAGAAGTTTTGCTCCTGTTGGCTGGGGCATTTTCAGCAAATCTTCAAACAAAACATTCCACAGAGTTGGCCCTAACAGCGATCCCTGTTGCACACCACTGTTTATACTGCAAATCGGCAATGACAGAAAATGATCGGATAAAGAGACTAGTCGTATCAGATGTCGAAATACAAAATTTTGATAACATGGCAATATAATTCTTGAACGTTTTTAAGTACAAAATAAAATGTTTGACCCAAAATCTGTATTGAATATTTTCAGTTTAAAATCAAAGTTTCCTTGTGGATAGCCATTACTGATGCATTTACCCTATTATGTATTTTATTTTAAAACTACATATGTACTTCTATGATCAACTTGTAAAAATAAAAACCTATATTAGCACATTTATATTACTTTGACTTTAAAATGAAACTGAAGTTGAAAAGAAAATAAAAACCAGTTAATAAAAAAGCATGAATAGTCTCCTTCTTTAAGTTCAATTAACTTGATGGAATGTGCAACGATTTAACCTTCACGGCCACACCATTTTCACACCTCACGTATCCAGCTGAGGGATGTTTAAAAAAAAACGCGTTTCTGAAATAGATCACCCTCTTGAGTCTTGAATGTTGTAAAACGTATGCAACGGTTGATAATCAGTTCCCGCACACGCACTAAAATCCCACTCGAATTAATTGGTTAAATATTTACGTATTCGCCGATGACGACGACGTTGGCAATCGGGGACGATTGATTTTACCGCCACCGCGTAAACATTACACCTCTTGTACAGAAGTGCGTGTGTGCGATGAACCAGCAACGCTGCTCTCCCCGCATTGGCGGATAAAAATAAAAAGCAGTTTATATACGATGTGCATAGTACATCGTACGCACTTCGCATATACGGGTGAAATCTTCGGTTTTTTTCTCTTTTTCCTCTCATCTTTATTAACACGATTGGCGCCCGAGATACTAATGCTGCGGTGTTTTATTTCTTCCAGGATCTGACGAAGGAATCGATAGAACCGTCTATCCGAGACTCGACGATCGAGGAATTAAGGTCGAAATTGGATAACCACGAATCAGGTGAGTTTGATGGTATGTTATGTGCACTTCAACACGGTCGATAGTTGTTCGTTAAACTCAAGATCTTAGAAGGATTTTGCAATTTTAATGTGAATAACTTCTACGTTCTTATAATCGTAGGTATTCTTTTAAAAACTACACAGATAATTATCTTCCTGCCTTGTAACAATTGGAGAAGTACACTTAAAGTTATAGAGATAAAACTAGAAAATATTTTTCCTTTTTCTTTAACTACCTATCATCATTATACATTTCACCTTCGTTAATAGTCTCTTGGAACTTGTTTTGGAATAGTATTACAGCACTTAATAGTAGTTAATAGAAGAATTTTCGAATCGCAAAATTTTGAAATCCGTTTAAAATATCTTATAAAAGCTCGATTTAGGTCAAAAAAGGAATGCGTCAGCTGATGTAGAACAATCTTTCCTTTTGCTTCTTTAACCCTTTCGGTCACTATATATTTTAGTTTAGAGAAAAAATTTGAAACTGTGGGACTACAAAATCTGATTTATTTACAATTTTTTGATATCACTTGTGAAGGGTTACCAACCCCCGTTCAGGGATTGGCACATATCGTCAATTAACGACATCATCACTAAACTGTAATAAAATAGCAAATGGATGCCAACAAACGTTTTCATTTCTTGAAAGCAGGTGGAACCAAATCTTTGATGTTGTTTTATGGCATACAAATTTGTGAACTCAACCATTTCTTCAAACAGTTTGTCGCTAAAGTATTGAGAAAAAACACTGAACTTTCTAGCTCAACTACATCTTACATTCTCAAACCACTTGATGTTTGGAGTTAGAAATTGGACCTCCCTTTCCTCCAACCAATCTCTTTGGGAGTCAGTTCATTTTGCGCCATGAAGTTCTTCATTACGTCTTTTTTGCGCGTTGAAGCTAAACGTGGGGTGCTTGAGCCAGGCTGAGGTTCAGTATGCACTTCTTTAGCAGGTACATCTTCCTCGACTTTTTCAATTTTCACAACTTCTTCAGATTCCTGGATTTGTTCATTTTCTTCTTCAAAATCTTCATCACTCGCAGGTAAAAACTCAGGTCCAGAGCTGTCATTGAGGGGTAGATTTTCATCGTCTTCGCTCAGATCTTCAATTTCCGATAGATGCTCGGCTAAGTGCACCATCTCCCGATATGTCAATCGTCGTTTAGACAACATTTTTGGAGATTATCTATATGGTAATGAATAAAGATACAAACTATCACTTAATGTTTAAGGTTATGTTATCCTGTACAATAATATCCGTATAGTCACAAAAATATTGTCCAAATGTAAGCTTATAAGCACTAGTGGTACCTGTCACGCACAAAACTGTTCACTTCCGTACACATGATGCACAAAACAAAAATTCCAAACACAAAATATAACGGTAATTGCACTGTAACAAGTCGTCAGTCGTCCACTAACATAGAAATTTTAATCTTTTTATTAGTGTCTGTCAGCACCAGGTGGCACCATAGTGCATTGTAGGGATTGCCAATAATGTGTTCAATTGAATACACCATGACCGAATGGTATTTGCAGCTATTCAGTTCCTATGCTGAAAGCTAAAATACGGTGTCGTCAATTGACGACAACTATGACCGAACGGGTTAATTTGCTTCAATTTCAATAAAATATTTTTGACTTGAATTAGAAAATGCTTTCCAGTTCAGGTGTTGACACTTCTTCGTTTCAATAACACGGAAATTCTTCTGAACAATATTAGGCGAGATATTTTCTGCAGATTGCGTTGCAGGTCTTCTATCTTCGTACTTTCCTGAGCAATTTATATTTAATCAATCAAGGGGGTTTCACACTTGCGGTACCAATGTCTAGGTTTGAATCTTTGCTTCCGTATTTTCGTCCTGGCTTTTCTTCATCTGCGTTGAGTTAAACTACTGTTATATTCGATGGATTACTTCCCAAATATCTTGTTTAATGTGTGGCATTGTGTTGTCCATTTTACTGCCCAACTCTTCATAGTCTTGTCCGCTTTGCTACCTCATGTCATTAATTCATTGATGTATTTTATTTTGTTATCTCAAATTTTGAATGTTTTGTCTATTTTTTGAGCCATCTCGTCCACTTTTATATTCAAATATTTAGTGCTTTCATTGCTTTCTGTTTTTAGTATTTCAGGCCTCCATTTTAACTTTATGAACGCAATTAATTTTTAAGCATACGACATTAAAAGAAAACAGTTCCTGGTCTTTTGACACTAAAACCAGCGTCCAGTCAAAGGACACATGACACATGTCGTAGAGAAAAGTTGTTGAGATTTGTCTAAAATATGATGTCCTTAATTTCTGAAAAAAGCATATTCTCCCTAGTCTCTTCTTCATCATCTGTGGTCATTAACCAACTCTTCTATATCTTTGCCACTCATTTCAAAACTCATAGACTTTTCCAAATCAATGATTAACTCCACCATGATTAGGATCATTGGAGGACAGCTCAAAATTTTTTAAACTTCGTCCGTGCACAAAATCTAGCAAAGTACACCATTCTGGATGTTACTCTCTGCTGAATCTTATCTACGAGACTGATCCAGTTGATTTCATATCTGATGTCGCTTCAAAACACCTTTGAAAGATATCATTCAGTTTGTCTCAAAATCAATAAAGTCGTTCCTACTTTCAAGGGTGACGATATGAGTAAACTAATCCAATTACCAAACTATGTCAATTGTAATATTTAAAAACAATAGAATCATGGCAAAATCAGACAGGTATAGAATTAGACGGCCGATTTTGTCACTGATAAATAACTTTGTGTTCAATAGATATCAATATGTACAAATTAATCAGCGTATTCCTTCACTTGTCTCTCTCTTTCTCTTTCAAATATGGGGTTTTACAAGATTCGATCTTGGGGCCCTTTTTATTATGTTTTATTGTATTTTTAAATTGTTATTTATGTACAAGAAATGACATATACACTGTGTCCAAAATAAGAGTGAACTGCATGGGGATCTTGGGAACGGTAAGAGATACAAAGTTGCTTAAATTGGCGAAAAATTGCGCATTTTAGTGACTTTTTACATGGCGTTTATTTAATTCAATTAAGTTGTTTAGTTTTTGAAATATTTACGAAAACGTGATTTTTTTTAATTTTCGTTTTTATTTACGACTTTATTTTACACGTTATCGAAAAATAAATAAAAGTTCTTCATTGGCACTTTCATAGCTCTCTACAAGACTGTATTTTTATATTTTTTGTTCGACGTTTCGTTTTTGAGAAACATCATCAACTTTCTCCGTCCATATAAAAAAAGAAGTTGATGATGGTTTCTCAAAAACGAAACGTCGAACAAAAAATATAAAGATACAGTCTTGTAGAGTTATAAAAGTACCAATAGAAGACCTTTTATTTATTTTCCGATAACTTGTAAAATAAAGTCAGAAAAAAATAAAAACGAAAATTTAAAAAAACTTTTCCCAAATATTTCAAAAATTAAACAACTCAATTGAATTAAATAAACGCCATGTAAAAGGTCACTAAAATGCGCAACTTTTTGCCAATTTAAGCAACTTTGTAACTTTTACCGTTCCCGAGATTCCATGCAATTCATTCTTATCATGGACATGTATATTTAAGTGTACTACATCCTATATCAATCTAAAAAAAGTATCTAAAAGTAACCCCAAATGCGTAAGTCAAACGAAAATAGTTGTTTATGTACCATCTGGTCTCCAGGAATGTTGTCAATTAGCAAGGGAAGTTCAACTTGTTTTTATCGATACATTTCTTAATGACCATCTTGACATTAACTTACTCAAGGGAAACTCCATTTTTCAACCACAACCAGCGTTTACAGAATGACTCTTTTTGTTTCTGTAATGGTGCGATGACACATAGCTTTCGCATACCTTCCAAGGCAAATGTACTTCGTGGAATTTGGTCGCATTTTGTTATTATTCATTTAGTTATTGAGAACATGCAACTAGTCCAATTTTAAGAGAAACTGTCAACATACAAAATACAAGGTTTTACAAAATAAAATATGAGCCACGTCCTGAATGATCTTCCAAACTGAAATCGTGAATTACTATTATTATAAAAAATAGAAGGGAAAAAAAGTTGGTCTATATCTCACAAGATTCTATATTAACAAATAATTTGCAAATTATTGTTGATTCTATATTAACAAATAATTGGCAAATTCTTCATATTTGTGATCATCTACTCACACGAGTCATCATGTTTGATTTTTTACTATTATTATAGGTTAATACTCCTAATAAAAACGAAACAAAATTCTGACCACATATGTATATGTATATGCTTTCTAAGTCAATGTACCCCAAGCAAAAGTCAAAAATATATTCAAAGTCATCAGTAAACTTCCCCAAAAGATATGAACAACTTAATACGCAAGGTCAGCTCATTGTCATCTATCATCCCCCATCATGGGTCTAGCATATTATATTACTTTTGTCCTATATGCTTCCCCTTCCTACAACATAAATAGGTAAAATTTTACAAACAATAAGCACATTTTACAATTAAAAGGACTCTAAATGACACCTGTACGTCTTGTTTCAAAACATTATTCCTAAAAGTACAGTATTTTAAAAAATATGCTAATTTAGTCAATCTTTATTCTCATTGTGTTAACACCGATTAATATTAATATTAACCCAATAACGAAACGTACAGTATTACTTTTGTAAGTTTAACTAAGTCCTAATGAAAGTATCTACGATTTCAATTAAGTAATTAAAAGTGAGAGTGATTTTCTTGAGTGTTCATGATTCTTATCTATGCAAATACAGTATAACAGTTTACAAATTCGACTATCTAACTTTTCCATCTAAATGGACGTACCCTTAGCGCTTGTATGTTCGCCTATTATACCGCAATCGATATTTTTAAGGAACGGTTTCTCACATTAACTATAAGTAAACATTACCTTGAATAGTTCAAACAGAGAGATACTGCCATTAACATAATTGTGATGAAAATATCCACTGTAGATTTTATCAAATCGTATTTGTAACCTTTATTTTACAAGTCAATAATTCTACTTCTTATCATCTCTAATACTTGTAGCTGAGAGTTATAATACGAATTTTAGATACAGCACCCTACATAACAAGATATATTCTCTAATAATATTATAATTTTATTCTGCATAATTTTTATCCATACGGAATCTATTAGGTTATAAAGCAATATCCGCTTAGCGCCACCAGGCGTTCTAAACTAAATCGAATTTTCCGTCGCGTCTGTCGCATCGCCCCGACACAAATTTGTTTAGCTCAAGTAATTACGGACGATTTACTGCAATTTTCCGACATTCCCGGCATCACGGTGAACGTCGTACGCCCTTAATCTCGTTATCTTCGCACCTGTTTATCCGATTCACGTGTTTTCAAGGTGTCCCGGAAACTTAGAGGGTTGCAATTGGAACAAGCAATTAAGAACGTCCGCCTGTAAGAAAATCGCTTTCCTTTTCTCAGTCAAATCAAAGAGACGGCAAGGATTTACCTTGAACGTTCAAAGTAACAGACACGATCAAAAAAATGAAGCATCTATATTGAGATATTTTAATTACTTATTAAACAATAATTTAATGCTTTAAAGTTGAATTAGAAATGAGAAAAAAGTTATTAAAAGACAATACATAAATAAAAAAGATGTCAAACTTTTTAAGTTGCAAAAAAATACTGGAAACTTCAAGTAAAATAATCGGTTATAAAAATTACAAAAGCTCGAATCAAAAGATATAGTGAAGCAATTGCAAGCTTTTTTATAATACCATTGCTTCACATTACTCAGTTGACACCTTAAGAAACTAATGACCAAAATTACTGAAGCTTTGAATATATTATATTATATTTGGATTAAGGTCATTTTTTGAAAGCATAAGACCAGATTTGAAGAGGATACTTTGGATTTTATACAAAAAAATCACTGGTCAAATTGACAAGTAATCAAAATTTTGTTTTTTTAGAGGAGCTTTATATAGATAGGCTCAAAATGCAAATGAAGTTAATTAGGACACCTTAATGACTTAGTAATCAAAATTTCAAGAAAAAAACTAGAAAAACTCAAAATGAAAATCCAACATACTAAATTAAAACAACTTAATGATTTTGGCCGAAAGAACTTTACCCTAAACTTTAGCCTCATTTACATCCTGGATCAATAAGGTTTTTTTTATCATTTAGTAGCACGTCTATTTTTTACATCTGGAACATTTAGCTCCTAAAGTCATGAAGCTGACGTTCTGGGTACTAGGTTGTGATTGGTTTGAGCCAATTGCAAAAAGATTGTCTTTCGTAACTCCCAATTTTTTAATTTAAATAATTGCTTTAGAACTTGGTCTTTATTTAAAATGAAATGAAACTATCAAAATCTTTTTTTTCTTTTCTAATTTTGCAGCAAACATGATCAAATTGTTTCTTCGGCAGAATAAAACGTAAAACTTGGCATTTTTCACGATCTCGATTACATTTAGCTGAAAGATGACTCATAAATTATCATCAATTAAAACTCATGATGCAGGCTACGTCTTGAAATAAGGAAGAGCAAACAATTGCAAACCAATCTTCAGAAAGTGGAAGTGTTTGGTCAAACCAACCAAATTCATTTTATCGAGAAA
>CM043019.1:117853611-117989051 GCA_023690525.1 Holotrichia oblita
ACATACATCGAGTAGGTTTCCACGACCGTTGTTAATTGTACTGAAATATCTGATCGGTTTTAAAAATACTCTTCAATTTTAAAGTAATTCAGGCGTTGATCCGGAGAAGTTTCGCAGTTTTAAGTTATTATCTTTGTAAACATTTTCTATAAGATTAAACATTAAAGCAATTGTCATCTTCCTAGGTCTCAACAACTTAATTTAATACTATTCGAAAGCGTAGCAGTACCAATATTTATGACCAAAAATGTAAAAAATTGGAGAATTATGCACTTGAAACACATACGCACTTAACTTTCCTCTTTTACACAAAATCTACGCAGGTGAGAGAATAAAAGACGAGAATTTAATTGTCAAATTATTTTGGACAAAAGCATTAACTACACTTTCCTTTGTTCACTGAAGGGTTTAACTGAACGTGAAACAAACACGGTCTACAACTTAATGCACTAATTAACTTTAGAAGATTTAAAGTGGTCTAGAGGAAAAATTCTTATTGTTATTGGTAGTACCAAGATTTTCTACGTCGAAGTGATCAACTTGTTAGCGTCTTATTTCACACTAATGACAACTTAATTTACAGTGTTGCAATTTAAACATTTTACCTAACGTTATTAAGAGATTATACATGCATATGTATGCATTACCAATATATTTAATAAGGCGGTGAAAGACGATCTTTGAGTATAAACAAATCGAGAAAAACAACCAGGCAGCACGAAACAATTGATTATCCTTATCGCTGTGGTCGATACTACCTACTTAGAGTTCTGAATCATCCATTGTAATTGGTATAGTAGTTGCTGTATAATCTTCGATTAGATGAAACATTCTTACCATTGTGTGATTCTCTTTTTAAGGTACGCGTTTGTTCCAGTATACATATTTACTTTATAGGTACTGTTTTAAAAAAGACGGATTATAAATATTCCTTTAACTGTGAGAAAGTAACCTTGCAACTCCGTAATAATAGATATGAATTACAAAATGTGTAATTGACTATAAAGATTTCTATTGAATTAAAGCAGTTGAAAGAGAAATTGTCAATTTCAATTAATGCTGTACTTCCGTCTGGTGGAGGAATTTCCTTTCCAAATGTCATAAATGAGCCGCTATTTCTGTTCTATCTGTCACCTGCTTACAGAAAATATTTATTTGAAATAATAATACATGTTATTTCAATAAAGTAAACAAAATGATAAATGAGGTGTCCACAGTCTTGAATTAGTATTACTGTTTCTAAATTTTTGCAAGTCTTGTAATTTCGCTGCATGAAACGGAAAAAAGAATTTCCTGTCAATTGCCAATATATGTATGCACCAGAAAAGATTTTAAATTTTTAATTGTAAAAATGTTCTTTATTTTAAAGGAAATTACTTACTTCAGTTACCGACATTGAATGAGATAATGCAAGAAAATTCTTAAATAAAAACATTGGTGTAACAGGTCTTTCTGTTGTACAGTCTCAATCACTGCGTCCTAAAATCAATTGACCAAACGATTGGATTAACGCCATCCTTTTAGAAGCTAAGAAAAAATGCAAAAAAATTAATTAGTACTTAAGAGTTGCAGCAAAACATAATAACTCATGAAAATTAAGTGAATTCGGCCAAAAAAGGCAAACCCAATACAATACTTTATAAGCTGGGGTACTAGAAAGAAGATTCGTTAACGATTGTAGATATACTAGTAAAGCATAATAGGACATAATTCCGGTAAACCAGTTACAGTTTCAACTTAGACTACCTCCGATACCAGCTTATATTATCCCCAGCGCTACCTGGTTTTATAGCCAATATTCGAACTGTGCTACCTGATCCTGGACCGAGTTTAAGCTGACATCTGGCAGCGAAATCGGTTGTGTCTCAATTGCTGCGTAGAAGAAGCCAGTTCAGCCTAAAAATTCAACTTTTCGTTTATACGACATTTATGAGCCCGATTCTTACGTACGGCTCCCTGGTCTGGTCCAGCTCTGCAGTCTCTCATCAGAAAAAGTTTAACATCCTTTAAAATAAGACCCTGAGATACATCGTTGACGCACCTTTGGTATGTTCGTAGTGTACAGACCCATCAAAACTTGAATATGCTAGAATCTCTCGTTCTGACAATCCTCTGGTTAGGGAACTGCCCCACCTCGACTTTGACATCCCTTCCCCTCCGCTCTCTCCTTCTGGAGGGTGGCTAGGATTTCTACCACCACCGAGATGACGTAACCAACATTTCTAATTCGACATCCCACTCTGGAGGGTATTTTTCTAGTCTACATTTTGTCCGCTTTGTTTTGTTTTGACTGCTTTACCTTCCTAGGACTCCTTTTTGGTCCCAAATTTAATTTCTCTACTGACGATATTTAATAATAGTTATAATCAACGGGGGATGGTCCTGTGCTACTTAGAGGACTAAGGAGTTTAGGGGCTAAGGGCCCAACCCTGGAAAGGGGATGGAAAACCTTCGTCTAAGCTGGTATCTTTCAATTCCTGAAATATTTCCACTTGTAGGTCAATGAAATTGTTAATTAAATACCAATTTATTCCATATTGTTTTCGTTAATAAGACTTCTCCAGTGGATCCAATTGTTTTATTGACCTACAAGTGAAAATATTTCAGGAATTGAAAGATACATACATAGAGGTCTCAAAATAGATATACTAACTATTCGTCTAAAAATTCTCTCAATAACATCCCTGTGTTCGACATAACTTTTAAGATCAAATGTTAGTTTCTTATTTCAAACCTACCCCAACTTCACTCATCTTGCAATGTATACAGATAATAGTGAGGGTCTACTTGTTTTTAGAAGACGATGACTTAGTGTAAGGCAGGTTAGAGTCTGTCATCCATTATTTACCGAACTAGATTGAAGTTAGATTAAAATTAATCCAAATAAGTGGAGACGAGATTATCTCGGAAGTTAAACCTCTTCCAATTAATATTTTTATTGCGGATATTGTGCAGAACATATCTTTGACACTAAGCTCACTCTTCATCAGTCATCAGAATCCTCTCTCTATTTGAAACCTATATATTTATTTTAAAATTAAAAACTTGGCTTGGCTTTCGGCAGAAAATCAAGAATCCCACTATCCTGCGGCTAATACCTTTGAAAGACGCAAGATTATCCCTACACCACCCCATTGCCCCAACCATTACTGATGATAAAAAGAAAACAACAGAAAGTAAGGAGAAATTGGTCAGCAGGGCCTTGTGTAATATATCTGTATCCGACACAACTTCCGAGATCGAATACTAGGTTGCGTTTTTTTTTCTATTTCAAAGCTACTTGTGATGTAGGCATGATTATTGACACTTGAATTGCTATATTATTCACTTTAACCCACTGAACACCAAACAAGTTTTAACTAAAACACCGACGCGTTTCAACAGCAATGCTGTCATTATCAAGGCGATAATAAAAACTGGTTAAAACTTAGTTTTTATTATCGCCTTGATAATGACAGCATTGCTGTTGAAACGCGTCGGTGTTTTAGTTAAAACTTGTTTGGTGTTCAGTGGGTTAAAGTGTTTAGTGTTCTACTTCTGCACCAAGAGATCCAGTGAAGAACTTTGCTATATTATTATCTAAAACTGTAATTATTCTCGTTTAGGAGTATGACATAGAACTGTAGGGATGTATCGATCAATCTATATTTTCAAAAATTCATGATATTAATTTAAAAGTGAACGTTCAGAATTATCGATTACTGAAAAAAAAACCAGAGCAATCAAAATTTACTATGACTGTGACTCCTTTTCATTATCTAACGAATTGTTTATATCATGTTGCATAGTGTTCAGAAAACACTATGCAACATCGTAGTTCACCTTTCAAGAATTATCTTCTTTGTAATCAAACTGTTAATATCATCCATATATCCAATATACATCCAGAATTACGAAGCTTTTTTTGCTGTGTTTTAAACAAAACTGTTTAAGTGGTGCTGAAATCTCTTGGTAACTCTATGTTGATTATATTATAATAAACCTATCCATGATGTGATTTATTTAATTCTATATATCTATTTTCTTATCTCGTTTTACTGGTGTAGAAATACACTAACGTTATTAACATTACAAACAACTAGTAGCCGTTTACGGCGCGTTAACCTAGAATACCTATCTATTATCAGCAAGCAATTAGTAAGACACTGACACGGTGACAATAATATTCTCCGGTTTCTGTGTCCGGACTCGCTCGATAAATTTTAATAGCCATCATCATGACAGCGTACAGTAAAACACGAAACTCAAACGATTATTTCGAATTTCTAGCATTTACTCTCAGACGACCGACGGTTTGGAAATTAGAACAGGTTTCCCGCATGCATCGCGCTGTAGGTCACGACTCAGAATTACAGAACGGATTAGAAGTGTTTGCTTACAATACAATCATAATAATACCAAACTATTGAATAGTAAATTGTTCTCCTGTAAAACATCGTCACGTAATGGGTTTAAAGAAAAGACAATAACGTTTCGTTTACGGTACGATGAATCGAGCTAGTAACATGAAAAGACGTACTAATTTTTCACTATGATCGATCGCATGCTTGATTTATAACCGGATTTGATGGATATGGAAGGTTTATATTAGAAGCACGCTTTATCTTAATTGATATTAAAAAAATCTGGTAAGATATAAAAATAAACTACGCGCTTTCAAGTTTATAGCTGTTTATATAGCTGACATATGTATATAAGTATATACATACATACATACACTGAAGAGCAAAGAAATACTTTAAATATTTTACAGTTTCCTATAGTTAAAATAACTATGAAGGAACATTTCTATGTGATGTATCTAAACCTGAAGATAGTAAAAGAAATTGCCAGGAAAATTTTTACGTTAAAGACTACTTTCATACTCTTTAAGGATATACAAAACAAACTATTCGAGTTACTTTTACTTAGTAGTTCTGTCGTAGGTAATTCATAACTGGGCGACATAAACACATTCTTTTTAATCGTACAGCAATCTTCATTAACAAGAGTAAAAGCGTTTCTCCTACAACGATAATTAAAAAAACATTATCGCTACTAGAACAAAAAACGACGAGAGAAAAAACATTACACGTACTGCCTGTGGAATACTTTACATGTCGTCCGAACTTACCTACAGATAAAGAAAACTAGAAACAAAGAAATTCATGTTTCGGAATTGTTTCTTGCCCTTGTCATCGCAAGTAGTCAACTTTCATAACCATTCGCGCATTTACGTTGCTTTCCTCGCTTAAATTATGTAGATTAACATGTGAAAATAGAGAATCATAAATGTACAGAGTGTCTCTTTAGTGCGTCCAAGTACCATATCTTCCCTTGTAAATATTTTTTCGGAAAAACAATTACACGGAGGTTACTTGAATTGATATGGCATATGTTCCAAAATTACTTTCACTTATACAGGGTGTTCCATTTTCACTGAATAAAATACAACTTTGTTATTTTAAATATAATGGTATAATTTTTTTCAATGCAATCGATTTTAAGCATTATTTGCAAATGTTTTGTATAGGGTTCGCTGTCCCTAAATTCAACTGTTTCGAAGATATTTACAATTTTCCGTAATAATTTCTTATAGTACCATCTTAAAAAAAAAATTAATATTGTAAAGCCCTTTGAAGCGTAAGGTACCAAACTTCTGTAAACGAAAGTAAAGGGTCATAGATACTGAGAACTGTCGTAACTTTACAACAAAATTTATACAGGGTGTGCAGAAATTAGCAACCAATTCAGATATCTTCAAACATAAAAAATTGTTTTTTTTTGTTAATGGCATAGTAGTTTTTATTGCAGCACTTGATTCAGCAAGAAGTTCTACATCGATTCGTATTAAAGTCTCATATACCTATTTTTATTAGTTTTTGGAACACCCTGTATAAGTGAAAGTAATTTTAGAACATGTGCCATATCAATTCAAGTAACCTCCGTATAATTGTTTTTCAGAAAAAATATCTACAAGGGGCGATATGGTACTTGGACGCACTAGAGAGACACCCTGTACATAGTCGACTTTACAGTTTCGTCGTCTTGCTACAAGGTTTGTTCGGATACGCGGCCGCTTATCGAGTTTATGACAGTTATTATTATTATTAAATGAAAGGTATTTCTAGAGCAGCTTGATATGGAATCGGTGATAAAACCAGTTCGTTATGCATGCCATAGAAGGTGGTAAATCAAGTGTATGTGGATTTTTAAATTTAAAAAGTAAAAATTTGAATAGAAAGTAAATATATGTATATTATATTTCCTATTTAAGCTGCATTAAAAACATGTTTTCGATTGTTTTATATAATTTGTTAAAAACAAGTTTTTAACTTATTTGCCGGAAAATTTGGATAATCTCTTCGAAATTCTTCTGCCCATGATTATCGATATTTTACTAGGGATGTGTAACCACAAAAAATGAAAATCAATTACGTATAAATCACTTCAAAAATAATACATAATTTTGAATTAAACCATAGCAACCATACCAATGAACCATCAAAGGATGGTCTGCCAGAGCACAGCCACGATTTTATATTAGAGAAGAAGAAACTGTATAAATAATTTGTACGACAATTATTTTTAAGTTAAAAATTTCATGCAATTTTTTTTTATGATAGCATTTTTATAAGAACTTTTTGAAATTACATGTCTATACAGTGTGATGCAAAACTCAAATACAAGATTTTTTAATTTTCCCTTAATGAATTTGTACTTCAGGTTTTATTCAACATTTTCTTATACTTTAACCCAACAGTTTTTGAAGTATTTGGAAATAGTTATAAATTTACCGTTTTTGAAACATAAAATTTAACATTAAACTTTGCAATAACTGGGAATTATTATTCGACGTTATTGAGCATTCTACGAGAAAAAATTATGGATAGAAGACGTGGAAAGTTGTCCAAAGGTGTTTTATTTTTGCAGAATAAATTCTCTGCATACAAGTCGCATGAAAAACAGTTTTAAAGCTCGCAAATTTTCTTCCAACGAATAGGTGATAACCGCTGCGGAGGCCTGGTTTGCAAAGTAAGATAAGAAAGGTCTAGAGGCATTACAGATTCGTATAACTTTTAACTTGCCATTGTTGAGTAGATAATTGGTTCTGTTTCAGTTTCTTCCCTTTTGTTTTTCGAGATTCTCTTAATTTTTATTTGTGTTTGTTTTGCTGATTTCAGGTCATCATTCCCAAAATTTGAAAATTATTTTTAAAATTTAGATGTAAAAAATCACCATCTTGACAAAACATAGTGAACCAAAATTTTGCCAAAATGATCTGTGTTTCGCCACAACTACAAGTTTTGGTCACAGAAAACCCTCATTCGATTCAATAAACTCAGAGTCAACACCGATGTAATAGAAAGGCGTTATTTGATACGATAGTTTTTAAAGAAAGATTTTCTAAGATTTATATTGGTACAATTT
This sequence comes from Holotrichia oblita, assembly GCA_023690525.1. Lineage (NCBI taxonomy): Eukaryota > Metazoa > Arthropoda > Insecta > Coleoptera > Scarabaeidae > Holotrichia > Holotrichia oblita. The sequence goes on from CM043019.1 coordinate 117,861,022, forward strand.
CCTACGATTTTTGTTTTCCCCAGAAATGAAGATGTCATCAGAGTACTACGTAAATTTTAATTAAGATTAAGATCAACATCTTTAAGGTTATTATAATTTTTCAGAAATTCAGTTTAATTGATTCAGAAAGATTAGTATTTTCCATGCTTTGGCAAAATTTATTTGTAGCCTTTTTGGCAACCTTAAGAATCATCTAGAACAATGATTCTCAACCTGTGGTCCGCGGACCACTCGTGGTCCGCAGGCAATTTTCATGTGGTCCGCGAAGCAAAACATCTAATTAATTTTAATCTTGAATCTGGACAAAAATTAATGCATCTACCGAAATTGGTTTACTCAACATGCAACTACAATATTTTTTGCGGTGAGTTTCACTTCTCCTGAAGTGTGTTTTTGCAGTATCGTGTTGACGGCAGTAGCGCTGGTATCAAGTTATCTGAGGAGTTCCTGACTTCAACTGCGTTGCAAAGTCACACAATAGGCAAAGACATTTTTAAAGCCATTGACGAATATTTCAAACTCAGAAACCTTTCCTGGAAAGACTGTGTTGGACTTTGCACCGATGGTGCTGCGGCAATGACAGGACACAAAACAGGTTTGCCAAGTTTAGTCAGGAAAGAAGCAAACAGTGATATTGTTTTAACACACTGCATTATTTGTAGAGAGATGCTTGCTGCCAAAGGTTTGAGTCCTGAACTAAATGAGGTTTTGACTACTGTGGTAAAGGCTGTGAACTTTATAAAAAGTAGCGCTCTCAACTCGAGACTGTTTGCTATGTTATGCGAGGACATGGGATCTATTCATTAGAATCTCCTTCTGCATACTGAAGTTCGGTGGCTGTCCAGAGGCCGGGTCTTAGCCAGATTTTATAAACTTAGAGAAGAAGTGTGTAGGTATGTTCTTTGATGAAAAAAAAACCTGATTTAGCCAAAACACTACGTGACGGTGAATTCATCGCTAGGTTAGCTTTTTTGGCCGATATTTTCGAACAACTCAATATTATGAATCTTGGCCTCCAGGGACCATCAAAACTGCATTTGACCTATGGAACAAAATTGAATCATTCAAGAAAAAAATATTGTTATGGAAGTCTGAAACTGGAAAAGGATCGTTTGAAATGTTCAACTTGTTTTCAGATTTTATTTCTGAAAATTAAGGTTTAAATAAAGAAAATTTACATACAGTGGTTAAGCCCTACGTTGAATCATTTGAAAATTATTTCGAGAAGCACTTCCCGGTTGATACGGATGTAAGGAAGAACAATCTGTGGGTACTTGATCCCTTTTAAGCTTGCAGTAATAATAATCTATCTATTCGTGAACAGAAGCAACTTATTGAAATATCGTCTGATGCCCATTTCAAAGTGATGAAATCTCACTCTGAAAACGTTGCAAACTTTTGGTTTGGATTGATTGATGAAAGTCCACTACTCAGTGAAAAGGCACTGAAACTTCTTTTTCCTTTTCATTCCACTTATCTCTGTGAAACAGCATTTTCGACTTTAAATGTTATCAAGAATAAACATAGAAATCGTTTATTAAATTTGAATGGTCCAATGAGACTGGCATTGACCCCTTTCAAGCCGAATATTGAGAAACTTTCAGGTGAAATGCAAAATCAAGGAAATCATTAGAATACAAATTTGGCAAGTTTGTAATTAATAAAATACATTGATAAAACTTTAGGATTCATTTCATTTTACCTAGTGACATGTATGAAAGTAGCGCTTATTTATTACATTTTATGGGCATGACATTCGAGCATAAAGACTTTAATTTAACATCATAAAGTTTATAACCTCAAATTAAATGTCAAGGAATAAATGTCATTATGTGAAAGTGGCTAAAGTAACAATCCATTCACATAGCCTACTCTAATTATGATTTTGTTCGATGTGTCTGTATTACAATATGAGCAAATAGTAATAAATTCAAACGAATGTACAAAGTAAGTTTGAATATTTTCTTGATAAATATAGAAAAGAAACAATTGAATTTTAACTAAGAGTTTTCATACTTTTGGAGGGATGGCCGATTGATTTTATGTTGATATCCAATTTCTGTTACATATATGAACTATGAATGGCTGCAAAAAAAACAATATTCTCATGAATCATTTAAAACCTCATTTAAAACCAACCTTTGTCCTATGTAACTGTTGTGGAAATCTTAATTCTATCGTATGTGGTCCGCCTCAGATTCTGAAGTGTACGAAGTGGTTCTCAATAGTGAAAAGGTTGAGAACCACTGATCTAGAAGGCTTTGAAAATATTTTCAAATATTTAAGAAAACACGGAAAATGAAATATGAATTTATAGTTTTGACGTCAATATTTACTAGTTTTCGTCTGCGAAAGAAAATATTGAAATTTTTTATCGTATATACCTAGATGGTTTTTGTATTATAATATTCCAGGTGGCTCTAAAAATACTATTGGAATAAGTAATGAGCATATACATGTTCAATGACATTATGTAAACTAAAAAATGCATAAAAATAATTATAAAAATGTATAAACAATCTTTAAAAAATTATTATAAATTAATGAGTTGTGTTGATTATCTGCTAACCCAGCTTGTACTCCTAATAAAGTGTTCTTTCTTATTGTGAGAATAAAAATAATAGTTTAAATTAAGTATACATAAAAGTGTGAGCATTTATAGTAATCGAACAAAATTATTTAAAATACGAAAAAATGGAATTATCACGAGAAAACTTTCGCTGCTTACTATGATTTCGAGAAAGACTTGGGCGCGTATGAGTGTGAGGACAGTTTAAAATCGGCATTTGGGCTACTGTTTATAGATGGTATAAAGAATTTGAACGAGGTTGCAAGTCGATGGTACACAGAAAAGGAGCCGGTCGTCCTTTAAGTGCTGTTAACCCCGAAAACATTGCTGCGGTGTGGGTTGCACTACCTATGCAATGTTAGAGTCCAATTTGAAGATTGGATCCTCGCAAGTGAGATCAATATTGCACGAACATTTACATTTGAAAAAGATTGTAACTCGGTTTGTACACCATCATCTGACAGATTTACAAAAAGCAGAACGTGTTAAAATTTGCCAACAAACTTTAGATATGTTGAATGCTGGAGGCCATCAAATTATTTCTAAATTTGTAACTGACGATGCCGTTACCGTTGTTTGTTGTTCGCACTTGCCAAGAAAGCCGAATCGGCAGTGTTTTTTAGAAGTACGGGTTTGGTGGCCGCAATTAAATTAGAAGATCATAAGACAGTTACCGCTAAATGATCTGTTGAAAATTGTTTGCTTACTGTATTCAGTAAAGTCCCAAGAAAGGGCACTTTAGGGCATGTTACATCATGATAACGCGTTGTCCCATACTGCAGGGACAACCGTTCAGTATTTAGCGGAAAACAAATCCCTAAAGACAGCTGGTTGAACGCTTTTAAACTATGGAAGGGGAGAATGGTTAAGTGCATTATTGTAAATCGTAATTACTTTGAACATATTTAAAATAAAAATTCTAGAAACTTGTATCAATCTTTCTATTCTCAATAATTCTAGCTTGTCCCTCGTATAAAGTACTCAGGAGTATTCGTACAGTACTAGTTGAAGTTTATTCTTGAAAATTCACATCATATTTTTGAAAAAATAATCATATGATTTAAGGGAACAGGATTAAACTATTTCAAAACAAAATCTATATAAAGAACTTTTAAACTGTTCTCCAATATAACTCCATTAAAACTGAATTATAATCGTAAATTTATTTTATTAGTGAATGGTGTAAAGATTGATTAAATATAAACGTTTCTCTAGTTTTGCTAGGATATAATCTTTTTTATTGCATGTCAGTCTTGATAGTGACCGAAATACTATGCATATTTAAAGAGAAAACATATACTCCTAGATTTTATTAAATTAATAACATTTTTTTGCATTAAATTCATATTATTTAGTTTTAATGGCAATATAATCTAACATGCAAATATAGACAGTCTGGCAAAACTATGGAATTATGCAAATATATTAGTTACCATTATATTTACATCAAAATTGAAAGAAGATGCTGTGACCTACAAAATTATCTAACAAATATGTATGTATGTAGTAGCCGCTAGATGTCTCTTGAGTAACTGGTTTTGCTAAACATAGTAGTAATAATCTACTACTACTACTCTCTATTAAATCTGCAATATAAATTAACTAAACAACGTTTGTAGTTATCGTTATTGGTTTGAAACTTATACACAACTTTGTATTAATGCAATAAACTTTCTGCTGATCGCAATCTAGGATACCTTCAGTTGAATACCTTGTTATCGTAACAGGTATGCACCAACATTTTGTTTTATTTTATCTAATAAAAACTACCAGTTCCAATCTACATTTAAAACTATACAATCCTGTTTGCATATGTATCTAGACATTAATTTCATAAATTCACTGGATCGATCGCTTTTAATGTCGAAGAGAGCACTAGAGAAGTAATTTACATAAATTAGCAGTAAGCTCGACTTTGAATTATATCATAATGTTACGAATAGCTATTAAATGCGCGGAGTGTCGTCTACTTTTATTATATTAAGATATATAAAAACGGGAAAATAGAACAATAAAGAGCTGTATGCATTACAGAGGAATTGTAATGATCCTATAAACATAAAGGAAGTTATTAATCTTGAATGCAATTATTGTAATCAATATGTGCATGCGATATAACCTTGTTACATAAAGCTGGTATTTTTTTAAAACTACATAAATACACAATACTTTCATAAGACATACCAGTATTAGAGAGTACTGAAATCTTGCATTTACACTTAGAATCCACTTCTTTGGCTACAAAAATCTATAAGACCTTACCTTTTTGCGCCAAGTAGAGGTTGTGCTCAACATGCATTGCTCTTTGGAACTTGAGTTGCTAAAGGTTTGTACATATAAGGCATACAAGGCCTATAATTGATTGAACCCTACATTTTGAAAATGTTACTTTTCCAATTTTATGGATATATTTCAAAGACCATTAAAGACGATGATCATCAGAATAACTAAACGTGACGACCAACTGAACTGTTGTGAACATCTATACAGGAAGAAGCAATCGTTAACAAGTCTATGGTATGACTTGCAACAAATTCCTTCGGTATATTAATATTCCGACATCATACAATTTTAATTACAGCTTGTGCATAGTAACTACATAATTAACGTTATATAACCAGTGCATTCAGGTTCGTATGCATTTATATTATGCAGAATTCGTGGGCAGTAGTATTTTGCGACGCCTACTTTAAGATATATGCGGAGGAGAATTCATAATAATATTTACTTCCTGCGCTAGCAGTTTTGTATGGTACAAAACGTGATAAATGTTATTTATGCCAACGTGCAATTAATAACGAACAAGATCATCAAGTACTGTTCATATTACAAAATAGATTAAATATTATAAGAGGCCAATAAGTTTGTAGTTGATATTATATACATACTTACTTATATTAATATTTTAAAAAAGACAATATGATTTATAGGATGATTCTAGTTTTAGAATTGTGTAACAAACAAACTTAAAGCAAACCACTGTCATCAAAAAAAGTGATATAATAAACGTGACATCCATTATCTACGCATCAAAGATCTTCTGTTTCTCTAAGACTGGACTGGAACTTCTTCCTCTAGCCTTTTTATGGCCAAAGAAGGGCGAGGATCTGGTACCAGCTCCCCAAAATGATACTAAACAAAAAATTCTCCGACTGTGAAGCTATTGTAAGGAGTACAATCTAGCTAGCACGATTGCGTGGCTGTATGGTAAAGAACCAGGATGCTATGGCAATCATGCGCAGTAGCCAATTCTGCAACGTATTGAGACAGTTAATTTGAGTTTTTCTGTCACTAGATAGGTTCAAATCGCTCACAGTTTGATCTTAAGGCTTTTCGAATATAGCAACGAAACCAGAACAGATCATCCTCACTAGAATATGGAGCTAACACCACGATATTTAGAAGAGTGCCATGGATCCTAGAACAACCCATTCATCTAAATTACCAACCAACTCATTCAAAAATTGAAATAATTTTGGAATAGTTAGAAGAGGAAATTGTTTGAAACGATTTCAAAATGTATTGTACTGCAGAAAGGCTGTTCAGGTTACGCTCACTGTGACGTAGTGATCTGTTGTGATTAACCTAGTTCCAATCCTAGTATTGACTTGGATACCATGGCTTTTACATCGTCTGGTATTAGAGTCGCCTGTTATATACGTTGAAACCTTAATCAGGCTATTACTTTGCAGGTACGCAATATATGTCCAGTAGTTTCAGTTCTAAATTCATCGAGAAATTGTCTTTCAAAGCAAGTTATTTTCCCTAATTCGTCCCCGCCCCTCCCAAGCTGTATAAAACCAAAAAAATTGTTGGTGTAGATGTTCTTGTTCACATTTTCTTTAACCTAGAAATCTTTCGATCATGAACTCTAATCCCCACCCTTAGATCTGTTTTGGTTCCATACGTGTTTAAAAAAAATGATTCGTTTTCAAATTCTGATCCACCAGAACCTCATTCCACGTTACTTGGAAGGAGCACCATTCACTGTGATAGGCATGCTGTGTGCTGAAATCAATCACTTGTTCAAAGACTTCTAGATATCCGGTTAAATCGTTTTTTTTAATAATATGATAATCTTCATTTGTGAGCGCTGAAAGCGATACCTCTTTTGACCAGCACAGTAGGGGAGACTGGGGTAATGATAGTCACCTAAGGGATAAAATTCATAAAAAATATTTTTCATCACTTTTTTGAGACCTTATCGATCTTAAAACTATCCTTATAATATCTCCTAAGACATTGAACACTTAGAATTCAGTAACAACTTTTGTTTTTGCTTATAACGGAAAGATCAAATTTCAGCTTTGACCATTATTACCCCGACCTTGGGGTAATGGTAGTCTGTGGTGTCATTGACTATTTTCTGGTTAAATAACGATAAATATCAAGTTTCAGTTTTCAATGATGTAGTCATGAATAATGATAACTTGGCATTCATTTATTACAGATAGATGTTATAGGATTACAAAAAATTTGGAAGGCAATGTAAAATTCAATGAAAGATCATTATCAGCGATTTGAAAGTCTGTTTTTTCTCACAGAGATAGTCTATTTTCTCAAGCAGAGATCACAGTAATAACCTTCGGGAGTGTCCCATCCAGAGCACAGTGCGTGAGCCCACAAACCACGAGATGTGCACCTATACCACAATTCATTGTCTTTTCCATCATCTTCACAATAAAAGCAAACGTCTTTGCCCACACCCCCTAAGCTTAGGCCTACTTCATCCTCTGACTCATATTAGCAAAGATCATCTTCATTCAAGAAAGAATCTGTGTCTGATTCAAACAGCGCTTTTTTAACTTTTTTAAGCTTGAATTGTGCAGGAGTCTTAGTCGTAGTTTTAGTTGTAATCTTTTCTACTCCCTCTCTATTTATTTTCGTTTTCATAATGCATTGTTGACCTTTTCTTTCTCGTTTTATTTTAGACTTTTCGTCCTTTTTTATTTTTCTTTCACTCTTCAATCCGCTCTTTCATAGGAGTAGATGTCAGGATTTCAGAATGTTGCTTGGGTCTTGCTCTTTTGGTTGCTCCATTAGTCGAGGAACTGCATCCCGGTAAAGGAGAAATAACTTGAATAGGCACTTGAATGGAGGTGGGCTGGTTTTCACCAAACGTTGCAGTTGGCATTGCAGTTGCAGTCGGTTCATTAGACCTATCATCGATCACCTCATCTGGTCTGTCGTGTGAAGAAACCTCTATATCCATGCACACTGGTGTTGAGTCATTATTTTGAAGGATGTCTTCGACTAAGAAGTCTTCATCGGTAAAGATTCCAGGATTCAATGGACGGATGCCAGTAGATCTGAACCCACTTGTTGCTTTGGCGATTGTTGTGACTGACGAATATGCCTTATTAAAGAGATCGGCTATATCATATGGTGTTATCTTGACCAAGTTTTTACACTTCATGAAGAAGTCACATTCCCTCTTGAAGGCAGCTTTCAATGGTGAAGAGAATACCACATCTAAGGGCTGAAGTCTATAAGATGTATGTGGTGGCAAAGAAACCATTATAACTCCATTTTCTCTGTAAAACGCGTAGGCCTCAGCGGAGCAATGTGTGCTGTGATTGTCCAATACGAGCAGCATTTTCTTTTCAACGCTTGCATGAACAAATTCAGCGAAGTGTTTCAACCACGTTAGAAACAGGTCCTCATTTATCCATCCAGTCTTAGAACTTTTGTAAATTGATCCTGGAGGTCCATTTTTTTTCCAACAATGGGGACATACGTGTCCTTGGGAAAATGAACATTGGTGGGACAAACCCTATCTGAGCTCATAGCACAAACAACAGTTATGTTTTTGTCCCTTTCCCAACTTGTGATGGAACCCACTCGTTTTTGTCCCCTCTCTGCTAGTATAAATCCAGAGTCCTGCACTGTCGTGATACCAGTCTCATCAACGTTTCATATGTTGCTCTCCTTAAACTTATACTTTTCGATGACCTCTCCTAAATTACTAAAAAAACGAGCCTGGCTGTATTCAGGTCTTCTACTGTCCACTTAGCGTTTTCCGTTTTTCTTCTATACTTCCTTACCATCTGAAACACAAGACAAACAAAATTGATACCTATGGGGTTATGACGGTCAGTCGACTTGATGACTGCCATTGCCCCAAGCATTGTGACCACCATTACCCCGAACGCGTGGTTTTATTTAACGAGAAAATTCACACCTCATCAAGCAACAGGGTTTCTTATAACAAACAGCACGAAAACACTCCAGCTCTTTCAGCGTCCAAACGACAACTGCCAATATGGCGTGCATTCATGGAGTAGTTCGGGAGCGTTCCGCAAGTAGGCAGCACCAATCAGAGCGATCTCCGTTACCGTCTTAATGAAATATGTAGCTGACCACAATTACCCGTTGACTGTCATTACCCCAGTCTCCCCCAGTTGCCATTACAACTTGATTTGTGCCATATTTTCGCCGATTTTTGTCACTATACTCGAGTAGCGTAAATACCACCAACACTTGATTTAACTAAGATATCATTTTTGGTTTAAGCCCACAGGTTTTCCCAAAAGGCCTTTGATATGTTCAGAAAGCCTTTATAACTTATTTGAGAATTATATCTAAACGATTGTTCCAGTTCAGCTTCTGATTAAGGAGTACTCTCAGATATTTGACCTCGTTGGAATGTGTTAGTTGTTTCCCGTTTAGAAATAGATCATCCAAAGAATACTTCCTCTTTTTGGTAGTCAGAAAAAACATTATTTGGGTGGTTGGAGTGATACTTACCTAATTGTTCTTTCATGTATCATCTATTGATGGTATGCTTTCATCGTGCAATTGCTTGAGCAAATCATCGATGATCAGAAATCAAAACACGGACGTTTTAAAGATGTTACAAAAGAGTTGTGAAAATGAAAGGTACTGATTTTGGTTTTTAAAGTATCAGTAATTGCATTACTGCATTTTCTTATATCAAACGACACATAAACATCAAAAGAGGATACAGTAGCATTTTTTTAAACGATTCTACGTCCACTGCTAAACATATTCCTTCTTAATGGACAGAATTGAGTGTACGAACAGATTTTAATTCATGTATTATTTTAAGGAACAGAATCTATAATATGATTAAGCATATTTAGGAAGCTCAGTCTTGTTATGGCTTTATTATGACTAGACGCAACGCAGCATTAGTTTTAATTGAATCTAGATTTAATACGGGTATTAATGATTAGATCGGTATGTCCGTACACATGTACGTTTGATTTAGATTAATACCACTTACAGATACCAACATGTAATTAAATTACTTTAATCCGTTTGATTTAAATAAATATGGAATAGAATGTTAAGACCGTTGTCTATAAAAAAAGTTTATTTTACAATGTCATCGTTAGTCATGTATCTTCTAGCATTGTAGTTTGATATCTAGATAGTTTGCGACTTTTCTCACGACCATTAATAACTTTCACATACATCTCGATGTCTACAAACAATAGCTCACATATAGAATGAAAGTAAGAGTTTAGGCGGTAGAAAATACATTGCAGTTACAGCAATGCTGGAATTAAATGGTTTCGCCGTTTGTGAATGGGTTTCCAAATTAAACGTTTATAAGTTTGAAAGCGGTAAATGTGCTATTAGGGAGAGAAATGTTAAGGTACACAAGTTAATGTCAAAATAATTATTCTGACATAATTTAAGTTTGATAGTATTAATTGAATTTTGAAGATTGTTGTGCTAGCCTTGATTCTTAATCTTCTTTTCCTTGCGTTGGCTACTTATCTTTTTTAACCTTTAGATGAAGATATGTAATAGATATGAGCTCTCTATAAAATATTGAGCTTTCGCCTGAAAATTTTAGACAAGGATGTCACACACTTAACGTATTTGTTCCTATAAACCAGGTGGTTATCGTATATACATATCTATAAATTACAAAAACATCTACTTGTGAATTAGTCATGCTTCTTTTATGCTATAATAAAAGACACTGAACCATAAAGTAATGCAAATTTCTAATGGTTATTTTACGATAACTTATATTTGCAAATGTTCCACCATTCTAGGTACTTAATATCCGGATTTTTTGTTACTTTAACAGTTTATAGAAAGCGTGGAGTAATGACTGTAAGTATCAGGATGGTTAGAACACTTAATAATCAATGTATACAATGTTTTGTAATTGGATAGCAATACGGAAGAGACGTGTAAACTGTGATATAAAATTAAAAGTGAAGATACCATTATTAAAAAAAAATTACAAGTTGCGAAAAAAAAACACTAGAAAATGTCCACCACTTGCAATTATGCACGCTTCAGCCTTTCCTATTATTAATTCACATACTTTTTCAAGGCTTCCTGGAGTGCTTCTTATAATTTAGCTGGAAACTATTATGAGGTTCCTCTTCATTGTGAATTAAGATGCTCTAGAGCAGGAGTAGCAAACCCGTAGCTCGACAAGCAATGTGTCCCTCACGTACTGTTTCAATGTGGCTGATGTATTCACATTTATCACGTATATTCATAATAATTATTTATTATTTGTTATCTTTCATCTTGATGATTTTTGTTTTGTAAAAATAGTGGTAATTGATTGCACATGTGGATTGGCCCAGAATATGGATGGAAAAAATTAGAAAATATTGATGGAACTGGGTTAATCACAACACATCACCACATCACAGTGAACGTAACCTGAACAGCCCTTCTGCAGTACAATACATCTTGAAATTGTTTCAAACAATTTCCTCTTGTAACTCCAAAACAATATTCCTAAATTATTTCAATTTTTTATTGTTTTTGTACCATTCCCATAACTTTTTAAGCTGTGAATGAGTATTAAAAATTGAAATAATTTAATGAAATAATTAGGTACCAATTATGGTAATTTAGATGAATGGGTTGTTCTAGGATTTCTGCCACTCTTCTAAACATCGTAGTGTTAGCTCCATGGGTTTCGTTGCTATATTGGAAAAGACCCCTAAATCTTAAGATTAAGTGACCGATTTTGAACAAGTCCAGTGACAGAAAAACTCAAATCAACTGTCTCAATATGTTGCAGAATTAGGTGCTGCGTATGATTGCCATAGCATCCTGGTTCTTTACCACACAACAACCCACGCAATAGCGCTAGCCAGATACCCCTTACAAGAGCTTCACAGTCGGAGAATTTTTTGTCCAGCATCATCTTGGGAAGTTGGTACCAGATCCTCACCCAGCGTTAAGACCAGGTGTATCCTTGTACTACTTTGGTCATAAAAAGGCTAGACCAAGGAGTTCCAGTCTTAGAGAAACAGAAGGTTTTTGAGTTGTTTTGAAGGGTCTAATGGAAGATAATACTGAATGAATACCAAGGTGTAAGCTGAGAGAGTTAATCCTAAAATCCTCCTCGTCAATATAACAACTTTTTAAGTTGTGAATGAGTTGGTTGGTAATTTAGATGAATATAGGTTGTTCTAGAATCCCTGTCACTTTTCTGATCGACAGTTTTTATTTGAAAACTATCTTTAAAATGTCCCATAATAGCGGAACCAGGGTGAGGGTGATACTGGAAATAGCAACTGAATATAAAAATTACAATGCTATAATTTTTTGCTTCATCAGAGACGTCGTCAAATGAAGCCAAAACGTCCTTGGGGGGTGGAGGGGGACTGTTACCGGATGTGGCAATTGAATAACAAGATTCAACCCTTTTATTAAAATATCTAAGCGTTCGCCAAAATTTTTTGGCTTCATCAGAGAAGCCATCTAATATAGCAGTAATTATCCGTCTCTGTAATAATACTATTTATTCACAAGACAATTTATTTAAACTGGATCACCCTCCATATACTCCGGATTTAGCCCTATCTGTAGCTTCAAAGAACATCTCGGAGAGCATCATTTTGCAGACGATAACCGATTTGGAAAAAGACATTTATGAATTTAATTACCTATGCTTATTTTAAAAACAAAAAAAACATTTCTTCTGATAAAAAAAAATCATTGTAGGCCATTGTAGTATTATAAATATGATGTGCAAAACCACCATAAAATCAGAACTGCTTGTCTGACCTGGTTTCAAATCAGCTGACCTAGTCAAAACAGCAGCATGTGTCATCAACTCTGGTTTTTAGGAAAAAAGAATGAATGAGAATTAAGAACAAAAGAAAACAGGAAATAAAATGAATCCAAGAAGCATTAAAACCGAAAGAAGAAGAAAAGTACTTATCATCTATTGTTAGAAGGATCACAAATTTTGTCCAACGTTGTATATACTAAAGGGCCTCCAAATTTAATGTTATCTTACTAATGAATAATGTTTTTACATAAATTAATTCGAGGAAGAGATTATACCTATTGCAAACTGGCTCACTCATGCTAACATGTAATGAAAATGTACAAAAAGCCAATATTAATCCACTGGGGAGCTTTTGATTTATCAGATATCTCTCCCTTAAGTAAATATTAACTAGCACATTTTATCTATTACTGTTTACATATTACGTTTTAGTAATGCAAACCTCGCATGCACATATGTACGCAGTCTAGATTATATTATTATTGTTATTATTAATTAGAACAAATCGGTTGTTCTATCGTGAATGTACGGACTGTAAGTGAGCATGTTATAATTATTGATTACGATAATTACCGACGTAATTACATTCTTTAATCGGATATAAGTGTTATTTTATGCGATATGCAAGCCTTGATTTGTGCATGAAAAATAGGGATTGAAATGGAACATAACGTGCAGCATACATGTGCAGATTATTATGTAAGTTTTAAATGAAATACATATAACATAACATAGTAAAATTAGATCAAAGACCGTCATCGTTTAATGTTTTCTTTTATTATTTTACCCTACAATCTAATAATAAATTAGCGAACGGAGATTATTTCAGCAAAAACAAATCTATTCTATTGGATATTTTAAACAACCTTATGTGATATGTTGTTATCCTCATTCAAACATCTTCAATAAAAACCTACGGATTTTCTTTTGTCTCTTTCACATCCTCTCCATTGAAGAGACATTAATTCATAGCTCGACTGACACTAAACACCTGCCCCTTCGTCTCCCAGATTTGCTGCAATTTGTACAGTAATAAACAACATTTTTGTCTCCTGATGTCGACTACTAAAATGTTGGATTTAAGTGCGACTTTTAAAAGTTAATATCTTATTAAAGAATTAAGGTTAACCACGAAAGAACATAATTCCAAAAATATTTGTTATTAGAGTTTGAGACGAAACAAAAGAGGAAACTTATTATTGATTATTTTCAACTTCCCAAACTTCCACGCTTATAGATTACCAAATTTCTCATAGAAACAAGTCTTGGCATAGCAACATAGTAATACGAACGCACAAAGCAGTCTATGCTTGAACCATGCTCCCCAAGCTATATATTTTAGCTGCACCACCCACCACATAGTCTGGATTGGGCTCCATCTATAATTTAAGAAAGCTAACAGATAATGTTAATTTGCAGAAAACAATCAATTGTTTCGTATTGATGGAGTCATTTTGATGGAGTTTGAAGAAATTTATTTGTCGCCTTTACACCTCGTAATACCAAAATCCAAAATTGTAAAAGACAAACATCTTATACTACAATTCTGCATGAATGTTTTCTGTTTACTTTTAAGACCGGAGAAAGAAAATTATTTCGGGTGACCAGTACTTTACATCGAACGATTGTCGTAGCCAAACACTATCCTTTATTTAAATATTTACATCCTCTTCCGTAGCATCAGACATTAACTTTGCCCCTCGCTGTACCTTCTGTATACTTTATACTGCAGTCCGTAGTTTCTTTGAACACACGAAAAGGTTGACGGACCTCGCAACGACAAGAACGAGATTGTTTTAAGGGGCTCCGAAATGTGAGCGTGACCGGTACACGTATTTGTATCATGCCCGGTTCGTCCACCTGGTCTCCATTATAAAGGTTGCCCAAAACATATCCGAAATTTCACTCTCGTCGAGGTTATTACGCTTTTTTTTCTCGATTTTATGCTCGAGGTGCATTCCACCGCCCGCGTTTGAAAAAGAAGATAATCCTGTAGTTGAGTATTTTTGTACTATACACACATATGTATGTAAGTATCGGTTTCGTGTACAGCACGCGCATATCATAAATATACAACGTATTTTCGATTATATTCTGATTTAGAACTGCTTATTATTTGAAATAATTGGAAACATTGCAAGAGAATTAAATAATATGAATTAATTAGTAATTAGGTATTTCTTAGACAGATAGAAATGTACAATAAAAAAACTGTAGAAATTATAAAATTTGAAACCAACTAGTTACAAATCTTTTGTATTTTGAAAGAAGTATAAAACATGTTGTCACGCTATCATAATAGACCAGAGGCTTTTACTTCAGGATCTCGGCATTGGAAGTTCTAGAAGGCAAGAAAAGGTTCGGTTGTTAATTAACAGTAGAAATAAGAGCGTAATATCCCACTAATAGAGCACGAGAAATACAAAGTTACGTGTGGATGCAGAAACAATAAATTTAACTTAAAACTATGAACGACAAATTCACTAGCGTCCATAAGTTTGGAAGCAAGGTGATTATTGGCAGAGATGCATCTACCGCAAAAAAACCGTTTTTGAAACGCGTACATAAACAGAAACGATTAACATGGGCAAGAGGGCATGCAAATTGGTCACCGAATGAATCGTTTGGTACTAAAGGGAGAGTTTGTTCGTCGACGACCAAGAGAGAGCTAGCGAGGGCTAGTGTTATGGTTTGAGGTTGTTTTGCTGGAACAACTTTGGGGGTGATTTAGTGAAAATTAGTGGTACAATGTGGAAAAAAGAATATTTTGATATATTGCAAAATCATGTTATTGCGTGTGTAATCCGTCTTGTCGGTGAGCCGTTTGTGTTCCAGCAAGACAATGACCCCAAAACAGACGGCTCGAATCTGTAAACACTTTTTAGAGGAGAAAACGGCAAGAAATGTACTAAAATTAATAGTTTGGCCCCCTCAAAGTCCGGACTTATCCCCATCGAGCTCCTACAGGATGACCTTGATCGAAAACGACAACTTTAGAACACCCAACAGGAACGCATGGCAACATATTGGGGAACTATCTCAAATATTGCTGCGAAGAATGCTTAAAATTTGTGCAGTGGTTATCAAAGCTAAAGAAGGTCACATAGATGGAAATAAACTTACGAGGTAAATTATAAATAATTTGAATAAATTTGCTTTTATTTGACGATTTTTTTTTTTTTTTTGAGTGAGGAAAAATGCCTTAACGCACCATCAGGGACGAGACCCGTCCCCGGTGTGTGGGGCTCGCACCCACTAAAAAACCTCACTTTGTCAGGTGTAGAATCCATCCCGGAACCGCTGGTCGCATTACTTCAGGATGGCACCTCGTAGTTAGCCTCGATCGGCTGCCTCCATTGCTTGGGTCTCTCTCTTCTTCTCCTTCAGCACCTTCTCGACGAACGTGGCGATCTTCTGCCAGTGGTCGTGTCCGGACAGCATCGTTTGCACGACGTTATCCGGCGTTAAAGGTCCTACTTCGTCTTGTAGAGCGTCTCTGTAGTCACTCCACCTCTCGCATTCGAAGAAAGTGTGGTGAGCATCATCTTCCGCAGAGTCGTGATACTGGCATGTCGCGTTCTCTGCTATACCCATTCGAGCCAGGTATGCGTTGAAATACCCGTGTCCGCTAAAAAACTGGGTGAGGTAGTAATTTACCTCGCCGTGGTCTCTGTCCATCCACTCCGTTAGGTTGCGGATGAGTCTGGCCGTCCACCATCCTCTGGTGTCGTTCTGCCAGCGCTCTTGCCAACATTGTCGTGTGAGCGCTTTAGCGTCCGCTCTTGCTTGTCGTGCACCGACGTCTCGTCGTGTCTCGTAGACTCTCTTCTTTTCTTGAGCCAGTAAGTCTATCGAGGTTACTCCTGCGATCACGAGCAACGCCGGTTCGGAAACCGTACGGTATGCGCTGGCGATCCTGAGTGCTCCCCGTCGCTGTACTGAAGCCATCCGCTTTCTGTACTTGTCCTGCCGTAAGGTGTCAGCCCAGATCTCGCTTCCATACAACAGTATGGAATGGGTGACGGTCATTAGCAGCCGGCGTTTACTCGCCGTCGGTCCTCCTACGTTGGCCATTAGTCGGCTCAACATCGTCGTTACTTTAGCGGCCTTATCGCTCTACGACTGAATCTGTTGCCAGAAGGTCATCTTGCTGTCGAGCCGCAGTCCGAGGTACTTCACGGAAGTTGTAGTGGTTATAACTTCCGTATCCACCGTCATCTCGATCTCCCTAGGGATTCTTCTCCTGGTCAGTAGAACGACCTCGGTCTTCTCCGTTGCCAGGGTCAGGCCGTGTTCGTCCATCCATGTGGTGACTCTTCTCATTACCTGGTTGAGCCTTCTCTGGGCATCCGCCTCGTCACGCGCTAGGATGACTGCCGCTACGTCGTCTGCGTATCCTATCAGATACGCATCTTGCGGCAGCTCCATTCGGAGGATCCCGTCGTAGGACACATTCCATAAGTCGGGGCGCAGTATGGAACCCTGCGCCGCTCCCGCTGTTACCTTCTTGGTACACGGCCCGCCTGCGGTGTCGTAGACCAGCTTCCTGTCGCTAAGGTAGCTGCGTATCATCCTAAGTAAATAGGATGGCGTGTCGAACGTGTTCTGCAAGGAGTCAAGAATGACGTCCCATCTCGCCGAGTTGAAGGCGTTTCTTACGTCCAATGTGACGAGCATCACCAGGGGTCTCGAGTAATGATTTCCCCGTTGAGCGGCTTCGAAGGTTTCCACTACCTGCGCTACGGCGCCGACGGTGGAGTGACCCTTCCTGAAGCCATGTTGTCTCTCGGACAGGCCTCCCGCGTCGTCTATGCTGCTCTCCAGTCGCGTTTTGAGCAGTCTCTCTAGTAGCTTTCCAGCCGTGTCCAGCATACATAGCGGTCTGTATGCCGATGCCGTGGTCGGGTCGCCCTTGCCTTTGCTTATCAGCACTAGTCGCTGTACCTTCCATCTCTTGCAGAAGGATCCTTCTGTTAAACAGCGGTTGTACATGTTCAGAAGCAGATCTGGGCAGACGCGCGCCACAATCTTGAGAGCTTCCGTCGGGTCCAGGTGCCTTCCGGTTTTGTAGGGAGTTCGCCGCCCTTGACAGTTCATCTCCGCTAAAAAGCGGGATGTCGTTCAATAGCTCGTCCTCCATTTCCGTAGTTCTCTCCGGATGAGTAGGGAACAACGTGTCAACGATGTTCCGCATCCGATCTCGTTCGAGGACTGGATTCGCCGTCTTCGTCGTAAGCTTCTGCATGACGATCTTGTACCCAAGGCCCCATGGGTCGTTGTCAACGTCCTGCCGCAGCTCCTCCCACTTACGTTTCTTGCTCCTGTAGATGGCGTTCTTGAGATCTCTCTTGGCGTTCCTAAAGTCCTCGGACTCTAGTTCTGCCGCGTTGGGATCTCGTCGTCTTACTCTGGTTATTCTCCTCTGTATGCCGATGCCGTTGTCGGGTCGCCCTTGCCTTTGCTTATCAGCACTAGTCGCTGTACCTTCCATCTCTTGCAGAAGGATCCTTCTGTTAAACAGCGGTTGTACATGTTCAGAAGCAGATCTGGGCAGACGCGCGCCACAATCTTGAGAGCTTCCGTCGGGTCCAGGTGCCTTCCGGTTTTGTAGGGAGTTCGCCGCCCTTGACAGTTCATCTCCGCTAAAAAGCGGGATGTCGTTCAATAGCTCGTCCTCCATTTCCGCAGTTCTCTCCGGATGAGTAGGAACAACGTGTCAACGATGTTCCGCATCCGATCTCGTTTGAGGACTGGATTCGCCGTCTTCGTCGTAAGCTTCTGCATGACGATCTTGTACCCAAGACCCCATGGGTCGTTGTCAACGTCCTGCCGCAGCTCCTCCCACTTACGTTTCTTGCTCCTGTAGATGGCGTTCTTGAGATCTCTCTTGGCGTTCCTAAAGTCCTCGGACTCTAGTTCTGCCGCGTTGGGATCTCGTCGTCTTACTCTGGTTATTCTCCGCCTAAGCTGTAAGCATCTTTTCCGGAGGGTCGCGATCTCGTCGTTCCACCAATACGCAGATCTTCTGTTGTATATCTTTCTGCGCGGCATAGAGGCGTCGCAGGCGCGACATATCAGGGCCATGGTCGCGTCCGCAATTGTCTCCGCCGAACCGGTACATTCCATGACGGCATCCTTTCCTCGAGCGATTGCATGAGCCAGTGCGTCTTCATCCAGCTTCGCTACGTTCCATCGAGGACCGGGCGGAGCAGGATTTCGCCTGATCGGCTGCTGTCTCGTCACGTTGTAGCTTATGTACTGGTGGTCACTTCCGGTGTAGTCCTCCATGACTCGCCAGTCCACGATGTCCCGCACAATGTCCTCCGAGGCCAGTGTGATGTCCGGTATCGTCTCTCCGTAGCCTGGTCTTCTGAACGTGATGGTGTCTCCGACATTTACCACGCTGAGTCCGAGTCTGGCCGCCGTGTCCAATATACGCCTCCCTCGCGAATCGGTGTATTCCATACCCCATTCCACGGCTTTGGCGTTGACGTCTCCTCCTAGAATAATGGACCCTGCCATTTCTCGAAGGTCGTCTTCCAGGTTGTCAAGCTTGCCCTGAAAGTCCGCTATCGGCTCGTTGGGTGTGAGATAGCAGCTCACGTAGGTGATGGTGCCGCTCTTTACCCACACGTATCCGTTTCGGGCTCCGTGGTTGTCGACCATGACGCTGTTCGTGTCCGGGATCCATATAGCTGCAGTGCCGAGTGTGTCCCTGTACCACCCGGTGCATTCCTTATCCCGGTATTGTTCACTGATAAGCAGCAGATCTACTCCGGTGTCCAGTTGTAGTTGGATGAGGAGATCGTCTGCTGTTCTGCTTCGGTGCATGTTGCCTTGTAGGATTCTGTAGGATTCTTTATTTGACGATAGTCACTTATTATTCATAATAATATTCATAATTTATTATAATCACAATAAAATTTTGCTCTGTCTGTGACTTGTAAAATCGGTTGCTGCTTCCAAACTTATGTATACACACGTGTAAAACTCAAAAGAAAGTTGAAGAAATTGTCCAAATATCCACTTTTTTTCTGTGGATAACACAATCCCATTTTGAAAGTTCTTGTCGCATTTCACAAAATGTGTGCTGATTGAGTTTTATTGATTACACTACGTACACCCTATTTGTGATATAACTATAACAATTCTCATTTTACTGATCAACAATATACAGGGTGTAGCATTTAAATTGACAGAGATTTTAAGTTTTTTTTATGAAATTTTACAAAAATTTTCTCTGCACTCTTTACATTGTAGCTCAGTTTCTGATATGGTAGTTCTAAGAGAACAATGTCTCTTAGAAGTTCGTCTGCTTAACACGTAATCAAAAATATTTTTTTGTTGGTTGTCATAAATTTCCGATATTGTGATTGACGAAAATCGAATAGAAGAACATTGCAAGCTTAATATCTTAAAAACTTTCAATTTCTTGACGTTAGAACTATACATAAAATACTAGATATTTGCTTCTCATGTAGAAACAAAAAGAATGAAAAAAAAACAAAGTCGTTTTTCATCTAAACGAAGTGTGACACCTGTATAATCGGCATTATTTTAGATTTATCGATTTTGGAAAAACTAAACACATATCAATTTAAAAAAGAAACACTTATCTCTTTTAACAACAGATAGAATTGAAGAAGAAATTGCCTCAGTACATTTATATAAGTACATGCAGTATTGAAACTGAACTGGGTACAATACACTTATGAGTTTACATACGAAATTAATTTCAATCTCAATCCCATTTCGAATACTTTCCAATTTGTTGCCAATGTAGTGACCAAAGTTATCTGAATTTAAAGCAAATAAGCAATAAGGTATGACATAACTCCTCGCTCATAATCCAATTAGAAAGTCAACTAAAGACATTAAGCTAATGAACAAGCTAAAGCAAATGAGGTAATACAGCGAACAGTACAGAACACAAGAGAACCTATAAGCATCTTGAAAGTTAATTACGTCAAATTAGAGTTTTGTGTACATGACTAAATTTGAATCTACACAGTCTCAGATTCAATGAGACTGGTCTAAAGAATACAAAGCGTTTATTATTTTTATTTCTTATTCTTGTTTATTCAAAATAATCTTCTTCTGTGCCAATACAGCGCAGGAAACGTTCAACAAATTTTTCGAAACATTTTTTATACTCATCGACTGGAATGGCCTTTAGTATGGCTGCCGAAGTCTTGGATGACAGGGATAGTATGGAAACGATTTCCTTCCATCGCCAATTTCAGTGTGGAAAATAGCCATGATGGCTCGAACTTGTCGAATTCTGACCCACAATCGTTGTAGAACTCCTAGACAATATTCTGCCTTCACCGTCTGATCTTCTGGGACGAATTTACTGTGGATAATTTCCCTTGAATCGAAGAAAACGGTCAGCATTGTCTTAATTTTGCTTTTCTCTTTAGGCTCTTCTGGTGACATCCATGCCGCACTCCAACGTTTTATTTTCGGCTTGTATTGAAAACACCACGTTTCATCACCAGTTGCAATAGCTTGCAATGCTGAACTCTCCAATCTTTTTGGTCGTCTGTCAGAGAGTGTGGCACGAAGCACGAACAGACCTTGTCTTTGCCCAAATCAAAATTTATCAAAAGATGACTTTTCATCAGTTAACTGCGTAATTTTTACTTTACTATATTCATGATGGAAAATTATCTCTCCACAACAGCATTAGAAGGTGGAAAAATAAACATTTCTAATCAAAGTAACATTCTGCCAAGAAAACGGTCGTATCTACAGGAATATTTCCAAAATAATTGCGAAATGATTTGGTATTTCTCCTAAAGAAAAGTCTACTGTGTTACAAGGAATAATTCCAAACTGGAATAATACAGTATGAAAACAACGTTACGAAACACTTCTAAAACACTTGAAAAAAAAACAAGAAAATCAAATAACCTACTCCATAAAACTATAAGAAAACGATGCTAAAATACAAGTCGAGAAAAAATAATAAATGGAAAGGAACAAACCTAACGCAATCAGAAGCAAATAATGAAGTAGTACACAGATTAATTACTCCAGATCAGAAAAAATTAACAATCAAAGCAGAATAAAGATTAGTATAAGGTAACGAAAAAACATACATACCCAATACGTATCTAATTAAGTAAAGAGATGCAAAACTAAAGCATAAAACTAGCGTAACACACTGTCCCGTAATGTTTTATCTCTTGTGTGATATGCAAAACAACAATTCACAAAAATATAAAGCTCTTGAAAGTGGGACAAGTGTGAACGTGATTTTTGTGTTGATAAAACTTACAGGTATTTATTTAGCATCTAAACCTGAATCGTTCCTGAGATAAAAGAACGGAAATAGGAACAGAATAAGAATTCTTGTGACGGTTTCGCAAGAAATTAACAGAAGAGTTTCATTACAATTTGCAATCCTTGCTTAGAAGCATCAGTTTCAGATTTCCGAACTAATATCACCGACGAATATGTTGAACTTAACAATTTAATTCATGATCACAAATGCAACAGATTTAACGACCAAAGTTTAATAATTATAACTTCCGTTTACTTCGTTAGCAAGTTTACCTTTTCTTTCGCAAATATGCTTCCATAACATGATTCCATCACAATGTAGATCGACAAGCTGACTGTTAAAACAATGATTTCAAGAATTTATTTTTTTCCGAGAACGTTCGGTATCATGTTTTGCAATTCAGCAAACATTTCATTGTCTTCAATATATAATCCTAATGATGTAATCATATTTATTTTGTTCTGTCTGAATACATTCATATACACTAACCATATTTAGCTTAATAGGCTTAAGGGATCACAACAACAACTAAAAAACCTTAAATCTTTTACATAATAAAAGATCCTATCACATCCGTACCCCGCTGTATTTATTCAACAACATTACCACCCCTTTGTTGTCTTGGTCTGTTCTGTCACAGCATTACTCGTGTATTGTGTGTGCGTATTAAATATAAAAGACTTGTCTGGGCACTTCGCTGTCAAATACAATTCAACAAACAAGAAAGTTGATTAAGATTAATATCACCACGCATGGATGAATCTAAAGGAATGAAATAAAAGAATTAAAAAAAACCGAGAGATATGCGCTTTCACCAATATTAAATATGCATAATTTATGGTAAGTACTCGATACATAATAATAACGTTTAACGTTACGTTACATTATAAAAGCGTTGATAATCTGATATTTATAATGTAAGTGGTTAAAGATTCGTTTAATAGAAGAAAAGGAAGAATCTAACAACGAAAAGTTTCTCAATTATTCTAAAAATAAGAAATAACTGAAAGACAGTAACGGAGTACTGGTAACTAAAATAGTATTAACGCTTGATACTCCAAATAATCTTAGGCAAAATGAAAAGGCCCAGTTATTAATTAAGTTCTTTATTGAAAATGTCTAATTTTCGTTCGGGAATGCGAACTTTTTCAGGACAACTGTTAAATAACAATGGAACATAAAAGATACAAAATAGAATGATAAGTGAGACTACTTACACAATTGAACTTATTAAATAATTAAAATTATTCGACGTTGTAATTTTGATGAATAAATAAAATTAATAAAACACAGCTGTGTAAATTTTAAAACCATACTTAAATGCAAAGCCGTTGTGTCGAGGTTTTGCCAGATTGAGGATATTGAAAACAATATTCAATAACATCTAAAAAACAGATCCGTGTAGAGATTTAAACGAAACAAGTTACAGTCAATTGTAAGAAGAAAAATGCAAGTATAAATACAATCAAGTATCAAGAAAAAATGACCAATTTTAAATTTAATGAAGTTACACAAGAAGGATAAAAGTGAAGACAATTAAGAATTAAGCGATTAAATCAGAATAAATGGCACTTAGGTTCTCAACATCCTTCCTAAAATCAATTGAAGTAATAGACTTCTGTATAAAGCACATTTCCAAGAAATTACGTATTGATGACTGATTTGATGGCGTTCAACCACACATTAAAAGAGAATATGCTTTCTGTTCGATCTTTGTTCTATATGTAAAGACAGCATTGTTAAATGTTGAAGAGTCAGAAAGAAATAGAATGGGAAAAGGGATTATTTCCGATATCTAGGGAAGACCTTCAAT
The DNA here is from genome assembly GCA_023690525.1 of Holotrichia oblita. Classification (NCBI taxonomy): domain Eukaryota; kingdom Metazoa; phylum Arthropoda; class Insecta; order Coleoptera; family Scarabaeidae; genus Holotrichia; species Holotrichia oblita. The sequence continues at coordinate 117,884,714 of CM043019.1, forward strand.
CCACAATATGTCAAACATTCGTTCTATATATTTGATCAGGGTGTATTGTTTGCACTGAATTAAATATATCCAAGGCACTACCTCGAACACCATAACAAGTATAATATGATCAACCAGATCGTGTGCCGATAACAATGAAGTCTATCGTAATATGGAAAAAAAATATATAAGGAAACTCGACCAAAAGGCCTATTGTACTCCCATACCATTTTAGCCCTCTCGACCTGGTTGCACCCAGACAAACACGTACGCCACTTAGTCGAGCATTAATTTGCTTGCTCTGGACTCATCTAATCGATCGACCCCAAAGTAAATCTGCCTCTCCCTGTCTGCTACTGAGCAGTCGGTAAGAAGATAGGCTGATGTTTTCTACGCACTTTCGCAGTTTCTACCCAAAGGAGAATTGACTAGGCTCATACCATGCATGTACTTATTTAATGTGCAGTGACCAGTTAAGATTTGTGAGTAATCTCAGTCTGTCTATGCTAATAAAAACTGCCTTCCGGAGTCTATTCTTTCGTTGGACGAATCCTAACAAAAATTTTGATGCTGCCATATGAATGCCATTTCTTGGCGCCTGTTGCTAATATGTCCTCCAGCTTCTTATGGCACCCCAGTGCCTCCTCAGATCGAACTTGACAGCTGTTAGATAGAATTTGGATGGCGATTATTTCGGCCTCGAAAATGGAGGAAAAGCTCTCTAAGCTGATGACTTCGCCATTAGGTTGCCCATCTTTCCAAATTCTAATGCCTGTGCCGAGGTGTCACATTAAAAAATGTATATTTGCTTCACCACGTAAGTTTGAATGATATGCCCTATATTAGGGGGTCATTGACCTTTACCTCACTAAAAGCTCACCCTGTAAATATTTTATCTTAATATAAAATAAATTTCGTACACAATTAGCTATTGGAGCATAAAATTGTTGTTCATTTTTTACAAAATTCTATGATTTTTATGCACAATATCTACAAAACTATTTCAATACCAAATAAGGTAATACATAAACAAAATCTACCACACTATAACTAATCTTTATATCTTATCATTTACGGTAGATACTGACTGCATTACCTACAAAATAAACGCAGGTATCGTAACGTGCAGTGCATGCACATTTGTAGGAAGCACATCTACATAACTTGAGGGGCATTTAAACTTGTCTGTATATGTGTGTATACATTCGCAAAGTGTGTAGTAAAGGAATTTCCCACACCAGCCGTGTAGAAAGGAACCGTTGGTGTAAGTCAGCAAACGGCGTCTGTCTATTTACTGCTTTCGCGGAGCGCGTTACTACTTTTACAGTTGACGACTTACGAGAAAATTAATGATTTGTGAGAGAGCTATGATGCTGTAACTCGTGCGTGGTTCATATAAACGTAAAGCGTGAATTAATAACTGGATATTTTGTCATTTTATTTTGACATAGGATATGAATGCGATGAAAAACAAATGAAATTAAGTACTGAAAGAGATTAAAATAAAATTTGTGTGTTGTTTACTTCTTGTGGCACTCTATCTGGACACGTTATAATTCTTTAGTGGTATCGAATATTGTTGTTTGTAAGTATGATTAGTTTAATACTTAATTTGAATATTTTTGTGTATTTTCATTGGGAAATAATTTAGCCGATACTGGGCATCAATATTAACTCTAAAAATTGTCGGTATTTCCTGTTTTTATTCTTTTTAATTAACTTTCTATACTATATATAAAATACTTCTTTACATATTATTTTAGAAATTTACTTTATTTAAATAATGGTATTGACACAGTTACCGCATTTAAAAGTAAATGTGTATATATCAATCAATTAAAAACCCATTATCAATAATTAATTTTGTTAATTACCTGAATAAATTCAACAGCTTTGTCAATACCAGCTACATAATTTCTTTCTATCGCATGTGAAATCATTTAAAGACTATCATTAGTGTCTTCATAGTCTTAATTTTATGAGAACATTTAAACGTTTATATAATAAAGCATAAGGATAAGAATAGACGCCCAATGTACGTGCAAGGCAAAAGATTATCTTCCTAAAGGTTAGCCTCAATACCGTTTCTCCGACCAATTCTCACATATGAAGCCCTAAACTGGTCCAGTGCCAATGTATCTCAAATTTAGTGCTTGAACCGTCTACTACGAATGATTGTCGTGACACCCTAGTATGCAAGTAGAAATTATCGAATTCTCAGGGAACTGGGCATCCACTCTGTGTAAATATGCGACAGCACTGGCCAGGAAAACCCTTAAGAGAGCGTCACGGTCGGAGAATCCATCTTGGGCAGCTAGACGCGGATAGGCCTCCACGCGGTGTAAGGCTAAGATTAAGCCACACTTCAGGAGCGACCCTCCACTCACATTTTCTGCATAGTCAACCAGGTCATTCTCATAATGAGGAATAAAAGGCTAAAGAGACGTTAAATCCTTGCCTTTGTCAATGAGAAGCCCTATGTAAAAGATAGTTATGAATTTCGGAAAATGATCAACAGTTTTATAATACCAGATGTCATCTTATTAGCTACTATTATACCTGAGTTGTTGTCATTTCTGTTGTCAATGAAAACTTTAATTTAATTTTTAAAATTAGCAACATTAATAAAAATAAATGACCTATGTCTTGGTGATTTTTAATTTAAGTACAAAAATATAGCAGTAAGCCTTAATACAAGTATCATAACTTTTGTACTATCTACTAGCTCTACAAGCCTATCTATTAACTTTTTAAAGAAAAAAAAATCATTAGAGCATGCTTCGCAAACAAAAGGAATTTTGAAGAAAGTTTTCGTCTCCGTATACTTTTGTACTTATATTTATAAAAAGAATTAATCCTACAAGTTGCATGGAATTTTAAAATGGTTAAGTTAAAAATAATTTATATTTTGGGTGCTTTGACATGAAGTGACCGTTTTATAAAACAACTTATTTTACATTGGGATTTTTCCTTCAAAAAACCAGTTGTCCTGCAGACGATGTTATTAGCCCAACCATAACAAAAGATAAACTTTGAGTATCCCATTTGTTTCCATATGTATGTATATGGCTTGTTACTGGCCTTACCTGCCCCAAACGGAAACCATAAACCGTTTTTATAACATTATTAATAGCAAACTGTGGTTTACCATCCGAAGAGAACTTTGAGAATGTACCGGTTTTATGTATGTCTAATTTGCTTAATAGTTTAATTAATTTCTTTAAACCACATAACATAATCATAGACATATGGTAAAATTAAAAACAAATATAACCTCTCCATCTATACTTATAACATAAAGTTTATTACCAAAGTTGATACTGCAAGTCAGCTATTGTCCTTCGGATCGAGCATATACCTCGTTTGTAGAATGTTTTTATTGTGTTCGGAGTTTTATACGATCCAGCTTAATTATTTTACAATTGCCAATACCAAAAAAGCTATCGTAAAAAATTAAAAACCTAGACAGAGTTAAAATAATTTGTTAAGTTGCCAATTTTGTGACAACTTTTCACAAAAGTAGTTCAATTAGTAAAATGAAAACAGTTGGAACGCTTACACACAGTCGATGAGATTCCAAATATTAGTTATTCTGATTAAAAAATTTTCAGCATAATATATTTAGAATATGTTTGCTTTTGTTTTAAATAGAAATGTTCTAAAAATAATTCCCTATAGTGTTTTGAATTGTAGCCAGTTCATACCTCGCATTCTGTACATATACACAAGGTGTTTCAGATCACTCGTCCGCTATCTTTTTCTGACAAAATATTGCAACCCGAATGATAAGGAAAACAGAAATTACACAAATCACTCTCAGTAAATCTTCTCCCCTCCATCTTTCTAGAAAAGTGTGGTATGAGGGTAGGATTTCTCGATCATTTCAAACGAAAATGGATATCCAAAGGTGTACCGAAAGGTCTAAAATCAATTGTTGTTGGTTCACCTTAATTAAGTCCGGTTTCAACTGTAGTATTACAAATTTGAGGTACATACAGGGTGTCCGGATTTCGTAGGAACAACATGGGTAACTTTTTTATATGAAGACATAGATAGACGGTTAAATTAGCAAAAAGGTGTAGATTCAAATTTTCAAATTTTACCTGTCATGCTTCATTTCTTTAATATTGAAGAAAAATTGTAATCGCCTAATTTCTTTCAGTTTTTCTTCAATATGATAACAAATGAAGCATGATAAGTAAATTTTCAAAATGGATTCTTAGTGAGCTTTTGAATCTATACCTTTTTGCTAATTTAACCGTCTCTCTATGTCTTCAAATAAAACAGTTGCCCATTTTGTCTCTACGAAATCGGGGCACCCTGTATACGGAGGTTATCTTAAAAATCTTTAATAGAAACCCCACATTAAATGCAACAAATTTTATGTCAGAACTTTTTTCTATTGTCAATAAGTTATTGTCAATTTTTTTTTGTTTTCGGGTTTCTGATTAGCACCATTTTTACTGTGAATTTTAAAATTTTGGACTGTCAAAGTGTCTTTTTATTCCAACACCATTCGCTATCTCTTTCTGTTTTAAATTATCAAAATATCTTACCCTAACCTGTCACTTCCTTAGAAAGATGAAGAGGAAGAATGCTGCTTGCTCGTGTTATTATGGATATTGTAGTGAACTGGATTTTTTAAAGAAACCTTGTATATGCAATTATGTCTTTATTTTGCACCACCTTGAAATATTTACCTTTATTATTTTTTTGCAACCGTATTAACAAAATGTAGACCAAACTTAAACAAAAAAAAAACTTTTGCAAAGTATTATATAAAGTGCTGATACAGTCCATTAAAATTTTGACAAATAAGATGAAGGACAATAGTTGAGAGACATTTGATTTTATAAAATATCAACCTCTTGTAAAGTTCATGCCTTATTTTTTGCCCATCACTACACATTGCCAATCTTCAAGCTTCACATACCTATAAAACAAGTTTGGTATATTTATTAATTTGTTCTAGCATTAAATTTAAATGTGCTAGCTCAGATATATCTAACACTCCTTTTACAGTTCAAATAAGACAACATTATAGCCGTTTGTAGGGGATAAGGTATTTCATTCATTTTTTCCTCTCAGTTTTTAAGTAAAATTTCTCTTTACCTTATCTAGATCTAAATGTTTAGTAATTTAACATTTTAACATTTCGTCAAAATAAGCGTCGGACAATTATTGTACTTTCTATAATACAAAGACACATAACTACATCGCCGTAATTTCAGACGCCAATACTGTAAACAGAAGGAAAAATAACTACTTCACGCTAATATTTGCTTCGAAGTGTTTTATCGCACTTGTCAACTTCTTGTTAACTTTCACGAACGGCAAACTTTTACCCTAGAAAAAGAATTTTCAAGTTTAATGAACTCATTACGCTAATGCATTACGTTCGATATAAATTGCACTACTATTATAACTACGAGAAAGATAAATACATTTTGAGAAAATGCGCTAGGTAAGATTATAATAATAATATTATTTCTATAATGTGCTGATAATTTTGTTTAAAACTAAAATTGTTTTGAATCCTAGTGTTCTGCAAGGTTCGATTTTGGCACCGCTGCTGTTTTCAATTTATTGTGTTGTGTGTTTCAAGCCCAAAATTTCTCCATAATTATGATCAAGTGTAAAAATTCGAAAAAAAGATCAACTGAGATTATATTTTTTACAGCACATATACATATTTATTAATTACCCAAAATTAATACGGTTACATTTGAAAGTCATTTTTATCGAGAAAGTATTACACACTATAAAAATAATTCGTGACAGGGGCAACTACTTTCCTTCTTAAGACATATTGCGTGTTTGTAGCAATGACCAATCGTTTACTGTTGTAACCATCCGTTGAAGACCAATTACCAAAGTTGTATAATAAAATAATTACGTAACCAGACATGTATGTATTTTATGTACGTATGTACGTGCACTGCCAACAAAATAAATTATTATTATAATGGTAATTGTAAGCATTTGGTAGTAAAAAATTATAACATTTTATCCAGCATAAGGTACCCCTAATTCTACAACAAAACAAACAAAAATATATTTAATTTTTGATAAGCCATAAAAAATGTATATATTTATCAGAATATCTTGTATTTCGTTAATCTAGTGTAAATTTACTCTGTGGTTATGACCTTCTCCTCGCTTGTGGTTTATTTGTGTTGAACGAGATAACGGAGATTCATATCTCGAATAAACGTAAGTCTCTCTTAATAGCTGTGATAGAGAAGCTAATAAAATTTCAAAAATAAATATCACTTAACTGTAAATTATATTTTATGTAATTTTCATCCGAATTCAATTAATTTTATCGATGAGTAATATTGTTTTTATTGATTTAAGAGTCAGTATCTAAGAAACGATATCTCCCTTTCCCTACTTATTTCTGATATATACAGCAAAATATGTGTATATAGGAATATTAAAAAATATACAAAGTGTGGTCTTTTGTCTATTACACAATGTTTAATAACTGTTCAGCCTTTTAATGCTGTCATGTAGCATCAATTAATTAATTAGTTTTGGACATTTTCTAACCCGTTTTTAAAAAGAATCAGATTTATTCTATAGCTTATAGTGGCTACTTAGCAAGTAATTTGTGGTTAAAACTAGAGGTCAGTTACTAAGATTTTTTTTCAATTCTGTAAGAACTCAATTTGTTAAAATGAGACCATTAATAACTAACTTAGCAATGCTCATAGCTTGCTTATTTTGTCACTTTGTTGTTAACACAATTTTCCAAAGAGGTTTGCTTTTGTGAAGAAAATTTAAAAAATTATCTCGAATTTCTAAAAGTATATGGCTATTATTGGTCATAAGTGATTCCTGTAATATTTCTAGAAAGAAAGCTTTATTAGGTGGATTGGTAAACCTTTTTAAACGAAGCATTCTTTTATTCAATCTGCTCCTTATTCATAAGGATATAATAACTCTATTTCTGTTTCTTCGTTAAGCATTTTTTAGGTTTGGACATAACATTGTCATGATCAAAAAACAGATTTTTGAATAATTTTGTGAATTCGGAACAGTTTGATGGTGTCTATGGTTTTGCCAATTTATTTTGGACTTCATCTAGTGCTTCTCTTGTCAGTCAGTGAAGAAATACTTACGTAGTTTCAACTACCTCTCTTGACTTATAAGTCTTAATGTAATAATCATAATAATAATAATACTAATAATAATCTTTATTGTGATTAGTTGAATAATAATAACATAGATACATACGCAATGTATTAATATATACGCTAACCACAATCGCATGGCGTTGGTTCAGAGGAGCGATACATAGGGTATCATCGTCTGATCTACCACCAGAACGAAAAACCACCTGGAAAAACATAGCTAGAGTTTTATGCTTAAAGTTAACTAAATCTAAAATTACGCTATGTAATAAATATGTAATAAATAATCATATGGGAGTGCAAATGAACAGAAACTACAGACTATTGATGTTGAACCCAATGAAATATTCTGCGATTGTTCATATTTAGCCAACCTAGATCGAATAATTTATGTGTTACTCTGTCATATTTTTGAATCCCAAATATATGTATATCTGATACAAAAATTTTGTATTCTTTGCAATCGCATCTTGTCTGATGCATCAAGAACACAGAGAGAACAAGTAAATTGCAAAATAAACTCTTGGTCTTGATGTCAAGAAAGGAACGATAAGGATATAAAGTTTTTAGTTTGAAGTATGCCATATTGATAAGTCCAGATAGATGTTCCTTATATCGGAATGAGTTGTCCATGATTATGCCTAAGTTTTTTGCTTGTGGTACTACAAGTATGATGCGATCATTCAACCTTAAGACGATAGTATTTCTGACACTCTCTACGTCCTTGGGACGACCAAACAAGAGTAGGACTGATTTGTCCGGATTCAACTGGAGTGCATGAGATTTGGAAAATTCACTTTTTTTATGTTAGCCAGTTTTATGCACTGCTGTTTGACGGGGTGGTACCTCTGCCGGATCATTGCAATGCAAACTATCAAAATGCGCTTTATTGCTATCTACCTTGCCCAACTTCTTGAAATAATATCTTACCTTTAATGACTCAAAAGTTAATTTTTCGATTTTCTTAGTTCTGGAGAGTTAATCAGTTCGGCTAAAGATGTTACCTGTCACCACCGAGTTTGGCAGAGATGTCCACTCCTTTATCTGCTTTCCATCTATTTTCATACTGACATATTAAAACGTACTGCAGGTTAGGTCAACCCAACTCCCACATTTGATAATCTCCTATTATCAAACTGTTTGTTAAATCCTGAACTTTTAATATTGCGATCTTTCCCATTTTTGTAACGACAACAATAAGTCTCCTGATTTGAAGACTGCAATTCGTTCCAAATTGATGGCACCCAATATCACTTCCCCCTTTATTTGTTTATTATTGGTCCAAAGTTATCGAAAAGCCTCGGTCGCAGTGATTCGAATTGCATCTGTGATGCCTAATCAAACAAATCGCTGTATTTTTGTAGGAAGGCTTTTCTCTCGGGCAATCATACTAGTCATGCATATACAACCATGGAGCTAATTACAACCAAATAAGTACAAAGAATCATGTTTAGCATCAGATCACACAAAGATCTTAATGTCTCAAAGATCTCAAAGTAACGGTAAAAATCTTCAGAATTCTTGTATTCTGGTATTGAGCTAAGGAGAGTTTCGAGGTAATAGACAAACTTCTAAAACTGCCGTTTTCTATTGGCAATTAACATTACCAATGGTGGCGCCACAATCTATGCCAAAATGGCGTCGAATGGAGGTATACCTGTATAGTTTTGTATAGTGTCATATAACGTTTCGTACATTCACCAGTTTAATTTTATGTAGACTTCAATTTCTTCATAGAGAAACGGCAAATTATTTTTTTTATGACTTCATCTGCCTACTCAAATATGTACGAGGAAGCGTTTTATATTCGCGGAATGGGGGATAAGGGGTGGAAATAAAAAAACCAAATTATTTTTCTTTTTCAATATATTCACCTGCAAGATGGATACATTTTTCACATCTTTCAATTAATTTATTTATACCCTCATAAAAAATGATTTCTCTTTATCTGCAAAATACGCCGAAACTGCCTCCGAAACTTCATCATCGTCAGTAAATTTTTTACTCCGCAGCTCTTTTTTCATTTTCGGAAACAAGTAATAATCACTCGGGGCCAGGTTTGGGCTGTAGGGTGGGTGATTCACAATTTCGAAGCCCACCTTATGCAGGGCAGCCAACGCAACGCGGCTCTTGTGGACGGGCGCGTTGTTGTGCAAAAGCAGCACACCTTTCGTCAATTTTCCCCGTCTTTTCTCTTTAATGGCTTCTTTTAATCGCTCTAATATTGAAGCGTAATATTCTCCGGTTATAGAAACACCTTTATCTTTATAATCAATCAACAATATTCCTTCCGAGTCCCAAAATACCATTGCCATGAGTTTCCCAGCTGATTGTGACACTTTAAATTTCTTGGGAGGTGCTGTGCTCTTTTTATGCCACTGCATGGAATCTTGTTTGGACTCAGGTTCATAATGATGAACCCAAGTTTCGTCTCCAGTAACAATTCGACTCAATACACCATCCCTGTCTTCATTACAGAGGTCCAAAAATGCACGCGAACACTCTACGCGCTGTTGTTTTTGCGGCGGCGCCGGCGTGAGCATTCTCGGCACCCATCTTGCGCTGACCTTAGACATGCCGAGATGATCGTGTAGGATTTTAAAAATTGTTGTATCGGATACTCCAACCATTTCTGCGAGTTGTTTCTTCTTTAGTCGAGCATCTTCGAGTACAATTTTTTCAACTTTTTGGATAAGTGCTGACGTGGTTACCTCAATGCTCCTGCCCGGCCTCGGGTCGTTTTCAGGGATTCCCTTCCTTGATTAAATAAACTATGCCACTTGTACACCATGGTTTTTCCTGGACAAGAGTCGCCGTAAACCAATGACATCTCATTCATTATGGTCGCGACTGATTTTCCTTGCCTGGTAAGGAACTTTATAACGGCACGATATTCGATTTTTTCCATATTTCACTTTTAACTCCTGATTATGTTACTTGGTTGACGATAGCTCAAAGACTAACTGTCTAATAACAATGAAACTTCGTATTTATACTAATTATGAGTCGCTGCACAGGCCACGCCCCCAATGCGTCTAATCACCCCCCTACAACCCGCTCATTCCGCGAATATAAAAACGCTCCCTCGTAAGAAGCCAAAGGGAAAATCTAATAGAAACCGCTGCGTTTACAGTTGTCACACGAAAAAAAGGTAGAAATAATTCTCTAACTTCACCCGCTTTTCAAAAGAAAAAAGTAGTTTAGTGTATATAACAAATAAATTGGAAACTCTGGAAAAAGTGGACAGAAAAAAAATATGGAAATTGCAGCAACCCATTGTATGCGTGTTTGTTCCTTACATTTTCAGAAAAGTGATTACATATTGCAAGATAAAAATGTAGTGCCTTTTTATAGTAATATACTGTATTTAATAGTTTATTATAATCATAACGTGCAACGATATAGTTGTCTCATTACTTTGGTATTCTCATAAACACACAAGTCGGTACAGATTGACAGATCAATCAACCTAAAGTTGGCTGATTCGGTGAATTGGTTCTTCGTTCTTTTCAACTAAATATATGTATATCATTGTTCGAGCTTTACTTATACTACATTGAATTTTCATGACATATGCCAAATGAGGAGGCTTGTTGTCCACTGACTTGGACTTCCAGAGGTTCAGGCCCCGCTGAAGATTTTATCCAAATACATATACTATATTTATTAATTATTGTTAGGTTTATTAATGTATTCTATATTTATATAAATACCATTAAGAAAAATAATAAATCAGTTTAACTACGAACGTTATCTTATTATAATCTATTATAAGGTACATGTTGCTTATATTCACACAAAATTGAAGGTTAGATAAAATTTGAATCATTTCACTTGTACATCTTGTATATTGTTTAAAATACTTTACTAAAACTGATATTTGTATTGTTTTTATAAAGACAAATCTGCCATTAAACAGTACCGAAAGTAAAATAAAACCCAATAAACAATACAACCAGAAATACAACTATACCTCCAACGCTAGTTCAAAATATTACCGCATAGTGACGTGTCAGTTAATGTAAATTGTCAATTAAGGGTTGTTTGTTGGACGTTTTGTCCTCACATACTTCTTGGCAGTTGCCCAACAATTCTCTATGAGATTCAAGTCAGGAATGTTGCAGGTCACTTTAATGATGTAACGTCCTTTTTCTTCAAGTATTGTTGTGCCTTTTTAATATCACAGTTTAAAACAAATGATTGCACTACTACTTGCTCTATGGCATACACCATACTATTTGAGACCAAATTTATTAGAAGGCATAAAACTTTTCATTTTCGATCCTCTCGTTCTGTTAATTAATTATTGCATTTTCAAGTCCATGCAGATCTCTGCAAGCTATTGGTGGACTCGTATTTATTTAAAATTTAAACAAAGTAACGTGACGTTATCCTATTCGCTGAACAATAACTTGTGTCGATTTTTTCTTTTTATAATGCGGGAATCGCATAATACCGAATATATGAATGGTTATGGGAGTCCCAATGGTTGCAGATTTTAGTGGATATGACAAACCAACTTTTTCTTCATTGAAAACTGCATTTAATTCCATTTTACATTCTTCAGTACACTGAAACATGCAAAATGGCCTCTTAATTTCTTCAAGTTTTATTGACGGAATGTTGTATTGTTTTATGTTGCCACTTGATTGCTAGTTTTGTCCTCTTGTGATTCTTCTTTTTTCTCTCTGTTGTTAATAAAGTAAGAAATAAAATGAGTAAATGGATAGGCTGAAAAAGTTTGCCCAAAAAACAAATTAAATACTATTATCGTCAGTTTCGCTTACAGCAATCCATCTACACATAACTAGCATCAGCATTATATCACGTTTTAATTTTACCATGACGGTGTAACCCAACCATCTGTCTACCATTATACTACTATAATAACGTTTTAATATCTATGTTTATAGCACGAAGTGCAATTAAGAATGCACATCCCGTTCTTTCAGTGATAAATAATCTTCACAACGCAATAACTCGAGAATAATGCTGCAGCACGCATACAATTTCGCATTCCGTAGACATCCCAACCATTAAAGATCTTCAGACCAAAGAGAAAAAATAAGAAGACGTGATATCATTTTTTAATTCATGCTCGCTCCCATACTAACAGTATCGATAAAATTCAACCGCAGTTGATAAAATTGTCGAACGTCACAATTACAAAGAAAGAAAAAAAGACCGGCAAGAAAATAACCGACAAACAGATGGCGCTACTTCCTGTTCGACGGTTATTGTTTTATTCTTTGGAGCGGTGCGCGTATTGTTTGTTTTGAGACGGGCCTTCACACATGACAGTGCGTGAGATGGTATAAGATGGAAAGATGCAGGTTACGCGTCTTTGTTTGAATAGGAGCTGAATAAAAAAGCGGTCAGAGACGATGACGGGATAATGTGTGAAGGCATTATTTAATTATGCAAATGATGTGCTTTGTTTGGCTTCGACCGACCGTTTGAATTGTGCAAAATCACACGCTATTGTTATAAAAATTATATCGTATTAGTATATGATATGTTTGTCCTACAAATTACCTGAAAATCATGACCTGGAGACACCAATTTTAATTAAAAACTTGGTCGTGACGTACGAAACCCCGCCCTAAATTAGATTCATTTTAGAAAAGTATACTATTAATGCTTACTAATCCGACCTAATTCGGCGAATTAAGCGTTCGGATTAGCGATTTGTTTGAGTTAGAGGTTATATCAATTTTGTTTACATAAACTTTTCAAATGAGTATTTTGGGAGTTTATTTATGTGCTACAAATATAATACAAAATTTTATTTCGAGCAAAACTTTAATAGTATTCAACATTAAATTATAAATCAATATAATGTACTGCTAAGAAGATTTAAGACGTTTTAATGAGCATTCATCATTCATTCTCTTCCTCGGAAGCTAGAATCTTCAGCAGCTTCTTAAACTACGTCTTCTTAGCCTGTCAAGACTACAACTGCAACACATTTCGAAGTCATTCTTACCACAACGACCATCAAACTATTATCATTGTTTTGCAGAAATTCAATATCAAGCGATTCTAGCAAAATGGCTTGGAAAAATGTTGTAGTTGTACCCATCACAACAAAAATTATTCGTTTCCAATAAATATAAACAAAATGAAATTATACATCGAACCGGGATTTCATGGGCTGATGGTGTGGAAGTTATCTGACTTTGCATACCCACTAAAAAAAACTCTGAATTTCTTCCATTGCCGTACCTTCGAAACTGCTTTTGGCGTGATATCGATAGTACGATTGTCTATCTCTACTTCCTCTTTCTATTGTCCCTTGCCTTCAAAGCATTTCTGATATAGTTAGTCACTGCCCTCCAGTTAATCTCGCTTTCCAATAATGTTAGCAGAGTTAATCGGCCTCGAGCTCGGTTCGATTCACCGTCTATATCTTTCATTCTACAATCTTGACAACAGTAAGCTTAAATATGTTTAAAGTAGCTTCCAAAGTTGCCGTGTCCTGACAAAGACTGACTAAGGTAATAATCTACCTTCCTAAAGCTGCACGTGAGGATCTCCCATTTCATCTGCCATCTTTTTATGGTAAGGTCTCTTTTCTGCGTCCTGAAGGATGGATGTTGATCATTCTTAAAGAGATCGAACTTTTCACCAATGATAAAGAATTAACAAATTTCCCTCTTTAGTTATTTATTGATAAAACCCCACAGATGTTTTGCACATATCTCACCAGATATTGAAATGTGTCGTATCTTTTCTTTGAAAATTTATATAAAAAGTGTGATTTTGGTATCTCGATTTTTCGACCTAGCATGATTTACCAATTCTTATCACACTTTGGCCTCTTTCAAGTGCATTGCCATCCTAACCGAGAAGGTATACTACGTACAGACGTAAGAGAGAATGGGCAGAAGCATTAATCAAAGATATTGACGCTGTATGCAACAATAAAAACATCAAATAATTCTATAAAAAGGTTAGCGAGCAAAATAGAGTATACAAACATAAATTAGGCGGAATTAAGGACAAAGCAGGAAAAGTAATTGAAGAAGAGCACGAATACAGAAAAACATGGGAAGACTATTTTAAAGAATTGTTAACAGATGAACAAATAGATAATGCATTAATGGAAATAGAAGAAGATGGAATTGAAATACAGGAGATAACGAGGCAGGAAATAAAACAAATTATAAATCAGATGAGAAATGGCAGAACACCAGGCAAAGATGGTATTAACAATGAAATGATAAAGTATGGTAGGGATGTAGTACTGGAATATTTATTTAGTATGATTAAAAAGATATGGAAGGAAGAAAGTATGCCGAAAGAATGGGAAATAGGAAAAATAGTGACAATACATAAAAAAGGTGACCAACAGGAATGCTCCAATTATAGGGGAATAACATTACTTCCAACAGCGTATAAAATAATCTCTCAATTATCCAAGAAAGAATTGCAATAATAGCACAAGGAGAAATAGGGCAATATCAATGTGTATAATGCAATTTTTCCCAAACGCCAATCAATGTTGTTTTATTAAAGGCAAGTCAACAACGGACGCCATACATAGTATAAAGCAAATTATGGAAAAAACACATTAACACATGATGGAAATGCATATGCTATTTGTGGATTTCAAACAGGCATTCGACTCTATTAAAAGAAACAGATTATTATTAGCAATGAAAGAACTAAATGTCCCTAAGACGATTAACAAGGATGACAACGAAAAGGACCAAATTGACAGCTGCAACAGCAAAGGTGAACAGGGGTACGGTAAGGACAAGAGGAGCACAGATAATAGCATATGCAGATGATATGGTGGTAATAGCTAAAAGACAGCAAATATTGACGAATGTGATGGAAGAAAGAATAAGGGAAGGACAAAAAAGGGGACTGGAGATAAGCGAAGGCAAAACCAAAATAATGAGACTCGGAAGACAACAGAAAAGCCATAAAAACATTAAGATTGGAAAATATAAATTGGAACAATTGGAGAAATTCAAATATCTGGAAATAATGATTTCTAGTGATGGGAACAGGGAGGTTGAAATAAAGGAAAAAATATTGACCGCAAATAGAGCATTTTTTGCTAACAAGAGGCTACTACAACATAAATTACTAACAAGAGCAAATAAAATGAACATCTACAAAACTATTATATGTCCAGTATTAATGTACGCTGCAGAAACAATGAACTTAACTAAAAAATGCGAGGAAGACCTAAGAAAAGTAGAAAAAAAGATATTAAGAACAATATTGGGACCTTTCAAAGTGGGAGAAAATCACTATAGGAAGAGAACAAATGGTGAAATAGAAAACGAAATGGGAGAAGATATAGAGATATAGTCAAAAGGATCAAACGGCGAAGGACAAGATAGCTTGGGCATGCTGGTTTGGGACCCAAGTGGAAGAAGAAGAAGGGAAATACCACGGTCAAAATGGCTAAATTAAGTTTTGGAAGACTTGAGCAGGGCAGGAGTTAAAAATTGGAAAGAAAAAAGTAATAATAGGTGATTATGGAAAGAAATCTGTGAAATGGTGTAGTGAAATAGTGATGGGAATTGATTCATTCCTAAAACGGATTTAGGGAGCTACAAGCGGCGCTGCCCCATCGGGGGTGTTTAAGCCACTATATATATATACTATGTACACTACATCTGCCAAAACTCCAATCAATGCTGATTATCTTCTTGACATTAATTGTTGGAATTAAAGATTATGAAAAAAAAACCGAAGAAGTTATTTAGTAAAACAAGATAGATCTAATTTTTTTCCGAAGTCATTGCCAATAAATACTCTGACGATGATTATGACTAAATACCACTTTCCTCACGAATTATTTTGGAGTAAAATTCAATGAATGATTTCTTCTCTCTCTCTCTTTCTTGGATCATAACTCGTTAGATGTCTCCCACTATATTTTGTCATAGGATCATAATCTATGACTTGTTTCAATAATGACTCATGTGATCATAGCTGAACTGCTTCCAAATTGTGACAACTTCTACTCGATAATTGTTGTAGTCTTCTGTCAGTAGTCTCAGAATGAATTTTGAAGCCAGATGACAAGTTCCTAAATCTTAACGCAAAATTCTAAAATTATTGTTTCGAATTACAAAGTCTTCTTTTATCTTTTTCACAGTAAAATAACTCTGGTAGTAAGTAGTAGTTGAAACTTATAGATTAATAATTGAGTTAGCAAATAAATACCTGTGGGTAAGTGCGAACAAGATGTTTAATAAATAAGAATAATCACGTTATAGCAAGGTTGGACAGTGTTTTAAAGACATAAAAACAATTTTTTAATAATTGTCCCGACAAGTGTCAACACCTGACTAACTGACTAAATCTATTACGGAAATCTCTGGGCGATAATCTGTAAATATATTATATTTTGTACATTGCATGCAACAAATGTTAACTTAAACTATCAATATCAATTAGTGTAATAAAATTTTAAACAATATAATGAGATTAATAAATAAAAATAAATTAAAACCATATAAGTACGATGAAACGAATAAAGTGAGATTAATTGTTCGGCAAATCGCCCGATTTCAAGATAAATGACAATATGAGAGCATATCCTGAATGCATTTAATTTGTATAGACTGAATGTTAAACATTCATCTGTTTACGAATCGATTTATTTTTATCCAGCATCAATTATCTGAACTGCTCGTTACTTATGTAACAACATTTGTGAATCTATCTATTGAATACTTTCGAGTTTTCTAGGTTACAACATGTTAGTTGTTATGACGACTGATTATTTACCGAACCTAATTCGCTGATTACGATATATTTATGTGCGTTTGTATGTATATATACTCTCTCACGATTTGCCATTGCAATTGGCTCTTTCTTTCGGCATTATGTAAGCGTGAAATCTTCCGAATTTTTACAATTTCGCTCATCACTGAGTACGTATTAATAGTGAATAGGAAAATGCATACTTGATTGAAAGTGCAATAATGTCTATTATTCAATTCACTTAAAGAATTATGTCTCTCACGGTGCAAGTGAAAGTGAAATCTCAGGTAGTCCGTACGATCTGATAAGTTAATTATTTATTGATTATATACGCAGATATTTTATGAGATGTTATTTATCGTTATCGAAGATTTATTTATCATAAATATTATGTTGCAGTTTATATAGTTTTCGATTTCTCTTAGAGTTCAATCTTCGGATAAATTGTTTATCATTAGAAATTGCACGTCAATTGTAACATACTAGATTGCCAGATACATTTTCAACAATATTGATGAAGACGAAGTGGCACTGAGAAACTAATTCTAGTACATATATGTAATTGAGTTGGCAACACTGACACAGATTTGGAGCAGCCTTTCCGCCAAATAAATATTAATAGAAACTACAAGTATCATAATACATTTTGCTTAACTATTAATATATTACCTACAATACGTGATTATTTATAGATTGAAGAAAGTATTCTTTAATAACATACTAACGTGAGATGTCTATATCTATCCCAAGAATCTTCAGGTGATTTCACTTTTACTTAACGAGAGACATACTACAATTCAAACATACATATTACTATTTGCTATGAATTAACTAGAGTGATCATTGATCTTTTCATATATGTATTTATATATGGTGCATATACATATGCTGTTCGCATCCATGCATAACTATAAAAAAATATAAATATTTAATTTCCAACGGAAAGTAGAGAAAATATTAACATAACAAAAGTTTACAGTAATACATATGAAAGAAGTATGTCAAGAACAGTCTATGTAAGACATTATTTTTTGTCTAATGACCGCAAGAAATTCATATGGATATGGTAACAAGCTATTGGTGCTGGAAGGCCGAAAACTGTTGTTTGCAAAGAAACCATTGATCTAATCTATGACATAGTCCTGAAAGGATAGAAGAAGATAGATAGATTCATACTCTAGTTTTTTAATAGACTTAGACCTCTAAGTGGAAATAAATCAGGAATTAAAAGTTAAGTACATAAAGGTCAAAAAATACATATATTAATTATAAAGAATTATATCTCAAAAGGGTGGCTTCATATGGGTACCGAAAATGTTGACGCCAAAGCAAAAGCGCAGTCAACAGGTCACTTCAGAGACGAATTTGGCCATCACTAAGCGAGATCTTGAATACTTTCTAGCAAGATTCGTTAATGTGAATGAAATCTGTGTTCACCATTATGACCCTGAATCAAAACGGCAGAGCATGAAATGGAAGCACAAGTATTCACCACCCCCTCGAAAATTTCATGCAACAGCATCTACGGAGAAGATCATGAACACAGTTTTTTGAGATGATAAATGAATTATCGTTATAGACCTTTTACCACATGGTCAGACTATAATTGGACAATATTATACTGGTTTAATTTCGAAACTGTATGATTCCATCAAATAAAAAAGGAGGGGAAAACTCAGATTCATCAGAACAACGTTCCTATCCACAGCAGCTGTCTTTCAATGACCGCAATTGATAATGCAGGCTTCGAAATTATCCAACAGCTGCCGTACCTATTCTCCAGATTTGTCTCTTGGTGACTCAAAGAACACCTTCGTGGGATTCACCTTCGGGACGATAAGACACTGATGATTGAGGTGAACGAGTGGTTTGCAGCCCAAGATGAAACAAATTTTTCTGAGGACGTTAAAGCTCGCTATACCAAGTACGTCAACGTTTTAATGAAACACTCTGATCAAGCAGTTAGGAAACTCACCTTCCCCAGTCGACTAGTGGCTAAAAAACTGCTGCCAACCACTAAAACGTGATCGTGGTTCACCTTTCAAAAAGTTATCAGCATAACTATATATAAATCCATCTGGTTTTACTTGTTATGCATGCCAAAAAGAAACAACCACATATAGCACTTAACTAGACGAAGAGAAAGAAGAAATTAATTCGATCTAATTTTATTATCTGGCGTGAATTTTTTTAATGCATAGGCATGTAATCATTTACTATACGGTTGTGATATGCACATATGTACCTATTCAAAATTACTGGAAGTGAGACATTCATATTGCGACGTTATGTTAATTCCGAATGTACAGTATTGAAATTTCATTTACATAATACACTGTTATAGAGATTACGTAATAAGCTGCGGAATTTGAGAAACGCGATAATTTTAACAAGTATGTAGTAGCTCGTAGATCAATTAATCATTTTGTACTACTGAAGTATATGAGTTACATTGTTCATTATCAATTATCAATAATTGCTGGCATTTATTGAAAGTTTGTGTATTGTATGTAGTTAAATCATGTGAATGGCACCTGTAATAAGCTATCAAAAAAAATCTCTATCAATAGTTCTTGTTATTTTTATTGATGGAACTGCTATAGGAAAAAATAGAAATACTAGGGGATTAACTTAATTGTAACTAGCTTTTGAGATCTCATCCGGTAACATTTAAATGATTTGACTGTATGACCTATAAATTATCGAATGGTTATAAAATTAATTACTGGGAGATTACAAAGGACATGTATTTATTGCATCGTATTTACTTTACTAGCTGCTAATACTGGTGTATATTATGGAATAATAAAAATCTGACGTCTTTACAGCTTTCTAATCACGTTTATATTTACAGTCCGGCTATGATTATTTACCCATCATTATATGTACCTGTAACAATATGTGTATTTGAAAATTATTACTTTCCTTTTAAATAGAAATCTTTTATATAATCTTTTTTATTGATTGCTTAAAAATACATATCTTGCTTAATATTATCAATACGAGAGTAGCTTGAAAAAACATTTACCCAAATTACAATTGTTAATAAGTTCAGATCAAATTATTATTTGTCGAGTTCGCAATGAATAAATAAAAAAATAACCATTTAATCTTACAACTTGATAAAAAAATTTATCATATGATGGCATCTTCCTGTTTTATTGACTACTCGCTTTTTTGCCCGCGGATTCTCCTGCGTAGATTCTAAAAGATTAGTACAGTTTTCCAAAGACAGTTCGGGAAGCAACGTTTGAAAACGCTGAACTAAAACTGAAGAGGAACTTGCTGAATCTTTGAGAGTGACTCGACAAACCATTTAATTGCGTCTAAATAACATGGGTATGATTCAGAGAATGGGAGATTGTGTTCCATATGAACTAAAACCAAGAGACATCGAAAGGCGATTTTTCATATCTGAAATGCTGCTTCAACGGTACAATCCTTTCTGCATCGTATCGTTGCATCGTTACATACCTAGGAGCGATATTTGCTAGAAAGCCGGATTTGGAAATGGAATTTCAAACTAAATTAATGGCAGGAAATAGATGTATTGCCGCACTTAATGGGATGCTAAGGAAGAGATGTGTATCAAGGAAACTGAAGAAAAGGATATATAAAACCGTAGTAACACCAGTAGTTTTGTATGCTTGTGAGACCTGGACCCTAAGCAAGATGCAGCAAGCAAGGCTAGTGATATGAGAGCGGAAACTTTGGGGGAAGATATTTGGAGGAAAGAAGGAGGGAGAGATATGGGTGAGAAGGACTAACCAAGAGCTGAGTGAACTTAGTGGAGAAACAAATATAGTGGGAGTGGTGAAGGCGCAGAGGCTGAGATGCGCGGGGCATATGGAAAGAATGGTGGAGTCAAGAATGCCGAAAATGATAATGACAAGGACAGTTGGGGAAACGAGAAGGAGGCCAAGGGAAATGTAGTGGACAGAAGTAGAAAAAGATAAAAACACGTTAAGGATAAAAAGATGAAAAGAAGTAGCGAAAGATACAAGCCGATGGAGGAAAATTACCAATGAAGCGTTCTAGGCTCGTAGTGCTAATATGTATATATAATCGTAGCTGGGCAGGAAAACTGGATCCATGGAACGCATGTGAGGCTCGGCCAACCAGGCACATCTACTCCAAAGCCGAATATCCATTGTTCAAAGGTAATGCTGTGTATTTAGTGGGATCAAAAGGGTGTGGTGTATTATAAGCTGCTAAAACCGGGTTCAATGGTCGCTTCAATTTTATTAGTTGTTGTCGGTAGCGTTCCTCATTAATGGTTTTAGTAGGTAAACTATGGGCGTACGGCCGCACTCACTCGACGTAGACACGCTGTATAAGCCGTATTTTGACAGCTAAAACCTGTGCAAAACCACCAAATTGTCATAATTATGACAGTTTGACAGGTTTTAGCTGTCAAAATACGGCTTATACAGCGTGTCCACGTCGAGTGACTGCGGCTGTACGTCCATAGTTTACCTACTAAAACCATTAATCAGGAACGCTACCGACAACAATTCATAAAATTGAAGCGACCATTGAACCAAAAACCGTCGGATTGGGCGACCAGATACGAGTTGCATTGATTTTGCATCATGACAATGCTTGGGCAGAAGTTACGCAACCCGTTAAAACTTACTTAGAAAATAGCGGATGGGATGTGATACTCCATCTGCTGTATAGCCCAGACTATACCCCTTATGACTACCACTTCTTTCAATCAATGCGGAATGCCTTGTCCGGAATACACTTTACTTCAGTTGAAGGTATCAAAAATTGGATCGAAACATTCTTGGTCTCAAAAGATGAGCAGTTCTATTGTGACGGAATTCATGTGCTCGCTCGAAGATGTAGCTTCCGAAGAAAAATACTTTGAATGAAATGTACCATACCAATTCTTTTTAAATAAAACCTCGAATCAGGAAAAAAAGCCTTTAAAATATACTTGCACATCCAATCATTGTATCAAAGAACGTACCTAGTTTCCAGTAAATTTGACAAGAAAAATTTTCTATCCAAAGTTTGCCACTCCTTTAGAGGTTGTATTTAACAAAATACCGAAACACACCAGTTGATTAATTGTGTAAAAGAAAATTAATAATAAGCTTTAAACGTATTTGACTATAAAAAAATTTTTTCCTAACCGCTCGTCATCCCGTTTCACGCTCTTAAAGGCATAATTCAGAAAGCGCCGATACATGTGTTTCACACAGTAATTGTATCAAAAAGGATTTACATCAAGTTGTAAGTAAATTTGACCCTAAAAATATTATTTCCTACACAATTTTTGTCAGTATAGAATTAACATTTTGTTAACCGCTTTTTCTTCATTTACGGCATTTACTCGTCAATATCAATATACAGCGTTAATAGGGCCAAGTAACAGCTGAATAATCGTAAAGGTAAAAGCAGCTGACAATAGATAGGACGGTACTTATGGTCCAATGTTCGAGACTTATCGGCAACGCTTGTGGCCACATCTAGCTAGATAATGTTGTTACAAAGCCATGATACACATTTACACACATAATTCACAGCAAGAGCTGCAGTGGGTAGTGTTGACAAGCAATACAGGTCAGGAAGCCGCTGCAGCTGCACTCAGCACAAAAAAAACTAACGAATACTTCACATAAACAAACTGTTCTAGACTTTAGCCGGTAAATTGGTAGAAAACTATTTAGATACTCATCTGAATTTAATTGCTAGTTTAACATGTTTTGAATTGAATTGGTTGATTACTCATTTCAATCTATTAATATTGTTATATTCGTAGTTAATCCAGTTAATTATGTATATTTAATATAACCGCAACAAGTGTCACTTACATCTAACATAGATAAGTGGTTGCCCCGGTATTTATATTTGCCAAAATTCCTCTGCACTTCCCCTGCATAATGAACGGAAACTTGAAAGTACCATAAATGCACTTGTTTGAACTACGTTCATGTATACATACCTTAGCGCCTAAAATAAGATAAATACAAATTCATCCACTTTTAGAAAGCTGTACAACCGGTGCAAATACATGAAAGTAGTATTGACATAAAACTTACGTATACTGTACATGTAATCTTAATAGGACGTATTAGATTTTCTTCTTGATAATTTTTCAAGAGATAGAGATATTTGGTCGTAAATATGTATGTACAAATATTACCGAGATTTATGTTATTGATTTAGCTGTAGATATCAGCGAATGCGCGAAATAGGTATGTACAACATAAACTGACCTATCCTACTTCACTTGAACTTTGTTTTATACCGAGTGATTTACGGTGATATGGCAAGAATGTATATGGTTATATGCGATACCTTCAAGCAACAGGTCAAACAAAAGCTAATATCTACTCTTTTGTTCTTTATAATATATTTTATTTTGTATTCTTTTAAATTTTTATTCAATTAATGATGGGAAATAACGCTTATTGAGACTCTAAAAATTTTCTGCAATAGCCAAAGCTATATAGACAGATAGTTTCTGAAACTTTAATCTCTTATTTCTTATTTTAAAATGTAATAATGTCATTTTATCGGCATTCAAAAGTAGCCCGTTACTACTGCTACACCATCCAACCATGCTGTCAGTCAGCACCTTTGTTAAACTTGAAACGTCATCAGCACTCGAGCCAGATAGAACGCAACTTGAAGATACCCCCCCAAGAAAGATACCTGATCTGAGAAAGCTCAACAGAAGTGGCAGTAATTGGAATTGTAACAACTTACATGCCATCAGTTCTTAACCTCCAACACATTTGCAGATTCTTGTCCTCAGGCGGAAACTGTTAAGCTAGTAACACATTTATTCGACGCCACGTCTTACTACGTTATCTTACGCCTCACGTGAATGCCTATTATTCGAAAAGTACAATAATTAGAATAGTGCCGTCCTGACATTTTTTGTAAAAAATATCACGGGCTTTAAAAAAGATCCGGTTAAAGCTGCCTTATCGAAAAAGAAGGAAAATTAGGTCTAATTTCGTGAAATACTTTTGTTTTTGAGAGTACTATTCTATTATAGTTTTGGAGTAATAGGTTAATGTGGGATGTGGGGCAACGTAGTAAGACGTGGCGTGGAATAAATGTGTTTCTACATTTAGAATCATCCAGTTAAGCAAAATAAATAGATTGGTTTTACGTTGTATTGTTTGCTGCAACTCTTTCTATGCAAATTTGTGCGAGTGTAAATGTGTTCAATGGTCTTGTTACGGCACTATCTCACGGTTTATAATGCTGCGTTGTTAATCACTGCTCCCTACAGCGAATAATGAATCGATTAGGATACAACTTTTTGAGGCAAATGTCACCGTCTCCTCCACCCCCTCCCCTCATTCTTCCCCACCCAACCACTGCGGCTATCCGCCCTTGAGTACAGGTTATATGCCAAGCATTTTTACAATCCATCAACCCCTACAGTCAATAGTATACTGCTGGTGCTGATGCGCAATTTACTGTACCAGCCAACGTTTCTACTTTCACAAAGTCGCGTCAATTAAGCGCCAAGACCATGCATGCAATCTAATGTCGTTAGCAAATTTCTAAGTTCAACGTATCGTTCCTGATTTTGATCACAAATACTCAGATGTCAACTCAAATTTTATCTAAATAATTGTTCGTGTAAAAGAATAGATCTAACCTTTTGACGAATTAAAACTTTTAATAAAACTCAAAACATTTTTTTGTCAGAAAACGTCCTTCTTCAACAAGTTTTATTAGTTCTAACTGCTTGCTCTACTCCGCTTTCCTTTGTTTATAAACATCAAAGTTGATTATAGTCTAATTTCTGTGGGAACGTCATTTTAATACTCAAATAATTATATCAAACTGTTCGGGTCATAGGTTTCGAATACGCTGTGGATATAAGCATCTAGCCCAATTAATTTACTAATTTTTCTTAATAGTTGCATCGTAAACTATTTAGTACATCTGCATACAGTAATTAAGTCGATACGTCTTCCTATATGGTATAATACGAGCCTGCATGTGCATTGAGTCATATAAACGTGTTTTTTTTTCTGTAGTTTATTCATCTATTCTATAAGCTTGTTTTATAAAATTTATTGAGGTTAATAACTTCATCATTTATGGGTACCGACGGAAAGGAATACGACGTGATGTATGGACTCGGCAGTGTTTGTCTAATCTGTAGCGAGTTCGCCGATTGTCATCATTCAATGTTCGCTATAGTAAAACGGATGTCATTTTCCGCTATAGAACGAGATTATTGTAGTTCTATCTAATACTAATTTGTATTAAATCTGGCGCAAATCTTGTATTATACCGATATTGAGTGCAGTGTTTAATCTCTCGATATATTAAAAAAAAATAAAATCATGGAGATTTCGAACATTTGTGAATTAATCTTCGACTCGCCGGTAAGTGTTTCGTTTCATTTATTCCGCTTGAATGATTCTACACATCTCAATTATAAATGATTACAGTATAAAAGCTCATACATCACAGATTTTATTGATATTACTAGAATGTTTGACGAACAGATTTTCACCGCTTTCTCCGGTTGTGTAAAGATTACTGTATGTGACGTGTGTGAGACTATAGGGAGAAAAAAAAGAAAATGATTATGTGGGTATTATTAAACCTATTCAAATGAATTAATAAATTATGCTAATGAGTTTATCGTTCTTTTATGGTAATAAGCAACAGTTTAAAAACTGGTATAATCTGTTAAGCTGTCGTTGGAACATGCATAGGCAATGATGCGTTTGGCGTTTTATATTTATTGAAGATGCTTTCCTTTTAGACGTTGTTAACTCATGTGATGTGAACCGAGTTTTTGTGCGTATAAGATTTTTTCTCTCTCAGCATCGTATGAAACGCTTAACATTCCATTTATTAAAAAAAATTCTAAATATATTTAAGGTACCTATAATACACTGACCGATATTATTATTCATTCATTTGCGGAATTCTAATCTTTTTTCTTGATTTATGATGCTAATTAGCATCTCTATTTGTTGCTCTTATTCATACTTTTTTTTATAAATATTAAATATAATTTTTCTCAGATCCGCGAAGAAGGCACCACAAAATGATAAAAAATCCAGAAAAATGAAGGAAAAGATTGACCATTTATTGACCACTATTAATTAGGTTTGGGCGAAGTATCGATACATCGTCCAGTATTCGATACCATTATTGGTATCGATTCGCCGATACCTTGGATAACATCGGTATCGATACCTTGGAATCGAATACGAACTACGGAATATTTATGGAAGTAGTTCTCATATATTAACTCAAATATTAATGAATGAGGGTAGGTGTAATTATTTGCGTACAATAACAATAATTGTTATAAAAAAGCCAAAGTATCATAATATTGTACATTTGATACCGTAGATATGATATTGAATGTAATCGATACCTCGATTAGTATCGATACGCGATACCAAAAGTCGCCCACCCCTACTATTAACCATCAACGATTTTGACTAGATGTCTTTAGATCACAAAAACTCTTTCAGTTCCTGAAATATTTCCACTTATATATTAATCACAAAAAATTGAAATTCATCGTTTGACCACCCTCCCAGTTACCTTTAATCCGACCATGAAATAATATATGTGCATATAAAGGAGTTTTCAAAGTTCACCGCATTTTTAACAGACTTTGAGAGGTGGTCAAATACTGAAAATGATATTGTTGATTGTCTAGTGCCTCTAGATCACAAAAAAAAGATGAACTTGAAACTCGAAAAGTGCGATGAACTTTTAAAAACTTTTATATATCACTTCCAGGTCGGATGATTTTTTGTACTCTAGAAACATGACACAATCAATAATATCATTTTCAGCGTTTGACCACCTTCCTACATGATTTCAAGGTCGGATAAAATTTATCCAGTGGGTGGTCAAACGATGATTTGTAGTTTGCTGTAATCGAGGGCCTTAAAGCAAAAGCACCTTAACACGATCTTGAATTACTGGATCAACTGTACTAGGTCTAAATGATACATTATTAAGATATGTATAAACAAAATGTAAAATGTCATCAAAATCTGCCAAAACGTTTCTTAAATACTAAGAAAACAACTTTTTCATATTTTGACCTAAAAAATGTTAAACTATAAATTATTGTGCAATATCAAACTGAAAAAGTATTTTTTAAAGTAGAATGGTTACAAATGTATGTGCAGCTTGTGTATTAAGTAATGTCTTACCCTTTGAAGCACTTATCAAACTTTCTTCCGCTCATGCCCATTCGGTCGTTTTCACAAATGCTCTTCAAAGGGAACACATTACTTAATACATAAACTGTACATACATATATGTATACTACGAGCAATATCAGCAAGAATTTATAGTGAATTTATAAATAAAGTGACTTAAACGAAATACAACAGATTGGAAATTGCTGTACATACATTTCTTTAATTCCATAATTTTATTAGAGGTCTTTGTAATTTCGACTACAATAAAATTTACCAATAGGCAGAACTAGGCTATATAAATTTACGAGCGCCATCTATATTTGGCAACTGTTGGCAAGGTATTGGGCTTCAACATGAAGCAGTGAGCTGCTAAATAACGAAGAGAGAGATATGATTTATTGTATACTAATGCTAATCAAAACATTTGCTTAAGACGTGTTTATTTCCTGAGAAAAATATACATGCTATTGTTTATGTGGAGAATGTTTTTACACTACAATAAAACCTATGAATGTTGTTATAATTACCGTAATATGAAACAATAATTGATTACATATTTATGCAATGCAATTGGTCTTCCTTCCTGATTGGTCACTGTTGTTATAGCCGCAGCCCCACTTCACATTTCTTCGTAATATACGAAAACTAGAGAATTTCTTAGTAAATGAAAAAATATCTCTCCAATTGAGACTTGGTTTGGAATTGTTTCCTTCGAGGCCGACGCTGATGGCCGGTTTATAGCGAATAATGTTGGAATAAAGACCTCCGATAATATTAGCAAATTAGAACATTCTTCTCCAGTTTTGTTTTCGTTTTTCCATTGCTTCCAGATTAGACGCTCATATTTAGAACATAGCCATGGTAGTTAAGTCTCCTCTGATGATGGTTTCGCTGATGTATTCTAAGCTATTTACAAAATAACAAAGAAAAACCTTAATCTCCATCGACCCATTTGTTGTGACAATATACCTTAGTTATAGAAATCCTAGAATTTCACCAAAAATACATTTAGTCCAAACATTTTTACCATTAAATATAAATAATCTCCAGTGATGGTTTGACCCTTTTTTTAGGTAATCCATCATAAATCTTAAGTCTTGAATAACCATAATCATTCTACTCTATCAATCGCTGTTTTGTGTCTGGGTCGTAAAAATGAATTCATGTTTCATCCATAACCACAAGACGATTAAAAAAATCTAGATAATTAGTCAATTTAGAGCAACTTTAAGATTTAAAGAAGTAAATTGCTGCTATTTACAGTAGATTACGAGTATATATTCTAATCATTCAGGATGAAACCAGTTTAGAGATTTTAGATAAAACCATATCGAAGCAAAAAGTAAACAAAGATGCAACATTAAGAAATTAATAATATCTTAATACGAACCAATATTACATTACATTACCTTGTTCTAAAACAACTCATAAAAATTCCATTCGTGAAACTAAATCATTAATTTATTTATGTGGATATTGCACACTAAATCTATTTTAAACATTCTTATATTTAACTGTCCAGTACGTACACGTATCTACCATTTTTTTTTCAATAAATACTGTAAATATGCCAGTGGCAATCACGTACATACATACCCAACAAGCGAGTACCCTACATAATTAGCATTAGCAATACGCAAGGGCATTCCATACCTGTCACAAGCAATGGAACCTACTTCGCCAGTTACCAGTTCAACGTGTAATAATGCGTACACCGTACTACACCTATAGCAGAAACTGGTTTTGTAATTTTCATATCCACATGACAGAAAGAAATTCCTAAACATTTATCTTTATAATAAAATTCATATAAATTAATGCGAAAACATTTGATAACATGATTATTTATACATAAATGTTTTATGATATAATACAAACCGAATAGTACAGTGAATCTCTGTACAACATATTATAGCATGTAAGGATGTTACAGTTCATCTATATTAAAGTCAATTACATTTAATAATTTCAATTAAAAAAAACGAGAGGGGAGTATTATTAAAATCTACTCATCCTGACCCTAAAGGTTATTTTTTAATGGTAGAACGAGTATAATTAAGTAAATGTAAAAAGCTGAACAAAAGGGACCGATGCTACCGAAAACAGAAGACTTATGTACATATATAGTAAGTACAAGATACATACTAAAAAACGACGATGAAAGATGTTTCCTGGTAGTAAGAGTTTATTATGCTTTATTGTTCGTTTTTAGTTATTAAACAACTCGCCATATGGTGTTCATCTCCGCGGAAGCATCAATTTTTCACTTCTTATTCATTTTAATCTTCCTTGCGTTGATGGATGAGGTATTTCAATATGATTTCGTTATGTTACAATACCCTAATTTCCCGAGGAATCACTCGTCACAACGTGTAAATATTTGCAATAATATGGGCTCATTTATTTTTAAGCAGTGTAGAGCTTGTTTCTATATAGTTTTGCTCTCTTTGCAATTGTTTGTTTATTATTAGATTTATATTTACCTTGATTTATTAAATATTTAACAAAATTTGATTGTTTTATTATAGTTTACATTAATCTGAAGATACATAAATGAAATAAAGTGAAATGTAAATTTTTCTGGAAAAGTTCCGACTCATCGGAGACTTCAGTTTTTTTCAAATTTTGTAGCAGATCTTGAGATGATTGCCTTGAAATTGAAGTCTTTATTTTTACCAAGGAACTTACTTCCTAGAATGACAGCCAGGTTGCGTTTTTCTTAACATTCATTTTCATCTCAAACTGAGGCTCAGACTTGAGTTTTGCCTCGGACAATGCAAGGAAATTATCAGGTATCTAAGAGAGTCTCCTTCTTTAGCCAGAGCTTACACAAACTGCATAATTATGCCAAGTTTTATCCAGTGGAGTGATCTCTTTCAACTGTCCCACTTGCAGAAGAAACACCCTCACAACCCACTCATGACCCTTGTATCACAACTTTGGCAAAATTATAATCAAGTTCTCTTGTGTGTTCTTTTAAATATACCGAATGCGCAACTAAGATTGAGGCAAAGTAATTGCCATGATGAAGGACGACTGCTTTTAGACTTCGTTTCGAAAAATTAATAAACAATTTCCATTCTATGACACTATACCTGACATTAAGATATTTAACAACTCAAGGACATCATTGCAGAGCAATAATTAATCCTCTTTCTGTACCATGAAAATGATGTACTTGATGTCAATATTTTTTTTCTTTTAGCCTAAGGTCTAACAATTTGGTTGACTCCTTTGGTAAATCTAAATCTCCGACAAGATCATTTAATTCTGCTTGTGTAAACAGTTGAGGGTCGCTGTTACAACCACAAAACTCTATACTAAAGCTACTCCTTTCATTGTCAATGTCATTACGTGTTGCCATATCTTCTAAAGAACTTGATGGAGTTGGTAAGGAGATATCAGAACTCAGCAAAATGGAACGCATTTCGGATGGAAGATTTGGATACGAAATTACTTCTTTGTTTCTCAACATTAGTCAAATAAAAAGACTGTGGTGACCACTGTCGAAATTTTTCTGTGCAAACACAGCAGATTGTCTGCAGAGTCCATACCTTCCTTTTTTACTACTACAAAAACTGTTTGTGCTAGTGGTTAGTTAAAATCGAGAGCAATTAAAAAAGCACTAGAACACCTTTCTCATGTCTTCTCACATAGAAAAACAAATCAATACTGCTGCTAAAGAGAATGATGCTGTCAAGATTAGCAAGAACAAGACCAGTTTGTTGAAACATCGACAAACAGGAATTCGTTATCTTCGGTGTTCTTCAATACAGAATTATAGGCTGTAGTGATTCACTTTCAATCGATACATAGTACAATGGACAAAGAGCAAATCTCTTCATTTCAAGTCAGTGTTTGTGTCGCATTTAATTTGAAAACGATAGTACCTACGTATCATAATAAACAAATCTTCGAACTCTATTTATTGGTAATAAGAATACTATATTAAACTAATTAAGTATTACATTTAAAGGCACTTAAGAATCCTATTGCGAAAATTACATAATTTCTCAAAAATTACTTAATACTGCTTTAAAACGATTCCATGAACCTATTACGTCACGATTTTACATAATTAGTTTACTTTCCTAAACTACTTTCCTAGTAAACAGATGATGTGAAAATTAACGTTTTAAAGCCAAACAAACACCATACTTACTTTTAACTAATGTTCGCCGAAACATCTGTAGTTGCTTTTGTACGATGCATATGCATAACAGTTAGAGCGGAAATTATATTAAATTATTTATTTTCATCTGAGCATACACAGAAATCCGTGAAAAATAGGGGAACCGCTTTATAAAGAGTGACGTTTGGGTAATTCAGTTGCAAGTCAAAAAGTGTCGCGTTGTTAACATGTTACCGTAGCAGCTTTGGTACATATCGGATTTATTTCGTTAAATATTGTGTGTTATGTGTATAAAGTATATTTATTTGTGTTCATAAGTTAATATAGAATGATAAGGTAAGCAAAAATAACCAAAACACACAAGATAATATTATTCAAAACAATTTATATTCTAAAATTATCCCAATTTTGAAATGAATTTAATTAAATGAGTGGATGAAATGTGTCCCAAAATATTTTTAACGATTTATTATCTTATTTATAATATCCAAATGCTTATAATTTATTAATGACTAAATATAATGATTTAAATTGTGGTTTCTCCATCTTACGACACACAAGTTGATATACTTAAACACCGGATTGGATATATGTATGTAGTAAAATATAAATAAATAATGTTCGGCGATGTTAGCTTGTGCCGCCATCGACTTTAGTTTAATATATAGTTGCAAACATGTGGTTAGTATATGGTTTGCATTTCTCAAAGGACGTTAAACATTTTATTAATTCAACTATATTTTATATCGGAAGAAATTTATGGAGAAATTTTCGTTTCAAAAATACATAAATCCTTAGTTAGCAACACATTTTTTTATACGGTTATATTTTCATCTTTTGTAGGACACTTATTAAGTGAAGATATGTTCAATCTACCACCAGCTTTAAGGCAATTTCTCGAGAGTCTGGTCTTCTTCGATCTTTTTAACTTTTGATGAAAGATTTTTTCGTCAATTTATTTATTTGATCTTTTTAACTACACCACAATTCAAATTATTTTTTTATGGAAATAAAATTACATCAATCAAGCAAAGCAAGTTTTCAATTGAAGCATTTGTCATAGTCTTGTTTTTCTAATACTTACATCTTGAGTATATACTCCTCTAAAGTAAACAATCCTTTTTTATTATTTAAAACCTATTCTTATACTTCTCATACAATCTAGGCAAGTAGCAAAGTTCACTCGATCTGACTGGATAATATGAATATTCAGAATGATATTTCTAGGTATTATTTGGATTAGTTTGACCACCGCAATCTTCAAGCTCTTACCACCTTTATTCCTTCTTTTCCATTTACCGTTTTTCTTCTCGAAACATGAAATTTTTTTCTTCCATTAATAGATCGAAGGACCGTTTTGTGCACTCTTATTTTAGCCTTCCTGAAAATACATTTGTTCTCCAATTGTTTATTTAACGAATATCTATAGCAAGCCCTCTTAAGAGGCTTTTTAGAAAAAAGAAAGTGAGGACAATAATCAAATCGTTACATGCTAACAAGGCGCTTTTGCATGTTGGGTCTCATCCATAAAACACAGTAAATGCTTTTGCTTTAAATTTCTGCAGCAGAACCTTCGAAATATGTGAAAAATAATTAAATTATTTGCTTCACTACTGAATTAAAAAAAAGCATTTCCTCCAAAATAAGTAAGTACTTCTGTCTTTAGCTGCAGATCTAAAGCAAATGCTTCTTTTGTGAAAATACTTCAGATGCAAACTTCGCGTTGGGTGAATTAGGGTTTGGGTGCTAAAATCGTATTTGCAATTAATTAATTAAGATGAGTGGTAAAACATTACAAAAAACGTATAGAAACATTATCAACACATGATTTTAAACAACCTAAGCAAGTCTGCATTGATTAGCTAATCACATTTTTGATGAGAACAATCATGAGACACAAAGGAATGCATTATCACCGTTCCACAAAATGAAAGTTTTTTGGTACTGGTTACCAAAACATCTTAGGGAGATAATCGGAATTCACCAGGGCACTGCGTCTTGGCCGATGAAGGATATGGAACAGGATTCCATTTACGAGTTCCTTATAGAACCCCAAATACACCACAAGATATATGATACAATAATATATTGAATAAAGAACGAGTGCGCATTGAACGTTGCTTTTGTCAGTTGAAGCAAAGATTTCCAATATCACAATATAAAATTCGATTCAAATTTCAAAACATCCCTAAAGTAACAATGTG
Organism: Holotrichia oblita; assembly: GCA_023690525.1. Lineage (NCBI taxonomy): Eukaryota > Metazoa > Arthropoda > Insecta > Coleoptera > Scarabaeidae > Holotrichia > Holotrichia oblita. The sequence continues at coordinate 117,918,063 of CM043019.1, forward strand.
CTGCGTTGTTCTACATGTCAGTTTTCATGTCACTGGCCTGCTATTTTGCATGTAACTTCATTAGAGCATCCTTCTTAGCTTTTTTGTAGTGGTTACTTGTGATTTTTCCAATACTACCTACTTTATATACTTTTGTAATAAATCTACAAGTTTCACTTCAACTAGATTTGTTAAAATATAGCAAATGCTTTATTAATGATGAAAGATTTGCTATGGAGCAAAGACAAATCCTTTTGCTATTACCTTTTACTTTGCAGATTTTCCTCTAACTATTTAAAACACAAAGAACTGCCTGTAATAGTCGTACATGGTATATTATTAGCAATCGCCCTCCCTACGAGTGCAATGAAAATAGATCGAGCATTAAGCCACGGTACTAGATTCGTCTTTTTTCCATACTAGTTTCTAGTAACTAGATCTCGACCTTGAAGTTTGAAAACTATAAATTTAGAAATAAAGGTTGCATATTCGAGAAAATTTTTGCAGTATTACCGACAACCACAAATCTGACGTTTAGAAAGTTTAGATTTTTGTGTCGGTAGAACGAAAAACGAAATTAAAAAGCTTTATAAATTGTAGAACATTTATAAGGAATATAAGACAGCGTGTGGTATTAAAAAAAGAAGACAATGATGTAGACATTGGATAAAGATCTCAGAGATAAAGTATATCTAAATTTGCACTTAACCTTTAAATAAATGTAGCTACTATTAACGATCAGCTAATCGCTAAATTTGTGTTGGTTAACCTGACAATTCTTCTCTTTGCGCATATTATAGTTTCAATTTAGTGTGAAAAGTAAGACAGGATCTAGTTTTAAAAATGGTATAGTATCTAGTATAGCATGAAAGTGTGTGTTCGTGTTCTACACGGTACTACTTTCAACTTTTTTTTCTAGTTACTAGGAAGTAGTATGGAAAAAAAGACGAATCTAGTACGGTGTAGAACAGGCTTTAGAAGCGGACCACGTGGTTTCGACCTCCCAGATCTCATCAGTGCAACTTCGAATGCAAGATCTAATTGCAACGCAATTCGCAAGTCAACCTTAATTATATATTATCTCTGACGATGGACTAATTCCACCCGCATACTTCCTAGTGGGCAAAGTCGGAAGTAGCACACCGCACGACACTACACATGGACATGAGTTTGGAATTAATCCATTATCAGAGATATAATATAATTAAGATTGAGATGCCCCTATGGCCTGCAGAGTATCTTATACTTTCAAGTAGTTGGTTGGAGTGGTTCGTTATCTATGATAAGTTCAGTTGAGTACCTTTCATATAAACTAAATATGGGTTTTAGTAAGTTTAATTCTAGCCATGATTAAATAGAGCACCGACCATAGATCTCTGGTTTCCACTGTATACATACAATGGTGTGGGTGTAGAAATGCAGCAAATTACATAATTGTAATACTACAACGACTTAAAAACTGATAATTAGTAAAAGAGGCAGTTCAATAAACTCCAGTTGCAACTAAAACTACAAAAATCAATTAAGCGCAGCATATCGCTGACACACTTAATTATGTTTACACGACAAAGAAAAGCGATTCTCGTACGCGAAACGTGATTAACAATTCTTTCAACGCAGTTAATAAACAGTCCATCCGTGGAATAATATCTCTCCGTGATGAAAGTCAAAACATACGCGTTATGAAAAGTTCATCTCTATACAGTAATTTACATTTTTTTCCCGTTGATGTGTGTGTATGTTTTCATAGCATACAAAAATCAGCGGAAGAGTCACCGTTTTTTTTTTCTTTTTTAATTTTTTTTTTGCTATACCATTCACGCGTTACAGCGTCCCTTCGTTCTACATACATGTTACGCTCGCGCGACTTATCAACTCAAAATCACCGTTGTGACACATGGAACTTTAATCTATCATGAAACGTAGCCACCTGTTCCATTTCGGTAAACGCAAGGGAATGTCACGCTTTTGGCACGATGGTTTTTATGCTTTTTTGTCGTTTTTTTTCTATTAGCATCGTTCTCTAACAATATCATTCACTGATACGGTAGCAGCTTCTCCTCCCATATGGTCAATGTTTACTGGAATCGCTCTAGTATGACTATCACCGCTTGTTTAAACGCTCTAATTATTCTTAAATTCTACATACCATATAAAAACATATGTGTTAAATCTTTCCGTTGTAGTCGTATACGTTTATACCGAGTTTTTAATAATATTTTGACAGCTGCCTAAACTATTATACTATGATTATACTTTATACGTATTTATTTCCAAATAATGCCAACTTTTAGCAAACAGGGTAAAACATCTGAAGTGTTATGGTTATTTTTTTATCAACTGCATTCATTCAAAACAATACTACTATATGATGTGTTATAGTAGTTTAAACGTCAAAGCGATTAGCTACGTGCAATTCAAGAAACGTCATAGTTAGCGCTAGTTATAAATTAATGACGGCAGTTTGTGGCCGGCATTGTAATAGTTGTGATTTGACAGTGAATGCACCGGTGAAATTGGACTATTACTTGCGTGGAACGTAGCTCATTTGATACGGTATTGCGGTTTTCAATACAGTAGTCTGTTACGGAAGTTGCGCGATCTGAAATCGAAATCTCAACACCTGTTGAATTAGATAAGAGTCGTCTCGTTTTGTTCTTGTATCATTTACGTAACAAAAAAGAGCTATGTTTCGTTTTCGTTTCATATACATACATACAACTCTTTTGAAAAGAGTTAGTATTAATATTTTCATAATATCCATTAGATATGGAGAAATATAACGATTTTTTTTTATCTCTAATTCATAAGACACTATAATAATTGCTTCTTAAGCGTCCAAAGATAATTCATTATTGCCTGTGTGAGTTTAGCCCTCCCTTTCTAGAAATTCAACATTTTAGAACTTATTTCAGGTTGTTAAAATCTATCAATTGCTACAGCTAAAGAACAAAACCTTCTATCTGCTGCCATGTGTAGTTCGTGAAATAATTGGGAAAAAATGAAACTTGAATTTGATAGTTGTTACTAGTTGTTTGTTCTACACGCAGAGAAATATTATCTTGAGTTAAAACAGACTGTTTCAGTTCAAAACAATCCCGTATTTGTATATCCGCAAAACTATATAGTGTTATCACAAGAATATTATTTTCTAAGGAAATTGTTTTGACGCAAAACAACGTTGTTTTAATTAGGGTGACCAGATTTTCCAACTTTGAATACTGTACACATACACGCACGCACGGCATATAACGAGCGGTCAAAAAACGCCTACTTACCTAAATTGTTTTTTTTAACACTCGTTATATAATATATATGTATGTGATATATTATATAACTGATGGTAACTAGTATCTTGGCGAAATTAAAGAAATTAAAATAAAGACTGCAATTTGAAAGAGAAAAAGAACATTTATTCTATACTACTATAAAAATAACAAAAAACAAGGTACCTATAAATATTTTTCTGCGGAATGAACTCTCTTTAGCAAATCATAATTTTTTTCTATTTTTAGTAAAAATTCTTCACAAGAATTAGCTATATTGCAACGAACCATGAGCATTGCTTTCTCAACGCCTAATTGTGACTTTTCATTGGCCCAGATGTTATTCATCACTGAAAAAGTCCTTTCTGTAGGAGCATTCGTCCCTGGTAGACAGAGTGAAAACTCAACCACGTTCAAAATGTTCCCGAATGGAATATCTTGTTCCTTAAAAAAACCGAAAACTTCTAGCCACCTCAATTCAAGTGACACATTTCTATTATCCCACCCAGTAATTTTCTCATCAGTCACATATTTCTTAAGAAAAGTAACTTCGTCAAATAAAAGATTTTCATCAATTATATGTGTTGAAAAAGTCTATGACATAAAAGAGATACAACTTTGAACGACGTTCCATTCCGGTACAATTTTTAATTCCGTCCATTCGAAACAGTTTATTTCTTTGAATTGCACTGACCACAGTTTTAAATAATCTAAACAGTTTTGATAAAACATGTTCACATGATTAACAAACCATTCTCTGTTTATGTGACCATCCACGCAAAGCTTTCGCAAGTCATTTCTAATTATAAGGGGTACAAAATTTTCATCTTTTCTGGCTTGCAATTTTAAAATTAATTTATTTATTTCGCTTGAAACTTGTACTGCACTACTTTTATTATCTTCTACTATTTTTACAGTTTGGTAAAATAAAGAAGATTGGCAATGCATAAATTTTAGCCACATTTCAGATGTTTCGTTACTGAAAAAAGTTGATATATATACTGGACACTTTTCAAGCGACAAGAAATAAGACTTTAATCCCTGAAATAATTTAATTATTCTTTCTATAGCTGGCATGAGGGCAAGCCATCTGGTTTTACTGCTATTCAATATCTTATTATACTCTACGCCAGCTTCATCGCAAAAATTTTTTAATGATTCGACACGCACTGTAAAGATGTAGAAATGGAAATAAATTTTTTCAACAACAGTTTCTACATCTACTGGTAATAAGTCGGCAGCTGTTTTTATCGTATTGTGAACAATATGAGCTGCACAACCTATTCCTATTATGTTCTGATATAAATTTTCATTTAATTTGTGATATACATTTTTTATGCCCTTTCTTGACACCCCACCAAAATTTGTATTGGCATTATCAGCGCAATACGCAGCTAATTTATCTTCTAATTTGTTTTTCTTTAAAATTTCGATTAACGAGTTTGCTATAACTTCAGATGTTTCTCCTGGCAGGGAAACAAAATCCATAATTTTCACACAAATACCTAATTCTAAACTGAAATACCGTACTAAAATGGGAAACAATTTGATATCTTTATGGTTGGATGCATCTGAAAAAATAGATATGTAATGGACTTTTTCTAATTCCTTTAACAACTCTGAAACTGCATATGGTGCCAAAACCTTTTTCACAATAGCTTCTGACTTCGTTCTCGAACAAGTAAATTTATTTTCAAATCTTTTCTGAATTATTTTACTTGTGCAATCCATAGAACGAAAACTGTGGTTGTGGGCTACAGTGTGGAAGGAAAATAGTGCTTCTGATACCGCCAAATTTGCTTCTTTTGTTCCAAATTCTTTGTTTCTAAAATGAGTAATTAAACTACTAGAAGAAGCCGCTGCAGAAACCATTTTCTTATGTTTTTCTGATGATAAATGCCTAGTAATGTCCCTTCGTCCACCCGATCCAATTGAAAAAAAACTTAAACATTTTTGGCACGTCACATCGGTTTCTGTTTTAGCTTTTTTAATAAATGGGAACTCTTTCGCTAATTCTTCTGTAAAATTGCACAGACGTCTTTTAGCTTGTGACATTTTTAATTACGTAGCAATAGCAATTAATGGCGCGATGATTAAAGCTGGGTAATGTGTGTAATCCTGTGTGAATTTAAATATGCATTAGGTAATTTTGAATTATGAATAAATGTTTTACCTCTGAGCGTAGGATAATCGAGGAAGGGTTACAATTATTAACCCACAACCATAAAATTGACAACAATAAACTGCATTTCAGAACACAACACACAACCCACACAACCGCGTCTCGTATGTGATTCACCGAATTTTCCTGTCGGTGTAACAAAAATTTGTTTTGTAAACTGAACTATCGACATCAGTGTCATTATGCTACTACTACTCCACGCAAGAGGTCTCCAGTCATTTAGGTTAGGATTGGTTAGGAATAAATGAAAATTGTAAATGCTGTACGTTTGCTGTACACGCGTGTATGCTGTACGGCCTAACTTAATGCTATACAATACAGCAAAATTCCGTACGTCTGGTCACCCTAAATTTTAATGTAAGAATATAATGGATTTGCAAGACTTCTTGTATGTCGACCACTGAATTGACAATTTATAGACAAATTAAAGGAAAGTACAGGTTTTACTGAGTCCAAAACGGACCCCCTTTTCTTGCGGAGATTAGTCTAAGATACCTAAAAATCGTTCTAAAAAGTGTTATTTCTAGGTTATGTTTCGCTAATGTGAAAATCCTCGCAGAAATGTCAAAACACTAGCGAAACATAACCTAGAAATAACACTTTTTAGAACGATTTTTAGGTATCTTAGACTGATCTCCGCAAGAAACGGGGATCAGTTTTGGACTCAGTAAAACCTGTACTTTCCGTTAAATTGCTTATAAATTGCCAATTCAGTGACCGACATTCGGAAGTTTAGCCAATGGATTATTTATTTCAAGTACAACGTTTGGTTGAAATTATTCCTCCAATTCCCATGAACCTAAAATACACTTCACATAATCCATTATTAAATATGTACTTTTATTACTGCAAATTTCCACGCCTTAACTATAAAAAACTTAGGTATATGTATCTAATTCTTGCAAAATGGTGCACGCAGATAAAAATGCACGTATACACGCTTCATATACACATAAAATCTCGAACGCAGCTGCTCGAAATTTGCAATTCAGCTATTTCACAAATAGGGAAGTTATTCAGATCAAATACGTATTTTACAACAAATATAGTCTAGATTGTATTAAACGCATTTACTTATTCTAAGAAAATGTGTTTGAATCAAAAAAGAAATATTCTTGCATTAAAAATATTTGGGTAAAACAGTATATTTTCTTAATTCAAGAACATTTTTCTCTGTGTGTAGGTTTGTTCTATATTGCGCCAATGTTTCGGCTTTGTATCTTGCATACCTAGTTCATGAAACAATCGATTTCATTTTTCTCATTTATTTCATGAGCTATACGTGTCAGAAGACTCAAGCTTTGGAACAATTTTCAGAGCAATCTCAAAATTTTAAATTAAAAAATGAAAGACGAGACTGATCGAAAAAAAATTTTTTTTCCGTTTTTCCGGCCAATTTTTTAATATTATTATTATTATTATATTAAATGGCGAACAAATCTAGAAGAACGTGGTACAACTTTTAAAATTTTGAAACAAAAGGGAAGGGGAACTTCACACCTGTTAAAGTGTATACTTCAAGAACCAATTCAAAACATCGAACTTTTTTTATGAGAGAGAAAAATCTTGCATAAGACACCACAAATTGTGGTAGTGCCGTATTCGTACCGACTAAAAAACCCTCTTTTTCTGAACCTTGTTCTGAAACCACGTTAGCATTACTTCAAAACAAGGCCTGTCTATCTCTATCTATTGTTCCTTCGTTTGTCTTCGTGTTCCTTGTTTCGAATGATTATTATTGTTTCGTATATTGTTTGTCTCTTGGATTAAGACAAGCAGATGTATTAAGCCCGACACTTTTATATTGGTTATGGATGATGTCCTTAAATCAGTAGAACACAAAATTATAAAAACAAACGTAGGTTTCAATAAGTTAATGCCTATATATCTGTCAGGATGCGCTTTTGTTGACGACATGATGATATGTGCACCTACAGAAAAAGCCCTACAAGAGAATTTATTAGTATAGGAAAAAGCACTGAAGGAAAGGAACCTAAAGATAAACATGAACAAAACAAAGGTGATGATGATAGGTAAAGAACAAAAGCAACTTAACATTCGATTAAATCAAGAAAAAATAGAACAGCTCGAAGAATATAAATATCTAGGGATATGGATAAATAGAGAAGGAAATATAGAGAATGAAATAATAGAAAGAATAAATAATTCAGCAAAAGTATATCATAGTTTGAATCGATCTGTAATAAGGAAGAGAAAAATAAGTAGGAAAACAAAAATCACCATCTACAAAACCATTTTTATACCAACCCTGATGTATGGAAGTGAGAGTTGGGTATTAAATCAGTTACAGAAAAGCAGATTGCAGGCGATGGAGATATTTTTAAGAGCGGTTAAAGGGTGTTACACGAAAAGACAAGATAATAGACGAACTAAATGTAGAACCAGTATATAATCTAATAGAAAGAAATCAATTGAAATGGTTCGGACACATTAATCGAATGCAACAAACAAGACAAATGAAAGGGGAAGGGGAAGACACAAGAAGACCTGGAATGATGAGGCGGCCTCCATACTGAAGAAACGAAACAAGGATTGGACTGAAGCGATAAGAATGACAAAGAACAGGAAAGAATGGGCAAAATTTGTACAGTCACCTTAAACTTGCTAATTGTAATCAGTACTATTGTAAATAGCCTCGCTGTGACCGCTGCCGCAATGACCGAGGTGGTTCTACATACACAAGACATTCTGATGCAAATAGTTCCATGGAGCCTAGTTCGTTTGATTAAAAGCTTCGCGGATGGACGAGGATCTCCAATTTTAAGCATTTTGTTGGACAGAGTAGCTATAGATTTATCTGCCTTTGTGACGGTCTGGAGTATATGCGCACTGAAAGTCAGCTTTTGGTCCATCCACACCCCTACGTATTTGATAGCTTTGACCGGTCCTAACCTTGTTCCTAACAGATTGAATTCTACAGTGCCAACCTTCTTCCTCGTAATTAGAAGTATCGGTATTTGGCGCTAACCTCAGCTTCCTCTCTTTTATCCATTTTGCAATTTTAAGCAATACCAGATTGGCAATGCTAATCAGAGATTTCTCTCTGGTAGCTTCTACGACGAGGGCAACGTCATCCGTGAATCCAAGAAGTTTTGCTCCTGTTGGCTGGGACATTTTCAGCAAATCTTCATACAAAACATTCCACAGAGTTGGCCCTAACAGCGATCCCTGTTGCACACCACTGTTTATACTGCAAATTGGCAATGACGGAAAATGATCAGATAAAGAGACTAGTCGTATCAGATGTCGAAATACAAAATTTTGATAACATGGCAATATAATTCTTGAACATTTTTAAGTACAAAATAAAATGTTTGACCCAAAATCTGTATTGAATATTTTCAGTTTAAAATCAAAGTTTCCTTGTGGATAGCCATTACTGACGCATTTACCCTATTATGTATTTTATTTTAAAACTACATATGTACTTCTATCATAAACTTGTAAAAATAAAAACCTATATTAGCACATTTATATTACTTTGACTTTAAAATGAAACTGAAGTTGAAAAGAAAATAAAAACCAGTTAATAAAACAGCATGAATAGTCTCCTTCTTTAAGGTCAATTAACTTGATGGAATGTGCAACGATTTAACCTTCACGGCCACACCATTTTCACACCTCACGTATCCAGCTGAGGGATGTTTAAAAAAAAACGCGTTTCTGAAATAGATCACCCTCTTGAGTCTTGAATGTTGTAAAACGTATGCAACGGTTGATAATCAGTTCCCGCACACGCACTAAAATCCCACTCGAATTAATTGGTTAAATATTTACGTATTCGCCGATGACGACGACGTTGGCAATCGGGGACGATTGATTTTACCGCCACCGCGTAAACATTACACCTCTTGTACAGAAGTGCGTGTGTGCGATGAACCAGCAACGCTGCTCTCCCCGCATTGGCGGATAAAAATAAAAAGAGGTTTATATACGATGTGCATAGTACATCGTACGCACTTCGCACATACGGGTGAAATCTTCGGTTTTTTTTCTCTTTTTCCTCTCATCTGTATTAACACGATTGGCGCCCGAGATACTAATGCTGCGGTGTTTTATTTCTTCCAGGATCTGACGAAGGAATCGATAGAACCGTCTATCCGAGACTCGACGATCGAGGAATTAAGGTCGAAATTGGATAACCACGAATCAGGTGAGTTTGATGGTATATTATGTGCACTTCAACACGGTCGATAGTTGTTCGTTAAACTCAAGATCTTAGAAGGATTTTGCAATTTTAATGTGAATAACTTCTACGTTCTTATAATCGTAGGTATTCTTTTAAAAACTACACAGATAATTATCTTCCTGCCTTGTAACAATTGGAGAAGTACACTTAAAGTTATAGAGATAAAACTAGAAAATATTTTTCCTTTTTCTTTAACTACCTATCATCATTATACATTTCACCTTCGTTAATAGTCTCTTGGAACTTGTTTTGGAATAGTATTACAGCACTTGTGTTAATAGTAGTTAATAGAAGAATTTTCGAATCGCAAAATTTTGAAATCGCTTTTAAATAACTTATAAAAGCTCGATTTAGGTGAAAAAAGGAATGCGTAAGCTGATGTAGAACAATCTTTCCTTTTGCTTCTTTAACCCTTTCGGTCACTATATATTTTAGTTTAGAGAAAAAATTTGAAACTGTGGGACTACAAAATCTGATTTATTTACAATTTTTTGATATCACTTGTGAAGGGTTACCAACCCCCGTTCAGGGATTGGCACATATCGTCAATTGACGACATCATCACTAAACTGTAATAAAATAGCAAATGGATGCCAACAAACGTTTTCATTTCTTGAAAGCAGATGGAACCAAATCTTTGATGTTGTTTTATGGCATACAAATTTGTAAACTCAACCATTTCTTCAAACAGTTTGTCGCTAAAGTATTGAGAAATAAACACTGAACTTTCTAGCTCAACTACATCTTACATTCTCAAACCACTTGATGTTTGGAGTTAGAAATTGGACCCCCCTTTCCTCCAACCAATCTCTTTGGGAGTCAGTTCATTTTGCGCCATGAACTTCTTCATTACGTCTTTTTTGCGCGTTGAAGCTAAACGTGGGGTGCTTGGGCCAGGCTGAGGTTCAGTATGCACTTCTTTAGAAGGTACATCTTCCTCGACTTTTTCAATTTTCACAACTTCTTCAGATTCCTGGATTTGTTCATTTTCTTCTTCAAAATCTTCATCACTCGCAGGTAAAAACTCAGGTCCAGAGCTTTCATTGAGGGGTAGATTTTCATCGTCTTCGCTCAGATCTTCAATTTCCGATAGATGCTCGGCTAAGTGCACCATCTCCCGATTTGTCAATCGTCGTTTAGACGACATTTTTGGAGATTATCTATATGGTAATGAATAAAGATACAAACTATCACTTAATGTTTGAGGTTATGTTATCCTGTACAATAATATACGTATAGTCACAAAAATATTGTCCAAATGTAAGCTTATAAGCACTAGTGGTACCTGTCACGCACAAAACTGTTCACTTCCGTACACATGATGCACAAAACAAAAATTCCAAACACAAAATATAACGGTAATTGCACTGTAACAAGTCGTCAGTCGTCCACTAACATAGAAATTTTAATCTTTTTATTAGTGTCTGTCAGCACCAGGTGGCACCATAGTGCATTGTAGGGATTGCCAATAATGTGTTCAATTGAATACACCATGACCGAATGGTATTTGCAGCTATTCAGTTCCTATGCTGAAAGCTAAAATACGGTGTCGTCAATTGACGACAACTATGACCGAACGGGTTAATTTGCTTCAATTTCAATAAAATATTTTTGACTTGAATTAGAAAATGCTTTCCAGTTCAGGTGTTGACACTTCTTCGTTTCAATAATACGGAAATTCTTCTGAACAATATTAGGCGAGATATTTTCTGCAGATTGCGTTGCAGGTCTTCTATCTTCGTACTTTCCTGAGCAATTTATATTTAATCAATCAAGGGGGTTTCACACTTGCGGTACCAATGTCTAGGTTTGAATCTTTGCTTCCGTATTTTCGTCCTGGCTTTTCTTCATCTGCGTTTAGTTAAACTACTGTTATATTCGATGGATTACTTCCCAAATATATTGTTTAATGTGTGGTATTGTGTTGTCCATTTTACTGCCCAACTCTTCATAGTCTTGTCCGCTTTGCTACCTCATGTCATTAATTCATTGATGTATTTTATTTTGTTATCTCAAATTTTGAATGTTTTGTCTATTTTTTGAGCCATCTCGTCCACTTTTATATTCAAATATTTAGTGCTTTCATTGCTTTCTGTTTTTAGTATTTCAGGCCTCCATTTTAACTTTATGAACGCAATTAATTTTTACGCATACGACATTAAAAGAAAACAGTTCCTGGTCTTTTGACACTAAAACCAGCGTCAAGTCAAAGGACACATGACACATGTAGAGAAAAGTTTTTGAGATTTGTCTAAAATATGATGTCCTTAATTTCTGAAAAAAGCATATTCTCCCTAGTCTCTTCTTCATCATCTGTGGTCATTAACCAACTCTTCTATATCTTTGCCACTCATTTCAAAACTCATAGACTTTTCCAAATCAATGATTAACTCCACCATGATTAGGATCATTGGAGGACAGCTCAAAATTTTTTAAACTTCGTCCGTGCACAAAATCTAGCAAAGTACACCATTCTGGATGTTACTCTCTGCTGAATCTTATCTACGAGACTGATCCAGTTGATTTCATATCTGATGTCGCTTCAAAACACCTTTGAAAGATATCATTCAGTTTGTCTCAAAATCAATAAAGTCGTTCCTACTTTCAAGGGTGACGATATGAGTAAACTAATCCAATTACCAAACTATGTCAATTGTAATATTTAAAAACAATAGAATCATGGCAAAATCAGACAGGTATAGAATTAGACGGCCGATTTTGTCACTGATAAATAACTTTGTGTTCAATAGATATCAATATGTACAAATTAATCATAATAACACGGGTCGATGGCCGCAGTGGTTAGGCGGCTGACTATTGTTGTGAGAGGACGATAGGTGCCGGGGTTCAATTCTCTGGAGGGACGGTGACATTTTTTCAGAGAGTTTAATCCCGGATCGACTTGCCATTCGCTGTTGGGAGCAAAGTGATTAACAGCGCGGCATCATAAAAGGCGATATGATGCTGTCACAAAGCCATTTTCAACACAACTTACACACACTAAACTACACCGCAAGAGTTGCAGTGATAGCCAGACAAGTAATACAGCTTACGGAGTCACTGCAACTAAGCACCCACCACACATTAAAAAAAAAAAAATCAGCGTATTCCTTCACTTGTCTCTCTCTTTCTCTTTCAAATATGGGGTTTTACAAGATTCGATCTTGGGGCCCTTTTTATTATGTTTTATTGTATTTTTAAATTGTTATTTATGTACAAGAAATGACATATACACTGTGTCCAAAATAAGAGTGAACTGCATGATCTCGGGAACGGTAAGAGATACAAAGTTGCTTAAATTGGCGAAAAATTGCGCATTTTAGTGACTTTTTACATGGCGTTTACTTAATTTAATTAACTTGTTTAGTTTTTGAAATATTTACGAAAACGTGATTTTTTTTAATTTTCGTTTTTATTCACGACTTTATTTTACACGTTATCGAAAAATAAATAAAAGTTCTTCGTTGGCACTTTCATAGCTCTACAAAACTGTATTTTTATATTTTTTGTTCGAAGTTTCGTTTTTGAGAAACCATCATCAACTTTCTCCGTCCATATAAAAAAGAAGTTGATAATGGTTTCTCAAAAACGAAACGTCGAACAAAAAATATAAAGATACAGTCTTGTAGAGTTATAAAAGTGCCAATAGAAGACCTTTTATTTATTTTCCGATAACTTGTAAAATAAAGTCAGAAAAAAATAAAAACGAAAATTTTCCCAAATATTTCAAAAATTAAACAACTCAATTGAATTAAATAAACGCCATGTAAAAGGTCACTAAAATTCGCAACTTTTCGCCAATTTAAGCAACTTTGGATCTCTTACCGTTCCCAAGATCACATGCAATTCATTCTTATCTTGGACATGTATATTTAAGTGTACTACATCCTATATTAATCTAAAAAAGCAAAGTAACCCCAAATGCGTGAATCAAAAGAAAATAGTTGTATAGTTATACCATCTGATCTCCAGGAATGTTGTCAATTAGCAAGGGAGATTCAACTTGTTTTTATCGACACATTTCTTAATGACCATTTTGACATCAACTTACTCAAGGGAAACCCCAATTTGCAACCACAACCAGCGTTTACAGAATTACTCTTTTTGTTTCTGTAATGGTTCGATGACACATAGCTTTCGCATACCTTCCAAGGCAAATGTACTTCGTGGAATTTGGTCGTATTTTTTTATTATTCATTTAGTTATTGAGAACATGCAACTAGTCCAATTTTAAGAGAAACTGGCAACATACAAAATACAAAGTTTTACAAAATAAAATATGAGTCACGTCCTGAATGATCTTCCAAACTGAAATCGTGAATTACTATTATTATAAAAAATAGAAGGGAAACAAAGTTGGTCTATATCTCACAAGATTCTATATTAACAAATAATTTGCAAATTATTGTTGATTCTATATTAACAAATAATTGGCAAATTCTATTTGTGATCATCTACTCACACGAGTCATCATGTTTGATTTTTTACTATTATTATAGGTTAATACTCCTAATAAAAACGAAACAAAATTCTGACCACATATGTATATGTATATGCTTTCTAGGTCAATGTACCCCAAGCAAAAGTCAAAAATATATTATTATATAATCTTCAAAGCCATCAGTAAACTTCCCCAAAAGATATGAACAACTTAATATGCAAGGTCAGCTCATTGTCATCTATCATCCCCCATCATGAGTCTAGCATACTATATTACTTTTGTTGAGTCCTATATGCTTCCCCTTCCTACAACATAAATAGGTAAAATTTTACAAACAATAAGCACATTTTACAATTAAAAGGACTCTAAATGACACCTGTACGTCTTGTTTCAAAACATTATTCCTAAAAGTACAGTATTTTAAAAAATATGCTAATTTAGTCAATCTTTATTCTCATTGTGTTAACACCGATTAATATTAATATTAACCCAATAACGAAACGTACGGTATTACTTTTGTAAGTTTAACTAAGTCCTAATGAAAGTATCTACGATTTCAATTAAGTAATTAAAAGTGAGAGTGATTTTCTTGAGTGTTCATGATTCTTATCTATGCAAATACAGTATAACAGTTTACAAATTCGACTATCTAACTTTTCCATCTAAATGGACGGACCCTTAGCGCTTGTATGTTCGCCTATTATACCGCAATCGATATTTTTAAGGAACGGTTTCTCACATTAACTATAAGTAAACGTTACCTTGAATAGTTCAAACAGAGAGATACTGCCATTAACATAATTGTGATGAAAATATCCACTGTAGATTTTATCAAATCGTATTTGTAACCTTTATTTTACAAGTCAATAATTCTACTTCTTATCATCTCTAATACTTGTAGCTGACAGTTATAATACGAATTTTAGATACAACACCCTACATAACAAGATATATTCTCTAATAATATTATAATTTTATTCTGCATAATTTTTATCCATACGGAATCTATTAGGTTATAAAGCAATATCCGCTTAGCGCCACCAGGCGTTCTAAACTAAATCGAATTTTCCGTCGCGTCTGTCACATCGCCCCGACACAAATTTGTTTAGCTCAAGTAATTACGGACGATTTACTGCAATTTTCCGACATTCCCGGCATCACGGTGAACGTCGTACGCCCTTAATCTCGTTATCTTCGCACCTGTTTATCCGATTCACGTGTTTTCAAGGTGTCTCGGAAACTTAGAGGGTTGCAATTGAAACAAGCAATTAAGAACGTCCGCCTGTAAGAAAATCGCTTTCCTTTTCTCAGTCAAATCAAAGAGACGGCAAGGATTTACCTTGAACGTTCAAAGTAACAGACACGATCAAAAAAATGAAGCATCTATATTGAGATATTTTAATTACTTATTAAACAATAATTTAATGCTTTAAAGTTGAATTAGAAATGAGAAAAAAGTTATTAAAGACAATACATAAATAAAAAAGATGTCAAACTTATTAAGTTGCAAAAAAATACTGGAAACTTCAAGTAAAATAATCGGTTATAAAAATTACAAAAGCTCGAATCAAAAGATATAGTGAAGCAATTGCAAGCTTTTTTATAATACCATTGCTTCACATTACTCAGTTGACACCTTAAGAAACTAATGACCAAAATTACTGAAGCTTTGAATATATTATATTATATTTGGATTAAGGTCATTTTTTGAAAGCATAAGACCAGAGTTGAAGAGGATACTTTGGATTTTATACAAAAAAATCACTGGTCACATTGACAAGTAATCAAAATTTTGTTTTTTTAGAGGAGCCTATATATAGATAGGCTCAAAATGCAAATGAAGTTAATTAGGACACCTTAATGATTTTCTTAGCCTATAAAAAGACCTCAAGAAAAAAACAAAAAAACTACAAACTTTTGAAAATCCAACATACTAAATAAATAAAAGAATTTTCCTCTTCTCTATTTGGCCGAAAGAACTTTACCGTACTTTACTTTACTCGTTTACATCCTGGATCAATAAGGTTTTTTTTTATCATTTAGTAGCACGTCTACCTCATTTTTTACATCTGGAACATTTAGCTCCTAAAGTCATGAAGCTGACGTTCTGGGTACTAGGTTGTGATTGGTTTGAGCCAATTGCAAAAAGATTGTCTTTCGTAACGTTTCTCCCAATTTTTTAATTTAAATAATTGCTTTAGAACTTGGTCTTTATTAAGTAAAATGAAATGAAACTATCAAAATCTTTTTTTTCTTTTCTAATTTTGCAGCAAACATATTCAAATTGTTTCTTCGGCAGAATAAAAACTAAAACTTGGCATTTCTCTCACGAAAGTTCGATTACTTTAATATGAAAGATGACTGTATAAATTATCATCAATTAAAACTCATGATGCAGGCTACGTCTTGAAATAAGGAAGAGCAAACAATTGCAAACCAATCTTCAGAAAGTGGAAGTGTTTGGTCAAACCAACCAAATTCATTTTATCGAGAAACGTTGACCTGTACACCTTTCAACAAGTTTTAAGATAGCAGTAGGGCACATTTAATGTTTTCATAGAGCCTCTAATAAAATAAAAGGATTTTGCCTAGTCTAATACTTACAATTCTTCATTGGATCTATTGGTTTAGAAATTAAATATAGAAAACACTATTTCACCCACAAAACACCAAAAATTCTTTATTATTATTAATCATTCCTAGCAAATTTTTAGTGAAAACAAAGTTAATCTTTTGAATGGTTTGAAATTGTATGTGCTGACTCCCGAATTAGATGTCTAATTGGTCAATACCGAGGCAGAATCTATTATATAGATTCAGAAGCTGGTAGACGGTGGGATATACAGTCGTTGGCCATTAAATTAGGACCACTATGAGAAATTTATAATTTATAATCTAAGAAAGAAAACTACAAGTATATACTAAAGCTATTGTAGCAGTTTCGTCATAAATGTTATTGTATAGTATTATCAACTCGAAATTTCGAGATTATCATAATAGGGGCCTTCCGGGAATACTTTCTTATTCCAGGTACCTATTACTACCCCTACCGCTCATCGATGTCTCTTCGGTGCGTCGGTATTTAGTCTATCAGTAAGTGCCTTACGATCAAGATAGTGTTATAGTGTTGATACGTGAACTTAAACAATCTGTTGCAAGTTGTTCTTTTAAACCTATACGATTGATTTCGTTTCGCTGACACATAAAAGTTAGTTAAATTTTAATTGCGTTATGGGTAAAAGAAAAGACATCACAGAAGACAAGAAGAACAGAATTTGTGCTCTTTTAGAAACGGGATTATTTTCTCAGCGAGAAATAGCACGCAGAGAAAATGTTTCACATCAAACAGTTATGAGAATAGCTAATTTAATCAAAGAAAATATTCCCGGGAATAGCACTTCACGACAATATTGCGGTAAAAAAAGGAAAACAACAAGTCGTGACGATCGGAAGATCATAGAAATAGCAAAGCAAAATCGTCAATTATCAACTAAAGCAATTGAGGCAAATGTCAGAGAAAGTGGGATCCATGTATCGGAAAGAACTATTCGACGGCGATTCTACGAGGCTGGCTTGAAATGTAGGCGTCCAGTAAAAAAACCAAAATTGACGCTCAGGATGAAAAAGGCTCGCTACAATTGGGCGAAACGACATCAAAACTACTCTGTTGATGATTGGAAAAAGGTAATCATATGTGATTGTCTTATTTATCTAAACTTGTCAAATTCAATATGTTTGCAATGAATAAAATACCTTCAACACTCTTTTACAGATTGTCTTTAGTGATGAATCAAAAATGCAGGCGGTGGTAGAACGTTCCCAGTATGTGAGAAGATTACCTTCTGAGCGCTACGAAGAACATTGTACATTGAAAACCGTGAAACATCCACCCTCGGTGATGATATGGTCCTGTATCACTGTGCAGGGGCCAGGCCCAATTTATTTTGTTGAAGGTACAATGGGCCACCATCAATATAAAAAAGTGTTGGGTGAGTACCTAGTTGGTTATATAAACTCACTAGATGAAGATAAAGGGCCGTATGTGTTTATGCACGACAACGCTCCCTGTCACACGGCAAAATCCGTAAAAGCCTATTTGGACATGGTAAATCTACCGTTATTGGAATGGCCAGGAAACTCACACGATCTCAATCCCATTGAGAACGTGTGGAACACGTTAAAAAGGATTGTTGCCCACCATAAATGTACCAGCAAACCACAATTGATGGAAGCAATCGAAGAAAGTTGGACAAATAATGAAGCCATACAGCGTACCATAATAAAATCAATTGAGAGTATGCCCAATAGGATAGCTGCTGTCATTAAGGCAAAGGGAGAGAATACTAAATATTAATCAAAAGTATAGCTTTTCAATTTTACATGACTTTTAATAAAATAATCGCTGATAATACATTGTTTTATTCTCATTTTATCCCGAAATTGGTAATTTCATTGGTGGTCCTAATTTAATGGCCAACGACTGTAAATTTCATCTGATATGGGTTCTTTTTTGCTTAGTCTTCCGACTTTCAATACTTGCTGGATTACAATAGTTTGGACCCACAACTTTTCTGGGAAGATATTCGTCTAATCGACACCTGTATAAAGCATAATATTTTTCAATGTAACTGAAATTTTTTTGAACTAGTATATAACATTTTCCCAATTTTTGATACCAATAAACGTAATTCGAAAGCATAAAGTTTCAACATCAGCTACCATTGGATGACAAGAATTTGACGTGAATAGGAAAGAAACCAGCAGATTATGCGACATTCCTCCGGATACCCTTCGTGGTGTCCAGCACAAGGTGGCAACTCTAAACTTTTTAGCTCACAATTTGCCACTTTTCTCTTGAACAGGAAGAAATATAAGAACGACCTGAAGTTTATAAGAGACCTGGGCAAGTGTAATGGTTTTCTTTTCAATAGGCTACTTAGGACATTCATATATAAGGAAAGCTTTTAAGAATTGATAACCTTTTACCAAAGCTCTTCAAAAACTAAATCAAAGAATGTTTTATCATCCCGGGACGTTTGCTTGGTCCCATTGGTAACCCAAAACATAAAGTAAAACCTTTAGAACAGACAGCAATGTATAAAGTAAATTGTAGTGTATTTGTAGTAACCAATGTAAAATTAAATCAATTTCTTAGGTGTTTTTGAAAGATTGAGATTAATGAACTGTAACAGTCATCCGATACCACATGGCGCATTATTTTCCTTGCTTGGAAGATTTTTTGAAATTTGACTTTTCAAAATTGCTTTCAAACAGTCTGAATGGATTGAGAGCTATAATTTTTCTGGTAAGAGTAGGTACATTTGCCTCTATTGAGCCCAAAATATGCAACTTTTGTTTAAAAAATCAGGAAAAATACAATATTTTGTTCCCCCCTATCTTAATAACTCAATTTTCTTTTTTTTTTGTGAAAATCTTCATGAATTCTAATCATTTAAGAATTCCTATGACAAGCAATAAAAACATTTATCTAATATTCACAAACGAAACACGTGATAAGACAAACTATTCTAGAGCAAAAATAGCGTCCCTATCTTTTTACCCCGACTGTAATCGTCGCATGCATTTCTTAATAGCTGTCGGACGATGAGTTGACGTTCACACGAAATCCGAACATCATACCGTCTCCAGCATATCGATCTCCTGCCACATTAGTCGGCTGGTTGTTTCCGTGACTTGGTCGTCTACGATGTTCCGTCTCTGAGAGCATATTCCGAAGGACTACCGTTTCCGGATTGGGCTGTTTGTCGGTCGCTAACTTCGGAAAAACGTAACAGTCGTGATCTTCATCTCGCGTGGAAGCAACACGTAGCCGTCCCAGATTTTATTTTTTTACGGTACTTCGCAGATGGTCACCGATAAAATCCTTTACTATGAAAATTTGGGGAAGCACCGTGAGGATTGTGATGGTAAATTTGATGTAAATGGTGTGTCATCCGTATATAATTTTTTTGTAATCATTGAGTTAATGTTGATTTGAATTTGTTTAAACTGTTTAAGTTTTTTTCTTAATATCTCCTATTCGTTTTATAAAATTGATAATCCACTTTAAACATAATAAGGCTTTTGGTTTTTTTTTGTATGAAGCAGGTTTAAAAAGAATCCTGATTTCGTAACATAGTTACTTAAAAATTACAATCCCCAAAAACTCATTATATTAATAAACATAAAATTCAAATTGGAACAATAAGAGAATGAAACCAATTATCCAAGAATAGGTCAAATGTATATTTTATGTATATACCTATAATAACCATAGCCTCTTAACATTTCATTAATTCATATAGTTCAGCTTAAATATCATATATTCTTACACAATTTCAATTTATGAATGCTCTAGATATCGGATTAAATGTAGGTCAAAGTTCCACCTGGAAAATTACATCATGAACATCCATTACGTCATTGATTGAGAATAAAAAAACAAGACAATGAAAATTTAACATTGCCAATCTTATTATGTAATAACTGGAACACCATTCAATGAACTAGTTACCTTAATTTAAAAAAATCGATTTCTGCGGGTGCTGCTTACTAATTCTTCTATTGTAATTCGATACAATGTCGACTAATTATATAATTCACCTTGACGTACTTAAAGTAAACTGGAAGCTATAGAACTGCGTTGTACGTATATTTTAATCTGTTTTCGTTAAAGGAATACGTTTAAGCATTCTGTAACTTTATGACTTGTTCGTTTTATGTAATACAATCGCGTTTTCTTCCAACTGTTTCATTTGGTCTTGTTGCGGGTATTTTTAACAAATTAATATTCAACATTGCACTTATTCATGTAAATAAACTCGGATTAAGATTCTGTACAGTACACGCTTTAGTATTTCGGTGGAACTCAAAGTTTCTGGAGTGAGTCTGTGCGGAATATTAATGTCGATTACTTAAAAAAAAGATCGTGAAACTGTATATCGATACATATGTCTAAATGTTATAAAATGCTTTCGTAAAGCGATCCGCCAATCGCTAAGAACCAGTCGTGGCATCTTAAGTATATTTACAATTCCAAAAAGGAAGATGTTAGTTTCGAAATCTGAAACTGATGGCATGATAACCCATGAAACAAACTTGTAACAATGTAGTTAAACTCCCTTATCGTACAAAGAATACGCGAGCAAAAAGCACAACATTTTGTGAATAAATGTGTACTCGTAGATGATTAGTTTCTTAAATAAAAATCTGTTAATTTAAAGTCTCTTCTCCATAAGAAGTCCCAATAACACACACCACATAACAACACAATCGGAAAAGTAATTATTTAAAAAGTATTATCAATAAGCAATGCACAAAATAACAAAACACATGTTATTATGTGCGTGTTTATTCTATCTTTATAAAATTCTGTGTTAATCTGAATGTAATTATAACACATTGTTACCAATTTGTTCAGATATTTAATTTTTTTGGGTCAAATAGGGTGTCATTGGACACTTTTTCCGTGAATAGCGCGATAACAATTTAAAAAAATAAAATGAATCTTGAATAAAAATGATGTGTTAGTTAGATTTGTCATAAAAAACATGTTGGGGTGAGTTTGGACACGTACCCAACTTGTCTCGAAGTCGAAGAAAAAGTTGGTCTTAATCATGGAGAGATTGCAAAATTTAAAAAAATGGAAAAACAAATCATAAAAAAATTACAGTAGCAAGTGTTACCTTATTGCCGAGTTACTAACATATTTCTAATTTTAAAAAAGTAAGAAAAAGTAGTAGAAGAAATCTTGAACTTAAGATTTGCATCGAAGCTGAACTTTTAAAGTTTTTTTTGTAGTAGTTTTCGTACCTTTTTAAATTAAATTCGAAACGTGTCATTATCTCGCCAACATTATCATAGTTGATAGAGTAATTTCGTTTAATCAATAATTTTTGTAACTTTAAAAAAATCAACATTTCGAAAAAATTGCCATTGCCGTATATGGGGACAATTTTTCGCTACTCATCAGTGGCCTCACAACTTTAAAAACAATTTAAATGATATCAAAGGCTTCAAAAGTAAAAATTAAAAATAAAAATACAAAAAATTTGTACAACAACTTACTTAAACTCGACGTTTCACCACTAATGTAAGTGGCTTCATCAGGAGCAAAACTAGGTGAGGGGGTCTAGAAGGTCACAGTAACTCGATGTGTAAACCACGCTTGAAACGAAAACCTGACAGGAGAAAAAAACTGAGTTAGCACCAAAAGGTTACGATAACTTGACGTGTCAATCACACTAGAAGCGAAAACCTTCTGCCCTACAAAATAACAACAATTTCTTATAGAAATTCATCCTTAATTAAAATTAACAAAAATAAAAGCATTCACTGTTATATTTACTAACATAGAAACTATAACAACTATGTTACATGAAAACTAAGTAATAAGGAACCGACTAAATAAGAACTTAACCCAAAATAATGTTTTATTAAACTGAAAACGAAGGGGCTTTAAAATAAAGGAAATTTGTACTATTAGGTCACAAAAAAAAACCAGTCTTATAGTTATGTAGTGCCTTGTGGTGTGCTACTTCCGAGCGTGTCCACTAGAGGGCATGGGGTTGAAATTACTGCATTGTCGGAGGTATTATACAATTAAGGTTAAGATGCGAATTGCGATGGAATTGCATTCAGAGTTTCGGTAACGAGACCTGGGAGGTCGAAACCACGTGATCCGCTTCTAATGCTTGATCTATTTTCATTGCATTCGTTCATAGAGTGATCTCCAATAATATAACATGAGCATCTCGACGTTTTCAATCTTAATAGTTATCATTAATCCCAATGACTTTACACGAAATATCTCATTTTTTTTAACGCCTGTTATCTCTGAAACTTCAGGATCGCTTTCAGATTCTTCATAAGCATTCTTAGGCACCTCCCTTGGTACCTCGACTCTATATTTAAAGACAAACGCAATGATAATTGAGAATATCTTGTTAAAATAAGTTTTAATCAATCATTTCCGCGCGTATAGTCACGAAAGCATTTAATCCTCATCAATTTCGGATCAATAGGAAGCCCTATTTTGAGTACTTTAAAATTTCCTGGACTAAATGAGTGTCATGGATATTTCACAAGGCAGATTGACCCCCCGTAGTAAGTAATTGAAATATGGACGAATTCCAATATGTTTGAGATAGTTTCTAGGCATGGCCAAGCTGACCTCTGCAAGTGGCATAATTTTATTTTAAATAATATTTAAAAAAGAACTATCATAGTTTAGAACTTCAAAATTATTGAAACAAAAACGGTATAAAGTTTACAGGGTATATAAAAAAGGACAAAAATGCATAGGTACGTTAGTTTCCATTGTTTTTCACAAAAATTCTTACAGTTTTTACCAGATCAGATCAAAATATTATGACAATGACATTTGAAGAAAAGCAACAATTTGAAGAAAAGCATACCTCAAAAGTTACTAAATTAAAAGCTCGACAAGTTTAATTTGTCCAATATCAGCCGACTATCCAAAATTACGTCAATATCGAATACTAAACTAATTTCGAACTCATATTTTTTAAATCAATAAATATTTTTTAGAACCTTGTTAGTTTGTTATTAAGTACAATTTATCCGGAAAAACTAAACAGATATGACGTCTCAAAAATGAAAAGCAACCATTTTAGCTAATAGTTAACACTATATTAACAATATATTTATTATTTCTAAAGTTTGAACGCTCTATACATAAAATTACAAAATTATAACGTATTTTATTTCACATCCGTTTTATTCACGTTTCAATTGACTGAGAAAATATAAAGAATTCTGCAAACCACGACATTCATAATGCCATGCCTTTCCAGTAGATTGGCATGATAACATTTCAAATCCAGCAATTTCTATAACATGTAAATGTATTTCATAATTCTCTAACGAAACACGTAACAATAATCATATATCATGCAGCTGAATGTATCTTCCTTTCTTTCCGTTCCAGAGGAGATCGTATCGTTAACAAGCATGATTCCTGAATCGCAAAGAAACACCCCACATCCTCCAGCGCCCCCACTCCTCAGCGAAGACGGCCTAATTATACCGAGAAAGTTACACAACCCCGTACTCGACAGCACTGACAGACAGAACCTGCACAGAGAGCTGCTCTTCAATCAGAAAATGTAAGCACCCTTCATAAGCGCGTCACCGTTGACGCGACATGCTACAGCTAACATTAATTACGCCTACGTCTTTTTTCGCAGTGGCAAAAATGTCCTAAACCAGAAATCTGAACTGCAGAAGGCGTTAGAGAAACATAAGACGAACATCGCAAAAAAGCAGTACGAAAATAACAAAATATCGCGAGCGGCTGAATTAGAAAAAGTTATCGCTGACAGAGCGAAAAGACAGCAAGAAACTATACCACAGGTAAGATAATTGTAAATTATATACCAGGTGTTCTAATATTTCACTTTTGTTGATCCACCAACCAGTGTAGTATACTACTAACAATGAATGCATAATTTATTGCTAGGTTACCATTTATGGCTCCAAACAAGAATCAAATCTTAGGACATTCGGTATATCTATATATTTACCATCCTTCTATCATGTGGTGTAGGGTTTTTGAATGAATTTATATTCCTTTCTTTCTAATTAACGAATCTTACCTTCTTCGCTTTACTCTACATGTTTACCTACATGATCTGTAGCAAGTATGTATACATTGCTTCAGTCCATGTTAATTTCTTGTTTGGCAATACAATAATCCATAGTTTAATGAATTTTTCACCTTCAAGCAATGCATCGATCGATTTTATTTCAATTTTGGGCATCAGACACCATCCAAGAGCAGTATTTACAATAAACTTTATATGTCCATATTGTACATTCTTGAAGATGAGTACTTTGATGACACTCATGTGTATCATTGCATCTTTGCACAAACACTGGCTTCCATATAATTTGGCAGAAGCTCTCAAATAAGCTTATGTAAAATGGTGCAAAAAAATGCAAACAAAAAATCAATAGATGTTGTTCATCGAAATCAAACACTCTGGTCCACTATAGAGAATCAAAGACCTACAAACGCTAATTAGTATAATTCTCATTCGCGCTCATTATTTTTATTATTTATTTTGAACACAACTTACACACAGCAAACTACACCGCGAGAGTTGCAGTGATAGCCAGACAAGTAATACAGCTTACAGAGACACTGCAACTAAGCACCCACAACACATTAAAAAAAATTCATTGCAAATGACGTGGACAAAATTCGTATCATCTTTTTTTTGGGTTTTCATTTAGATTAGTTGCTAAGTTATCAGCTTGCTGTCGATGTAAATCTTTAGCAAGACTTTTATTAACGTTCCTGATTCTATCCAATTAGATCCCGTCCTAAGTTTTTCAAAAACTCTTGCCAGGTTGTTGGCTAATCGTTTATATTATTTCTGTACACAACTTCGGAATAGCGGTGTTGAGTGTCGTGCGTAGCTGAATGTGTGAAGACCCCCTTTTTTCAAATTACAAAATGCCAAAAATTCTGTCGAATTTGTCTTCTCAAGTTTTTTTTTTTTTCTGTGATGAAGCGTAAATCACAGAAACACGTTTTTATTTTATTCTCAACATATGATACCATCGTTATTTGGTTTAGAAAACCCACCATATTTGAAGATAAAGGTCTTCCTTCTGCAACCATACATCGCTAACAGTACTAACGGATGTTAAACGATGCTCTATCAGCAATCGATGCATCAAATTGCAACTTGTGAATCAGCTATCGAAAGTAACGTTACAACCACTTATTTCCTTATTTATTCATAAGATCCTTTCACATCTCTAGTTTAATGACAAAGCCATAAAATTAAATCAACCTTATCCACTGAAGAGAAAACAAAGCATGAACCTAAACGATAAAATTTTGTTAAAATTGCTACTTACATGATTTATTACGCTTAACATTTTCAAAAACATTAAAAATTATGTACCGCACAAGTAATATATGTAATACAATTAATATTATAATACAACCTTTAAAGAACATATTCCGTTAAATAAAATTTAACTGTAATTAAAGTATGTAGTAAACTTTTACGTTTATTTAAATTGATAGTGAAAGTCTATATATCGATTTTATTATCTGGAAAAGTACTAAAATCGCAGATTACGTTTGTTTTGATTTTATTTAAATAAAAATTAGAAAACAACATATTTATGTTGTTGAAAGTTATACAACGGTGACGGTCATCATTTTTTCCGAAACAACGGACATATAGTGACTGGTAATAGACCTTCGTGACAGTACTGCTTTGCCATTCTTCGAAGAAATATCCCAGACAGGAATTTTAAAAATGTATTTAAGTTTTGACCCCTTCTCTATACAGCTTTTATGCTCTGCATAAAATATTATATTTACCTAAATAATTACATTTACATTTGTTTTTTCCTTAATTTTTTCTGTGTCTTTTTACAGATTGAAGACGATAAGAGTCTGAGCAAGGAATTCCTCCAAGCCAGAGCAAAATTGAAAACGAGAGCCGAATTGAAATAATACCCAATTTCTATCGTTTTCCTCCTTGTCTGTTAGCAGTTACATTCTTAACACATAATGCGTATATATTTTCGTACCAAAATCTGTATAAGAACGAATATCCTCCCTCATCCTCTTCATTCGTTTCCTTGACCATGGTATACGTGTTTATTAAGCAGTATATTGACTATTATAATATATTAACTTTATTTCGTATTGTTTATGTGATAGGCTTAAATTTTTTCTCGATGTACGTTAAATATTTTGTGAGTAAGTTAAGTAGATATCTAGTAAATAAAATATTTTTATATATCTTGTTTCTTTTTTTCGCAATAACCCCACAAACATTGTATTACTTTAAAAGAGAGAAAGACCTTGCATATGAAGACTATGCGATGATCTCTAATAATATATCGGTTTATTTGCATATTCTTGAAGGACAAGATAATATTCATTGCGAGTTTATTAAATAAAATTTGAATTTTCCGCCACAAATATTTATAAAAACTTTAGTATGCAAGAAAATAACCTTCAAATAATTTTAGTGACGTTTGTCTGTTATTTACCAATATTTAGTATTAATATAGGGCATTAAAGACAATTAAAAGTTAATAAAATAGTTTTAGTGAGGTTATATTGGGTTTTATGACGCTATAGCTTATTTCAAAAAGAGAGAGACAAAATTCTGAACAGACCCAAATGACACTTGTTTCTTATTGGCTGAAAGCAGGGCAAAATTACATTATGCAACGTTCTGTTATTTCTGTTAATTGCCAAACATTCTGACATTGTTTAACTCTTTTTCGTTGTAGATTAGTTCTCTTTTACCTTATACTTATCAGAGAATGTCACATATAAAATTTATTTTGCAAATTATATATTGTAATTTGGTCTGGGGTTTGTTCAGAATTTTGTCTCTCTCTTTTTAAAATAAGGTTTAGTGTAAAACAGACACTTCACATACTTGTAGGAACTGGTGTGCTGTCATCAAACTATAAATCCAATAACAAGTGACGGTCTAAAATAGGCGGTTTTTTTTAATACAGTATGCACACATTCAGTACAAGTCAAATAAAAACATTTTACGGAAAATTCTCAAACATTGTCGAGTTTAATTATTAGAAATACACATTTCTGCGTTAGGTTTTTTTTTTTTTTAAAAATTGCAACTAAAAAAATAAGATTTTTAATCGATGAGATGTAAGGAAATGAAAACAATTAATTCGAATTTACTTATTTTTTATTTATATTGAAAGACAACGAAAATAGTCATTGACGTCGAAAAGAAATTAATAATTAATTTATACTCAGGCTGATTTATTTTTAATCCTTTTACTGATTGTTGCACCATCTTTTGAATGTCTTTAATATTAATAAATTAGTAGTACTTAGATCTGCCACTTGATGACAGTACTGCACCACTCCTTTAGACTTACAGTACTATTCTATAGATGACGCTGCATACTTTTCAAACCTGCCAACTCTTTAAATAATGAATAAAATTTTAGTTTTGTTAGGTTTGTTGTCTAACCTATTAATAATTTGAAATGTTTTAATTTAAAAAGATATAATAAAAGTATGAATCTGAATTTTCCATGTAGAATTTGTCTAGAAACTGGTACACCATTTGCTAATATATTTAAACATAAAAGAAATGGAAAAACATTTTCGGAAATGTTAATGGATTGTGCTCCCGTCACGGTAAGAATGAAGTTTCAATCAACGTAGTGTACCTTATATTTCTATTTCACAGATTAAAGAACACGACGGATTACCCTGCAATATATGTTGTGACTGCATTGAAAAATTAATTGCATTCTGGAATTTTAGAGAGAAGATATTAAATACAGAAACCAAGTTACGTAGAACTTACTGTACAATGCGAACTGATATTTCAATTGTTAAGGAAGAACCTTCTGGTAATGTTGTTCGGGATATTAATCATAGAAATGATGTAAGTCAATTAAGATTTCCTGCGCAGTTAATGAAAGATAGGATGTTGGTGTACATGCCAAATTTACAGCATAAACTTCAAGCAAATGTCATTAAAAAAGAAAATTTAGATATCAGCGAAAATGATGTTTGCCAAACGAAACCTTTACTTGATCACGATTACCTGAAAGATTCGAATAATACGTTAATTAAAGATAATTGTTATAATAAAAATGATGATGAAATCAAACCAGAAGTGAACAACTTAAATCAAGTACAAAAAACTGTTACAAATATCGAAAATTATTGCGATTCAATGTATGAGGATATTAACGTAGCTGATACTCAAAAATTAGAAGATCGACAACATAAAAATAGCATTTCATTACCAGAATTTCAATTAATTAGGAATAGCGATTCGGAAAATAATATCTTCATACCACCGGTAATATTACCAACTACTCTTCCTCCAATACGAGATGTAGTGCCCCCTGAGATAATTCGCAAACCTCGGACAGTATTTTGCCAAGCTTGCGATAAATCCTTTTGTTACCGATACTATTATAATGTGCATGTTGCTTATCACGTTAGCAAAAACAGAATTAACTGTGATGTTTGTGATAAACCGTTTGTTAAGCAATATCAGTTAAATGCGCATAAAAAAATACATAACGAACAAAAATTACCATGTGATATATGTGGTAAAATATTAAAATCGGAGCAATCTCTTGGAGTTCATAGAAGGATACATATAACTGGTAGACCTTACCCATGTAATTTATGCGAAAAAGCATTCACAGAAGAAAGACAACTAAAATTGCATATTCTACGTCACAATGGTGAGAAGAATTTCATGTGCGAGCTATGCGGAAAATCGTTTGGAAGTGACCACGTTTTAAAAACTCATCTACTAAGCCACAACACTGAACGAACTGTACCTTGTCCTACGTGTGGGAAACTTTTTACAAGTAAAAGAAGATTGCAGGTGCATCGCCGAAGACACACCAATAAGAGACCTCATGTATGTGAGCTTTGTGGTAAAGCTTTCAAATTGAAGCAAGAAATTCGAAGACATGTGTTAGTACATTTTGATAATCCTATGGAAGGGAAAGTACATTCGTGTAGGATCTGTGGTAAAGTGTTTAGAGACTCCTCGAGTATACCACGGCATATGTTAACTCATACTGGAGAAACCCCATATTCATGTGATAAATGCCCATATCGTTGTAGATATAAGCAGCAATTTGATAGACATATGAGGAAACATAAATGAAAATTCAATCAATATAAATTTTTTAATTTTACTGCTTCTTGAAAATCTTTACAATTAATAATTTAAGATGTATAATGCTTATGATTTAAGTATAATTTTATAGTAACAATAATACATCTGACAGGAGTATAAAATTAAATGCATAGCCTAAAATTTTTAGCGTTAATTTTTGTGTCTATTTGAATACTTTTTAAATTCTCAATCACAGAAAATTTTTGCTGCAGATCAATGTAGCAGCAAGCAAAATATTAGCGACGTAAAGCGCTCCCTAGTCACTTGCTGGATCATAATTTTGCAGAAGAAATAGGGACGTCGTTAACTTTTTACATAACGTTGTAGGCAGAACATGCGCCTGAGAGAATTGAAGGTGTGGATACGTTTGCGCACAATTGGTTACAGGCACGACCACATTCATTCCTTTATTACAAAATTAAAAAGCTTCCGATTCTGTGGGCAAAAATGTATGAATAAAAGAGAAATTTATATGGACAAATAAGGTGTATTCATTTTTTTTTACTATACCAATAAATGTTTTAAAACCAAAGTCCGGTTCATATTTGATTCGTCCTCGTAAATATAATTCGAACTACATACACGTAGGTTCGGC
The DNA here is from genome assembly GCA_023690525.1 of Holotrichia oblita. Lineage (NCBI taxonomy): Eukaryota > Metazoa > Arthropoda > Insecta > Coleoptera > Scarabaeidae > Holotrichia > Holotrichia oblita. Next base: position 117,948,431 of record CM043019.1, read on the forward strand.
TCACAATGCACCATAGGAAGTTACAATATACAAGTGCGATGTGGCAACGCGCAACTGAATTGTGGATGCGTGTGGTTCGCTAGAGACAAGGTATAACGCGAAGAGAGGGATACGCTGTTGCAATTCATACTGCCTATGGTGCATTGTGAGTTGAACCTACGTGTATAGCAAACAGATATAAATATTCTGAGAACCAATAGACATAATTAAATACAAGCGGGACAGTGGAAAACTTCATTTCTTGAAAATGAAATAAAAAACGACACGTTCAAAACTGTATTCTTATTTTTCATCTGTCACGTAACAGGAGATTTAATTGTAAACACACTGCTTCACTCAGTTTCAGATCCATTCAATTCGTTTTGATCTACTCATTCTAACCTCCATTCCAACCAGCATATTGGCTATTTCGCCTCCGATGTTCTGTAGTGCCTTCTGTATCTTTGGGCGATCATTATAAACGAGTGATTTTAGATAACACCATAACAAATAATTACAGGGGACAAATCATACGAGGTCCTAGATTAAACATGTATTGAAATCTTGGTGGTGTGGACGATGCCCCATTTTACTAAAACCCACACATTGGCGACTTCCATTTTTTCGAGAGGAGCGGGCAAAAAGGAAATCCTGGTTAATTGTCATATTGGCCTTTATTGAAACTTACCTCACTCATTACCGTTTCGTATACAGCGTGGTTTACCGGGAACTGCAACTGAAATTTTGGCCTATACTAAAGCCGATGGGGGCCATTTGTCTAAAATATCTTCAAGATGTTATATACCTAAGTCTAACCCTTTTTGACTTATTAACATTCTTATGCTAAATTTGACGTTTGGAGGCAGATAATCGATTGCACCTTTTCCATTAAGGAAAAGTTTATTATTTAATTTGAAGTAAATTCTCTCAAGTAGATGACCTAATTAAATACTATTTGTATAAGATTGTTACCATTATTAGGTAATACAGAGTGTGCGAAGTATACGGCTGAAAATGAAATCGGCAAAGTTACCGAAAGTCAACTTTTTTTTAATGTAAAGTGGCAATTTTTGTAATTTTATCTTGTTCTGCATTAAAAATAAGGGTAACTTTGTATAAGCATATCTATTATAAAAATCGATAGTTTTCGAAATATTGGCAAGTTAGTATTTTTATCTTCCACACGGGCCCTGCAATCGTCTATGTTGGTCATGGTAGTGTTATAAACCATGCTTTTAATTGTACTTACTCGAAATAAAATGCTCTAGTATACTGAAGTCCATTGTTGGCAATCTATTGATCATCATACAAATTTTGTAGATAATTGTTCACTAAATGGCCACTGTGGGGCGGTGCCCCATCATGCTGGTAGAATATATTTTTACAATCTAGTGGCAAGTTATCTAAGTAATCAGTTTCGAAATTTTGTAGTATGTTGATATAGCGCTCTCCTAAAAATCAACAATAATAAACAAATTTCAATAATCAATTATTTGTATAATTTAAGCGCGTCGGGATGACTTATTGTAATTATTATAAGGTAGATGATTTTTATTCGAAACTGACAATTTATAATTAATATAATAATAAAGAACTAATGCAAATAGTATGTATTGTAGAAAGATAAAAATACTAACTTGCCAATATTTCGAAAACTATCCATTTTTATAATAGACATGCTTGTACAAAGTAACCCTCATTTTTAATGCCGAACAATATAAAATTACAAAAATTGCCACTTCCCATAAAAAAATTGACTTTCGGTCATTTTTCCGATTTCATTTTCAGGCGTATATTTCGTACACTCAGTATTAATAGAGGTAACAATCTTGTACAAATAATATTTAATTAGCAACTGATTATCTGCTTCCAAACGTCAAATTTAAGTCAAAAAGGGTTAGCCTTAGGTATATGACATTATACATAAAATATATTTAGAATTTCACGAAGAATCGAAAAACGTAACAATATACAGCATATCCCATTTCAAGTTGGTGCTTACTTCCGGTATACCCCGGTGTGTCGCCATCTTGAAAATATTTTCAGCCAATGGCCCCCATCGACTTTAGTACAATGCCAACAGTATCATTTCTAGCTATAGTTTTCCCACGATCGATCGTTGCAGTTTCCGGTGAACCACCTTTATAGCATTACCGTTTCGTTTTCAAGACACTCAAGGTCACTTAAAACGCAATAAAAAAGTAAGTGACTTAGGCCCGTTTGCACCGCTTACCCTTAAACTTATGGCTTAAGTAAGCGAAGGTTAAGATTAAGTGGAAGATTGGTTTGCACCGTTGGATAAAATGTGGCAAGCTAAGCCGTGGAAATAGGTTGATAGGTCATATATTACTAGATTTCTTTCAGTATTTTCTAGAGATTTATTAATTGAAACGATGTCAACAGTAAATTCGACTAATTTAGTGAATTTAATAATATGACTGCAAAAAGCTTTTGACATAAGATCGAAACGTGTGTTGAGTGATCTTGTATATTGGTATGGTGCTTATTGGATTCTTTTTTTTATATACCTCTGGACTATTAGATTCTTGTAATATATATGTAGGTAGTCTTATAAGATTCGTAATAAATGATTGAGGCTATGTTTTTTAATGATTGCATGCATACTCTAATTGGTGTTCATTTAGCTGTAAAAACTGTAGTGCAGTATTTCTTTGCAATCGAAATCGCCGTTCAAAATTTGCTTCATCATAATTATCAAAATGATTTTGGCGCAGATACAATTGCCTAGGCACGCCGAATACAATAAAATCCTGAATTTCATTGTCATCATCATCATCCTCTACATTGTACACATTCATAATACGATTTATATTATCCACATTTTTTAGCGAATAAACTAATACCTGAACTGAAGTTTAATTGCAACTTGTAGTCTTATCACTCAGTATGCAATTTCAAATAGGAATGCTAATAAGAACAATAAGAAGTAAAATTGTAAAGTAAGGTTTTTGGAGGTAATAAAAACAAACGTCAACGATCTACGTCAATTGCGTCAAACGTCTCCAGCGGTGCAATTTCTACGGCTTAAATTTCGATGAGTTCAAAGGGTCGCTTAAGTGACAAGTCTTGTTAACTGAAAGCGGTGCAATACTTATTTTGATTTAAGTGTCGCTTAAATTTTAAGTGTAACCGGTGCAAACGGCCCTTAGTACCCTATTGAAATAAGATTGTCAGCGTTTAGACAGGTTGGCAACATTGAAAATTGTACGTGTTTTGATATTTGACTTCGTATAATTTGACAGTTGGAATTGTCCAAATTGTATTCAATTGTACGTAAAAAAGAAAACAATTAACAAAAATCCAGTTACTTAACAATTAGAATATGCAAAAGCAGTCATAATGAGCAATTAATAACATTTTCTCGCAAGATTTAATCTGATATCACCACATAAAAACAATATGTATATGCCTGTTTGTAGATCATGTTTACAAACCGATGTAACATCCACGCATTTATTTAGTCACGTCGTTAATGGGAAAACGTTATCAGAAATGTTAATGGACTGTGCAACAATAAAGGTGATTATAGAATTAAATCACTTAATTCTAAACGTAAATTATGATCATTTGTGTAGGTACGAGAGGTCGACACCTTACCTTCTCATATATGCAGTCTTTGCACTGGAAAATTAATCTCCGCCTGGAATTTTAGAGAATTAGCGCGACAATCTGATTTAAAACTTCGTCAGAGTAATCCAGCAATTCAGAATAATCTAACAAATGTTAAAGATGAGCCGTATCTCAAATACGAAAATACTGAATCGACTAAATTTATTGCACAAAATGAGATAGTTCAACCTCAGCTTCCAAATGAGTTACCGAAAACTAGTGTGACGTCGAATCTAACAAAAGAAAATTTTAATTTTGCTAACACAAGTAGCATATATCAGAAAGAAACCGAAGATCAACAAAGTGATTTTAATGAAATTAGTTCAAAAAGTGATAATTTAACAGGAACAAATGTAATGCAAATAGAACAAAAATTAAGTAATAATTTAGATGATAAATATGATTTCAATAATGTAGTTCAGCAACCTGAAAGTTATGAAGCATCGAATGAATACTCTAATGATTCTATAGGTGACCTTGATGACAATATTTCTAAAACCGATGAAGATGCACCTTCAATACCTAAATCATTATCGGTAGAAGAAACTAAACCACGACGAACTAAGAAGACAAAACACCCGAATGTCCATTGTAAAGGCTGTAATAAAGTTTATTCCTACAATTACTACCATCAAATACATATACATACACATATGGGTAATGCCCTCATGTGCAATATTTGTGGCAAATTTTGTAGCAATATTTATCAGTTACGAAAACATAGAGCAGAGCATCAAGATCGGCATGTTTGTTATATATGTGGAGAAAATTTCAAAACTTTTAACAAATTGCAGTACCACAGACAAACTATACATAAAAATGATAAAACTGCAAAAGCAGATCAAACATGCGTTTGTGATATATGTGGTAAAAGTTTTAAATCTACCTGGTCGATGTACTATCATAAAATTACACATAAAAATGGTAAACCCCAAACGTGCAAAATTTGTAATAAAGGATTTGTGAATGAAAATGCGTTAGAGAAACATATAGCAGTCCTACACAATAAAGAAAAATTTATATGTGATGAATGTGGGAAAATGTTTCCAGCTTTACATAATTTACAAGTGCACAAAAGCAGTCATAATACTGAGCGAACTATGCCTTGTCCTGTATGTGGTAAACTCTTTCCAGATAAGCGGAAATTACAGATGCATCAGAAACGACATTCCGATGATAAACCTTATATTTGTGAATATTGTAATAAGTCTTTTAAGTTAAATATGGTGTTAAAACGACATCTTATGATACATACTGGTGAAAAGCCGCATGCTTGTAAAGTGTGTGGTAAAAGATTTGCAGACAGTTCCACAGTGGTACGACATATGTTAACACACACTGGGGAAACTCCATTTGTTTGTGAAAAATGTCCATATAAATGTAAATATAAACAACAATTTGATAAACATATGAAAAAACATAAATAGAAAAAAATACGTTTTTTTATTATTTTAACGAGTTAAGATTCTAGTTAATTACTAGCACTTCTTAACCTTTCTCTTTTTGGACACGCCAAAGTATGTTTCAAACTCTCACGACATCCCAGATACAAAAAGCAAACACAAAAACGATATCTTACTTATCTGTGGAAGATTAGAAAACGTCACCTGCCATGTATTGGTTGAGTATCGCTGATACATGCAACCATGCATACTAAACCCTTGTTTATATACAGGGTGTAGCGTGAAGAGTTTTTTGGAAATGTAGTAATAGGCGAAATGTAAAATTTTATCAGAAAAAAACGCTGCTGACTTAAAATTTGACATGGCGAATTGCAAGACATCACTAAAATGTCTGGTCCTTTAAAATGTTAATTTTTTTATACAATTTTTTTTCCAGATACCACTTAATTCTAACAATTTCAAACAATTATAACTCGCTTATATCAAATACAACATCCTGTATATTATATCAGATTTCAATTCCTATCTTTATTCTCATTTAATTGATACTAGCATTCCCTATACCTAAATCTAACCGGTTAGATATTTCATTATTTTACTTAAAAATAACAAAGGCCATGACTGTCAAAGATGTGCCAACTTAATAGTAAATTGTCGATGTATGCATTAGATATGTTTTTGCACTTTTCTTCAAAGGTACGTGTTTCATAGCAAGCAATAGCAAATTTAGCATTTACAAGTAAAGTCATAATTCGCTGTGACAAAGTTTAAATCAGTAGCGTTTTTTTTTTTTTTTTTTAATGTGTGGTGGGTGCTTAGTTGCAGTAAATCCGTAAGCTGTTTTACTTGTCTGGCTATCACTGCAACTCTTGCGGTGTAGTTTAGTGTGTGTAAGTTGTGTTTGATTACAAGAGTGTCGTGATTTATTTGGGACTGCATTTTTCTAGAAATCATTAGTTACCATCAGCTACTTTTGTTTTTCTTTGGTATCTTTATGCAAAAATACGCCACGTCCACTTAATAATTCTATTACACTCGTCGTAAATAATAATAAGATTTCAAAAATCGTCATTTGTAAATGCTAAATTTGCCATTGCTTGCTATGAAACATGAACCTTTGCATTCAGCGGAACTCAACAGTTTAAGAGTGGCTACTGAGCATTGCTATGATTGGTGGACATTTAAAATTTTCGACCAATCATACTGCATACACTTCTACCGAATGGAAGCATATACATATTTCACATTTTGCTGTGTTTTAGGATATACGAATGTGTTAAATATAGGTATAGGTGCCATGGCAATAATTTTGATCGAATATCCGTTATCATTGGTCGTGTTCAGTAATTACATCGGTAAGTAATGATTGCTGATAGTACAGTATCTATCTCTATTCAGTTCAGGTATTCAGTTCACTACTTCACTAATCTGTATCTACCGGTGACTTACCGATGTGCTGACTGCACACGACCATTGATAGAATAAGTAGGGATACGACATCACGTGGTTAAAAAGGTGTAGGTCGGCCATATTGGTACTACTCCACTTACGTCAAACACGTAGAAGTGTATGTGTCATTGAGCTAGTATACTAAGGAGACGCTATGAAGCATATTTCCTGCATGTTCAAAATGGCGTACTGGACGGGGCTTAAGTGGTGTACCAATATGGCTGCCTCACCAGGTCCTTGACAATATAAACGCTCAATATGTAATAGTTTATTTATGTACCTACCTACATACAGGCGCACCAATTGAAATTTTCTAATTACGACCCTGCACATTGTTTTTATGTCAAACACTGACCTATTAAATGTTATTTTCGACGAATTCTTCTTGTTAACGCTGTTTCTACTCTTGCAACTAGGTAGAGCACAAGAAACCATTATGTCTTGTAGTAGTTTGCTATATAATATAATTGTAAGAACTGAAATATCCAAATAATACAACCATACCTATACACTAGAATTTACTTATTTGACGTAAAATGGTGTACCAATATGGCCGACCTGCGCCGTTTTAGTCACGTGATAGCGTCACCCTACTTATTCTATCTCAATGGTAAATGGTATGTGTCATGTATGTTTGCATTAATTGATTATTACAGTTATACGATATAGTTAATTATTAGAGGACATTATGGTTTCTTGTGCTCTACGTAGTTGCAACAGTAGAAACAGCGTTGACAAGAAGAATTCGTCTAACAGGTGTGGGATGACGTAATTAATTTTAAATAACGCAATTTGTTAAGGGGAGGCTTAAAATTATACTTATAATTTTCAGTAGTCCGGACCTGGTGAGGCAGCCATATTGGCGCTCCACTTAGCCTCGCCGGGGCGCTGTTTTGAACATAGAGTAAATAGATACATAATAATACGTATGCCTCTTAGCGTTTCCTTAGTATCCTTGGTATACTAGCTCAATGATATGATTGGAATGGAATGTAAAATCTACAAAAAATTTTGCTTACTATTTGCAGCACTTCGAAGTAAATTATTACAATTACATTGGCATCACTGATATATTGACAATTCAAAATAAAAATAGTTTTTTTGACAGCATCAACTAAAACGACAAATTTAGCGCTATACTGTTATCAATAAGTTTTTTCGTTACACACTACAATCCATGATGAACAAGGAAGTATATTTTATATGTAGAACTTGCCTTAAAATTGGAACCAATTACCATAATCTATTTAAATATAACGAAGATGGAAAAGCTCTATGCGATATGTTAATAGAATGTATAAATACCCAGGTAAGGTCATGTTTCATGTTCATTTCTTTATAAATGTATCTTGTGTTATAGGTAGAAGAAAATGATGGCTTACCTTGTTATATATGTGGCGAATGTAAATCTAGATTATATTCGGCTTGGGCATTCAAATTATTGGCATTGGAGTCTGAATCAAAGTTGCGTAATAATAAAAAGACAACAAAAAAGAATGAGGGGTCTAATAATATTAAAGAAGAGATAAATATGGATTATTATATCCAGGACAAAATGCAGTCACAATATTCTGATTTAATTACATTAAAAAATAATTCTATACGTAATGTAGGCAACCTAGAAGATATAGCAATGCAAGAAAATGAAAAGTCATCAATCAATGGAGATGGCGAAGATAGAAATAAATATTTAGATGAACTTCAGTGCAAGGATGAGATTACAGTGATCACTGACAATATAAAAGTATATGAAAATGATTTAAGTGAATATAGCACTAATTTACAATGTGAAAATACTAATAGTATCAATATGTATTGTAATAACTATTTATTGGAAGAAAAAACGTTAAACCTTGATGTGAAATTAGATAATGAAATAGTAATTAAAAATGAAGAACAAAATAATTCAAATTTGTATTCGAAGATTCCTGTATTAATAATGCCGATAAAACTGTATCAAACATTACAAATATTAAAGATCAATTAAAGCTGGGTGAAGCCCTTCAGATAAACTCAATCATAAAGAATTGCTTATTGCTGAATGCAAACAAACAGAGGATTCTGCAGAAGAAACTAACATTGTTAAATGCAAAAATTGCAATCAATCCTTTCATTCTAAATATCTCTTAAATCGTCACCGAGTAATACACGAGAATAAAAGATATATATGTCAAATCTGTAATGCTGAATTTCACACATTCAATCAATTAAAGTATCATAAACAGAAACATAAAAATAAATTTAAACTTCATCAATGTGATATCTGTAAGAAAGTATTCAAGAGCAGATCTAATCTAACAGCACATGTTAAACAGCACACTCGAACTCAAGAATCGAAACCCGTATGCGAATTATGCGGGAAAATTTATGCGGACATAAATTCTATTAGACGACATTACGAAACTCACAATACAGACAAAACTATACCCTGTCCTACATGTGGAAAGCTCTTCACCAATCAAAAGAATATGGCGCTACATTTAGTACGGCACAATCCCCATAATCCTCATGTCTGTGAACACTGCAGCAAAGGCTTTAAAACTCTTGGAGGCAAGAAAAGGCACATATTAATACATACTGGGGAAAAACCACATCCTTGTAAAATCTGTGATAAACGATTTGCAGATCGTAGTACGCTATCGCGACATATGTTAACTCACACTGCTGAAACACGATTTGCCTGTGATAAGTGTCCATATCAATGTAGATATAAACAACAGTTTGATACACATTTGAGAAAGCATAAGTAAATGGCATTACTTTGTTAACTGAGTGTAGAACGCCAAAATTGATAGAATATAAATACATATACTTTATCAATGACCAACTATACACACTGACATTAAAAGTATTACATCCAGAAGAAGTAATTTGTTTAACTTGATTTTTTGGCATCAAAATGACTGTGAAAATGACCATATTTAAAGCATGCTATGATAGGTATGTTAACTTTTTATCATTAATACTTTTTTTGCGAAAAAAAAATGCCTTACTTTTTTTCGAAGAGATTCATGTTCATGAGAGCTGACCAATCCAGAAAAGTTCAGTTATTGCGTGTCTGTCTACAAGTGTTACGCGTAACAAAATGCCTAGAGTTCGTGTTAGTGACTTTGACAGGGGTAGAATTGTTGCCTATCGAGATGTTGGTTTATCCTATCGCGAAATTGGCCGTCGTGTTAATTGTACTGCAATGACGGTAATGCGTGTGTGGACAGAAGAAAGTAGAGGAAAACGAAGAAGACCAAGTGGTCAAAACGCGTCAAATTGCTGACTGCTGCTACCTGTTACTATGCGTTCACTATATCGCCGCATTCGAGCCTTTGGAAATACCGTCCACGATTAGTGCTTCCTTTGACTGCGGACCACTGTCGTCAAAGCTTGAACTGGTGCAGAGAAGACGCAGACGGAGATAGATATGTCCTTATTAAATCACTAATATGAAGTGGTACTAAATGTCCTGTTTTAATGCAACTAGAGGTAGTGGAAAAAGAAGGATGAACTAGAAATGATAAAACTACACTTCAGATGCAAAATAATGTCTTAATTAATTTTAATTAGCAGTTAAGACGATTCTTATTTATTTTAAATAAAACTACAAACCACTTTATGTATTCAGTTTATTTGTTTTTGTTTTAATCCACACGTCTCCTTAAACATTATTGAGATGTTAGTAATTCTGTAGTAGAAGGTAGAATATGTTCACAGTAAGTAAAATGTAGGCTAACATGTTTCAGTTAGCCCGTATGGATAAGGTAAATGGTCTCGCTAATATTGGGAAAAAATGCTTTAGTTGATATAATACGAAAAATTAAGTTTGTAGTTTGACCTCTACGTTGTTCAATATTTGTTTGACAATCGATCGACAAAAATCGGTCTTATCGTTATTTGAAGCGGAGCTAGATTTTACTCTACGAGAGGAAGTAGGGGGGAAGGGGCTGCGAACTCATTGTAGCGTTTGAGTAATGAAATCAAAATAAAACGGTTGCATTTGGCAAAAAGGAAAGTGTTGTCTCATCAAGACAATGCATGAGTTCAGACCTGCGTTATCGCGATGGCCAAAATCAATGAATTAAAGTTCGAATTGCTTCCGCATGCACCCTATCCGCCAGATTTAGGCCCTTCGCATTATTTTGTTTTCAAACTTAAAAAATATGTAACTTGTGAAATGCTGTATTTTCTTTGAGATGTCCATAATGCCTCCGGACATGTCCAACTCCAATACATCAAGATCAATAGGTTTCCAAATGATTTTCGATTTAAGACAATCAACAAACGATATGTCCCCTTTCTCCTTAGGCTTTGAAATTGGTGTTATATGCAAAGCAGTAAATATATTCTTACCAACCCTTGCTATTGTAATGATCACTTTATCACAATAAACAGTATATCATCACTTATTATGTTTTTTTGCATGATTATCAAATTGCTGTTTGTACCTACACTTATATGGGCATTTACTACAAATAAATGGCGTTTCCCCGGTATGGGTCAGCATGTGACGTATAATAGTCGACGGATCTTTGAAAAGCTTCCCGCAAATTTTACACGGATGCGTTTTCTCATTGTTATGCGTCAACATATGCCTTCGTAATGAAAACGCACTTTTAACGGATGTTCCACATTTTTCACACGTAAATTTTATTAAATTAGTATGACTTTGTTTATGTAGTTTTAGTATTGCTGCAGTCTTATATCGTTTATTGCACAGCTCGCAAACGAAATTCTTCTCAGTTATATGAGAATTTTTATGACTCCTGAAACTATCATGAGATTGGAACGTTTTACCACAAAACTCGCATACATATTTTTGTATATTTTTATCATGATGTTCTAGATGTTCATCAAGGATTTTCTTCCTTCTAAATATCCTGTTACATATGTGACACATGTGACATTGCCCTTTATGTTGACGTCTATGTGCACGCTTGCTGACCACCGTCGAGAAAGATTCACCGCAAATTTCACATACATGTCGCTGATTTTGATGCACAGCCTTATGTTTTTCCAACTGATAATGATTTTCAAACCGTTGGTTGCAAGATTTACATAAGTAGCGTCCTTCACTGTTATGCACATAGATATGAACACCGTGAAAATAAGTATGAGAAAATAATTTCTTGCATTCATCACAGCGAACTTTAGGGAAGGTTGATGTTTTCGGCAAACGTACGTTCTTTTGTATACGCTCTATTTTTTCACTTTTATCATAAGTTAAGAGTTCTGTAATTTCGCATTTTACTGTAGTATCTTCGTTAGTTGTAATATTCTGTGATATTTCCAGATTATCTTCTTTATTTAAAGTAGTTATGGGATTTTTTTCTGAAACGAAACATAAATAAAGAATTAGATTTAGATGCAAAATCTATTGTGGTAACTAGAAGATTTATGCAAAAGAAAAATGAGGCAATTTTAGAAGGAGAATTAATTGCAGTTACAATACAAGAAGTGCAGTAAGTAGTAGATATGGTATTAAAGAAAATATGGAAATTGTTCATCACAGCAAACACAAGAACAAAAAGATTAAAAAAAAACAGAGAGGATCAAAGTAAGAAAAAATCATATCATTTCTTAGATGGAGTGAATGGATTACAGAAGAATGCTAGACTAATGTTTGTTGAACTCTCATATAAAGAACTGTAGGTTGACGCAATTTTTCCATGAGACTCTCGGAAACACTCAATAAGAAACCAACGCGCTTATAGTACATGGTAAATCTGGCACGCCTCATTAATCTTCTGGCCAATAAGTAATGAGCTGTGTGGAATCAGACCGTTGTCACAATTCATTAACTCCGACTCCATAGCCATGTAAATGTGTTGGCTTTGTGTTTAATGCTTGCTGTTCTTTGGCTGAAATAGTGAAATAATAGATAAGAACAATTTTCAAGTAAATTCTTGCAGTTTTCCTATTGGTAATAGTATTAAACTATGTATTCGGTTAATTAATTATATCAGCTAAATACAACATGTAGTGAAGATAGAAAAACATATAGTTTGTTCGTTCAGATCCGTGAGTGAGGGTGCTGAAAATAATAAGTATTCTCTACTAATTTTAGGTACAGTACTTCGCGTGGTTCATATTACAACTTTAATAATGGTTTCGATGAATCCACTCACATCAATTGTCGAAGTTTGTCTCAATTGACTATTCTTCCTAGGGTAACCACTGTTTTTCTCTATATATCAAGCCGTTGCTATGCTGCGCCAACATTTTCCCAGCTGTAGTCATCACTGTTTATGTTTCTTTGCATGATTATCAAATTGCTGTTTGTATCTACATCTATATGGGCACTTATTACAAACGTATGGTGTTTCTCCAGTATGAATCAACATATGGCGTATAATAGTCGACTGATCTTTGAAAAGTTTCCCACAAATTTTACACGGATATGGTTTCTCATCGTTATGTGTCATCATGTGTCTCCTTAATCCGGCAGCGCCTTGGATCACTTTTCCGCACTTTTCACATGTATATTTTTTAAAAGCCCAATAAGTATCGGAATGTCTTTGTTTGTGCACTCTTAGCAATCCTTCACTTGCGAATCGCTTATTGCACAACTCGCAAACGACATTCCACTCAATTTTATGAGTGTCCTTGTGATTCCTAAAATAACGATGCTCTGCGAATATTTTACCGCATACTTCACAAACATATTGTTTCTGTTTACTCTGTTTATTTTCACTGTGACGTTCTAGATGTTTGTCCCGAACTTTCTTGCTCCTAAATGTCTTGTCACAGATGTGACACGTGTAACGTTGTCCTTTATGTAGATGCATATGAACACGCTTTTTATACATTGTTAAGAAAATTTCACCACAAATATGACAGATATGTTGCTGATTTTGATGTTCCGCCATATGTTTGTCCAATTGATAACGACTTTCAAAACGTTGATTGCAAGATTTGCATACAAAGCGTCCTTCGTTATGCACATGGATATGGACGCTATGAAAATAATGATGCGAAAATAATTTATTGCATTCATTACAGCGGACTCTAGGTAAGGAGGATGACATTTTTGACGGCTGTATGCCATTTGGTAGACCCTCTAATTTTACAGTTTTATCACAACTTTCTGTATTTTCACATTTTACTGTAGTATCTCCTTCAATTGCAACATCGTGCGATATTTGAAAATTATTTTCTTCTTTTAAAGTAGTCGAGAGATTTTTTTCTGAAACGAAATATAAACTTGATAAATGTAGTAGCAGAAACAAAAACTGGGGGATAAAATTAAGCGGATTGTCATATCGATGTAGATGCACAGCTCTTACCAATGTAAAAAGATACAAGTTAAGGGAAAATATATGAAGCAAACTAACTGCAATGGTGAGAACAAATGGAGTGGGACGTAGATATGTCATCAAACAAAATGCAAGACAAATACAAGAACAGAGATATATCACAAAGAAAATAAACGGAATGGAAGCAAAAACAACGAGAAATATGATAATAGAAACACATTCTGGGTATTTTTAATGTAAACATGTAGTAATGGGCGAGATTTATATTTATTATTTATTAAAGACCGCAAGAATTGGTTCGGTTCCAGCAGCAGTACGTTGGGAGCGTTAACAGCGCGCGCCCACCGTACGAGTATGTATGTAGTGAAATATGTAGTTTGTAGGCAGTCATCGTACGGTATTGTGGCATGATCATGCATTGCAAGTACGCGTACTTATAATTCGGTTCCAACGCATTTAAAATGTCGAAAGTTCGTGAAAATAAGGCAAGATTGTATATCATGTCTGTGTTTTTATTAATTCGAGTATAAAATTTCTCTAAATAACGCCTATTCTTATTTCGGTAAAGCCGATATAGTTACGCCCCTGCTACCAAACCACACTTGCGGTCTTTATTTATTATACATACATATAAGCTTGCAATTCTCGTATAATGCTTCATTTAATAAAATGTTATCGCGCACAATTTATTATATCATACCGCAAAATAAATACATCTAAAAATAGAAACTATTAAGGCTGATTTATTTTGGACCTTCATAATGAGGATCTCGTTTATTATTGGAAATAGAGTACAGATTTAAATTTGGCAAAGTTATATATTTTCTCTGTTTTACCACCCACACATTTACGTGATCTTGTAGAGAAAAAAAAACAACTAAAAACACGTTCTCACGGACATTTTGACTTTGTATGGCGTACGTGAAAATCATATATGACTTCGATTCTTTCTAATCATTATCAACTGTTTAGTTTTCCTTTTTAAGCACTATATTGGGTTTTACCACTACATATATCATGCTGATAGAACTGATTGAAAAAAGAAAGTGCTGTAAGAAATAAAAAAAATCGAGCGCGCCATTAGATCGAAGATCAAAATAGAAAATCAACTTTTTGCCCGCTTTCGCATTGGATTCCTAACCAACTCAAAATTTAACTACTTTGTCAGATTTAAACCAACCCCTTAGCTCCAATAATAAGCGAAATCTTAATATGATAGTGACTTCGTTGCGGTAGTGGAGAAGTTAAAACAAGATATCTCCCTGAAAAAGTAATTTTTCCTAAATTTAATTTAATGTTAAAAGTTCAAATAAGTAGTAAACAACAGTTAAGTCTGCGTGGCCAGTGCGGAGTGGCGTGAAATTCTCTCCATTTACGGCAATGGTAATTGTTTTTTGAAATTTCGATGCAAGATTTTTTTTAATACAAAAAATATGTGACAAAAGGAAATTACAGTAGCAAGTTTCACCGTGTTGCCGAGTTACTGAGATATTTCAAATTTCGAAAAAGTAATAAAAAGTGCCAGCAAAATAATCTAAGTTGTTTTTATGCGTTTTTTTTTTTAATGTACTGCGGTGAATATTGTTTGTTTTCTCTATTAGAGTAATATTGATACGATGATGATGATGGTTCTAAGACTAATCTGCAACTACATTTTTGTTTATTTTTACGTGTGGTGGGTGCTTAGTTGCAGTGACTCCATAAGCTGTATTACTTGTCTGGCTATCACTGCAACTCTCGCGGTGTAGTTTTTGTGTGTGTAAATTGTGTTCAAATGGCTTTGTGACAGCATCATATCAACCAATAGCGAATGGGAAGTCGATCCGGGATTCAACTCTCTGAAAAAAAAAATCGCCGTCCCTCCAGATAATTGAACCCCGGTTCCTATCGTCCTTCCACAACGATAGTCAGCCGCCTAACCACTGCGGCCATCGACCCGATATCCCGGTTACTTAGTTTATTGTTATTAAACTTATGTTACTTATGTTTATAATTAAAAACAGGTCGATAGTCGCTACTGCGGAGAATTGAAACTACTGTTTCAATTCTCCGGAAGAACGGTGACATTTTTCTTGGAGGATGGGATTCAGATCGACCCACCACTCGCTGTTGGGGTCAAAGTGATTAACAGCGCGGCATTATAAAAGGCGGTATAATGCTGTAACAAGGTCATTTGAACACAATTATACACACTCAAAAACTATACCGCGAGAGTTGCAGTTGTTGATAGTCAAACAAGCGAACAGCTTAAGAAGTCACTGCAACTAATCACCCTCTACACACACACAAAAAAGAGATGCCGACCAACGCAAGAATGGATATTCCAGTAAGACGACTAACTCACCTGCTCTGAACTCTCTCAAAAACTAAAATTATTAGTGAGAAAGATACTATACCGGTAAGATTTCAGGTGAAGCAACGACGGAGGAGTGTCCAAGTCCCCACTATAACTCGCTACCTTACTTTACTACCGCTCTGGTTAACGGAGGGGAGTACATATATGTAGTTGTTCAGTTGCGGGGACTGACACATGCGCTATAGAATCGTTGCGTTACCAGAAATCTTACCGGTATAGTAGTAAACCATAAGATAGGATCAAAGAACTACAATCTGCGATACAAAAGTATTAGAATGAAATTGCTGTCTCTAAATTATCTAAGTTAGTGGGCGGTACAAAGAATTAGATTTTTGAAATTATTACAAAAGAAAAATTACAAAATAACTTAGCAAATGCCTTAAAAGGGAATTTTACTATTCCTAAATACATATTTATAAAATTAAAATTACCAGTGCAATGGTTTGGAGAGTTATTTTCAATTACAGTAGAAATATTTTGTTCGACTTCTGTACTTGTTTTCTCACTTGTATAATTGCTGTCCCACAATAAAGAATTCGAATATCCTACTTCAACATCTTCTTCTTTTACGTTCTCTGCTAAATTTCCTACAACCAAACAATGATACATATTTATTAGCTTGCATTAACTCAAGAGTAACAGTTTACCTTCAATTAATATAACAGAACCTTGGAAATTTTTACTAGTATCTTTATCACAGTTATAAAAATTATCACTTATTGCAGCGAGTGTGTCGGCTTTAGCTTGTATGGTTTCCATAGGTATAGTTTCATCGCAAATACCACGTAATTTCGAATCTGATTCCCTTGCTAAAGTTCTAAATGCCCAAGCAGAAATAAGTTTTCCTTTACATTCAAGGCATATCCAAAAAGAAAAACCATCATCTTGCTCTAACTACAATAATCTAAAGGATTTATACAGAAGTTATACTGTATTTAAATTTGTTTACTTTTAAGCTACCACAGTCGGTTAACATTTCTGACAGAGCTTTACCGTTTTCAAAATGATTAAATAAATGAAGGTATTCTACATTAATTTGTAAACAAGTCCGACAACACTGTTCCATATCCTTATTTTTTATATAGCGGGTCTAACAAAAACAAGTTTTTCCGAATATCCAAATACGAAACCCTACAATGCGTGACTACGTTGACCACGGTGACTACCAAATATAAGGGGGTATTTAAATCAACGATTAACCCTAGTAAAGATAGGAAACTTGGAACGCCGGCATAACGTAAACAGCATCATCTACTTTTGCCGCATCGAACTAGAATTAAATCCTCTGTCAAGGCGGGAAGTTCAAGTGTGGGATAATTAGGTTTGAATAACTTTTTTAAGTAAAAATCTTTAAAAAAAATCTTTTATTATAAATTCAAACTAAACTTTATACATATTCTAAAATATACCTACGTACTAAACTAAAAGATAATGTTACTAAATAAGTCATTTTACTACAAATTGTCATTGAAATATAAGAAGACAGTAATAATGTTCAAAAATTATTATTATCTTTTGCGTGTTTTTAAATGCAACTCGTGCGCGGATTTTACAATCGAATCGAAATTAATATTTCTTGTGTCCCGACCTCTCAATGTGCTATTAATCTTTTTTAAATAACTAAAAACCACAATATTTATTATAATTCTGAGCAAAACATGAATGTGCTCTCTATACTCGTGACATACAACAATATCAAGAGACATATCTGTTCCTTTCATTACGTTAAAAATTTTACCTTTTAAACCATATATAGATATTATTGGTGGCAGCATTTACCTCGGAGCAGATTTATCATCACATTTTGGAACACAACAACGTCTCATTTTTAAAATGAAAAATAGTGTACAAAATAAGCTTAAAACAAATGTATAATTACTGCTTATAAGTAATGCACAAAAGTGTCCAATGTCAAAATTATATACATACACGAAATTTCACCTAAAACAAAATTGTATATATAATAATATTTACACGGAAATTAAATCGTACAAATTCTTACCAAAACACAAAATAAACAGAGAAATATTAAAGGAATTTCATCAAATAAAAAAACTTCAGAAAAGGCGTCCATCGTTGAGGTTATCTATCAAATTACAAAAAGAAAGTAGAAAGGACATGTTTCTACATCAGTTGAAAATGTAGAAATCTACTCTGAAACTTACGGCTTATTTGTATGCGTCAACTATAGGTTGCGCCCACAGTCAAGTATCTACCCCTGATTTAAATCACTCGTACAGATTTGCGCTAACTGGGCGTACTTTCCCGAACTAACGTCACCATATTTATACAGGCGCAAAATTTAAACACATATACGTATGTTATATTTTTCTAAGATTGGCAGCACTACAAAGGATGTATTATGTGGGAGGTAGTATATCAGAAATAAAACAAAAACTTTAAATATATTCAAAAAATACACAAAATATATATACCTACGCTAAATATAACAATGTTTATAAACCAAAAATGCAAACGACACCAAACACACAAACACCGTATATGACGCAATATGGCTGTTGTAAACAAGAAATGTAACTGAAAATTGTACAAGCAACTACAGCGCATGTGATGTATGATTGTGGCTCTAACTATTCTAGGTTGTGTGTAGGTGTACTTTACATAACTATTCCAATAAGCTCGCACACCGTATCTTGACCAACTACCAAAGATTAGAGAGATTCTCAAATCTTTAGATGTATTGAGACCTGAGACTAAGGACTTTTTTATTCTTACATGTTGGCAATGCTGCTCAAGTTAGGACTTTGTTAGGACCCACTAGAACCGGACACTAAAAAAAAAAAAATAATAACTGCTTTAGTTTTACTTCAAGCCGCTTATAGCACCACTTGTACGGCAGGGAGCGAAGTTTGGCGCTTTGTATCAAATATAATTCTATAATTTCAACTGGAATATCCAAATTACGCCTGTTTCTTTTTTGTCATTTTGCCTACAACTTAGCATACATGAAACACTTAGGAATCACTTACCTTTTACTGTGTTTGTAATTATAAATGATAAAACAACCAAACATAAATTTATGTTTATTTCTAACATTCCCACCATAATCGCGTAAAGCGCATAAAGCGTTTTAAGCGATCTGGGGGTTATTCTCGAATCTGAGGGAATGGAAATTTCAAGAGAATTGTCAAAAAATTCCTACAATTTCAATAATTCCTATTCTGGAGCTGACTTTCTCACTTTTTCGTAACGAGTAGTATCGAGGAGTGAGCGGTGAAAGTTACTCCCTGGGAGTGCTATTTTTCCACTGTTTCGAGAATAACCCCCTGAAATAAAATTAAATGTATTTTGGCATTTTTTTAACTTATTTTGTGCAATGACTGCCATCTGTTATTCGATAGTCTAATGAGAGACCTACCAATCAACAGTTCACAACGTTACTGACCGTTAGCGATCTCTGCAATATTCTTAACTGAAGAATACTCCACACGTATCAAAACTTTGTTGACTTGTAGTGGCGTGGTTTATCTAATTTTAGGCCACTCTGACAGTTCCAAAATCAAAATATGTAAGCAGAAGAATAAGTAACGAATGTAAAAACGTAATTACTGCGACTATCAAGAGCTATTGGCTGAAGAATATTAGTCATATTTTAGTGAATACATCAAATATTGAGAAGTGTTATGTTTGAAACACTAAAAGAAAATGACAGATGCAAACAGAAAGAGTACTGGAGGTGCTGTGGAGCAGATCATGAGGAATATGACTTCGGACATACACAACGTTGATGGACAATACAGACAGCTAGGTTATATTAGTCCTACACAACATCCCGAAACATGGAATATCCCTGTTCAGAATTCGTATATGAATTCCTACAATATGTGCAATAATGATACACAAATTCCTTTCCAGAATATGAATAATCAATCTATTTCGTATGGATATCCGAATCACTATACAGAACAGTTTGATAAAAGTTTGACTGGCAATGATTTATATGGTTATAATGTTTATTCCAATTTACAGAACGGAATTGGAATGCAGGATATGGGCAACATGTATCCGCATGATTATAAATACATGTCAAACGTTTACCATCATCAAAATATGCATTCAATGCCTGAACCTGGGTATATTCCCAATCACCACGACTTAAACACCATGTTAAATAACACCAACGTAAAAAATCACCATCAACCTTCAAATAAATTACCTTTAATTGATAATCTTGTTGGAAATTGGACACCTAATACAAGCGGTACATATTCACCTTTTGGAAATGTCGCCACTACAAATGCGTCGAACATATTCGAATCTGATAATAATTGTTTGAATAATGTAAATATGGAACGGAAATACAATCAAGATTGCCTTGAAAAATCAAGTGATGAAATTAAAAACTTTTCGTTTAATAGAGATACTAAGAGGCCCCGTATTATAGCTGAAGTTAAGCCAATGAGACCCACTTATTCGGATGTTTTATTAAAAACTGTTCCAAATACGAACATCAAATCTGGAAAAATTGAAGTTAAAGATGTCAAAATAAAACAGACGAATAATAACAAAAAAATTCTAAGAACGATAAATTTATTAAAGCCAACTCTGTCTTGAATCGTGCTAGTGTTAATCATGAAGTTAAAGATCTGAATTGCGAAAAATCAAATCAATTGCCTAAAAGTAATGAAAAAATTAAAGAAAATAAACCAGGACAATTAAACAGAAAATGGGTATCTCTTGATAACGTTTCAGAATCATTCAACGATATAAAAAGCGAGATCAGTGAAGTTAAAAATAAAAAAACTGAAGAAGTAAACATAAATAAGAATAACATCAAGAATTTGCAGAAGAAATCTACGAAAAATAATTCCGATCATGTTGATACCGATTCAAGCAGTAACAATAAAAATGAGTCGGGAAATTCTAGCAAAAATTCGGTTAAAAGAGGTTTGAAAAGCGGTTCTAAACAGAAGAATTATGATTCGTCTAGCAATAACGATAAGCCTCCTAGTAAAAGGAATCAACGCAATCGAAAAACGTGATGGACAGCTGCCTTTAGATGTTATTAGGGAAAAATTGAGGATATATTTAGAAAATTGGTGGAAATTCTGTGTTGGATTCCTATTTTGGCTGTGGAACTTGGTTTCGGATGTTTTTAGTCTGAGTTTGCAAATATTACGAGATGGGTAATTATTTTTTTTATATTAATCTTTAACTTTATTTTAAAATGTTTTATATACAGTGCTGCTCAACAAATTTTCTATCAAGTTTGTATTCATAAACAAAAATGACTTTGAGTGTCATTAAATTATTGCAGCATTCCCTAACTTGGTGCTATATACTTAATATAAATTTTGTAGGAAAGATTTAGAGCTTTAATGTACCTATCAAAATACAAGAGGTATAATAGAGACTATTGATATATACCAGGTTTGATTAAAAAAGCGCGGCCTAATTTATCAATGTGAGTGAGATAGTACTTGACAGTAATAACAAGTTTTGGTTGTTGAAATGTGTGATTATGATTATTTATGAATGATACTTCAGGGATTAGTGTAGTACAGCTCTATTTTTAATAATTAAAAATCCCATCTCCCCACCAAAATAGCACTCTAGACGAATTATTCGTCTTGAGTGCTATATCATTTGGCAGCAAAATAATGCTGCTTAAACAAATATCCTGTACATTTAATCATTAAATATATTTCTAAATACGCATCGAAACTCAAAGTGTGGATTATAGTCCACTATAACTGGAATTAGGTATTGATTGGAGACAATTTTTTTATTTATAATCGCTACTTCATTACATTCGTCGGTTTATTTTAGTCAAACTGTACATGTTCCAGCTGACGCGGTTTCTTTGATAATTTGTTTATTTTACAGTATAGAGAAAAAAGTTTCAAATAAAAGCTGTCCCTATTTAAACGGCGCATAGCTAGAAATTATTTTCAATTATACTAGGTGTCCCAATTATAGAAAGAGCGTATGTAACTTTATTATTTTAAATGGATCGTCCTATACATTATATATTTTTTTATATTCCACATAACATTTTAAGTAACTTTTATTAAGACATTTCTAGTTCTACGTGCTTTTGGTTTCGAGAAAATACTTATTTTATCAAAAATGTTGTCATTGCAACGCTCTCGCTAATGAGCTGTAGCAACGAAACTAAACAAAGTAGAAAATTTTGGTTTGCACAAATTGATACATCTTGAATTGGTTTACTAATATTAACATATACGGATACTTTTGTTGACATACAGTTACTGGCGTCAACGTTTGGAAACATTTAAATGCCAATAACTATGTTTTTTTTTAATGGCACACCTATATCTGTTTATAGGGTTGGATGTAATATTAAATTCTCTTTCTTTTGGCATTGGATTGTACCCATTTATCTCCAACTGTTTTAGAGCAAATGTACATTTCTTTTGCTACTGTCGAAAAGATATATTATTTAATAACCATTTGTACCATTTATAATGATACACAAGTAATAAGCTCACTTTAAATTTGGATTGTAAACAATTTTAACAGAACAGGACCTTTCAACAAATAACAACATAAAAACCCAACAAAAAGAGTTTTAAAAAGACATAAGGAAATGCACAATATAAATATAGTGTTATTAAATTCAATAATTTATATTTCGAAATGTCTTCCGCTTTGGTCGAAACAATTACGAACACGTTTTTTAAATGATTGTTCAACATTTTTCAGCATGATTGGGCTGATTTCTTGAAACGCCAAGATAATTCGCTGACACATATCTTCTCAGCTGTATTTTGTCATAAGATAGAAAGTAATTACATTTTTTTATAAAAGGATTATGAATAAATGTTATCATCCTTAGAAATTACTTTATAATACAAATTTTAATTAAGCCTATTACTTGTGTATAATTATAAATGGTACAAATGGTTATTAAATATATCTGCCATAATATTAATGTTACATAGCCTACTTGGGGTGCATTCGGTACATTCTCATATAAAAGAAAGAGAATTTAATTTTACATCCAACCCTGTAAACAGATATAGGTGTCCCATTAAAAAAAAACAGTTATTGGCATTTAAATGTTTCCAAATGTTGGCGCCATTTGTATGTCAACAAAAGGATCCGTACGTGTTAATATTGGAAATAGAAAAAAAATTCTACCTTTTTTAGTTTTGATCCTATAGCTCATTAATAAGAGCGCTGCAGTTGCAAAATATTTATTTTCTCGAAAGCAAAAGCACAAACAGCAGGAAGGTCTTAATAAAAGTTACTTAAAATATCATGTAGAATATAAAAAAAATATAATATATAGGTTGATCCATTTAAAATAATAAAGTTACATACGCTTTTTCTATAATTGGGACACCTTGTATATTTGAAAATATTTTCTAGCTAAGCATCGTCTAAACAGCGACAATTTTTATTTGAAACTTTTTCTCTGTAGTGTAAAATAAACTAATTATCAAAGAAACCGTCAGCTGGGACAGCCTGTATAGTATGTATAATTTAAAATTATTTCGACTTGTACACTGATGAACATTAATATACGAACAACTTTATAATATACTATTTTCTCTAAAAATTACAGCGCCTGCAATTTGTGGTCTTGGTCTATCGTTAACTGGGCTGTTTTTAAAGATACTTCTGTCTCTCTGTTGAAACGCATACGAATGATATCTTGGCTGCACGAGAAGTTCAAAAAAACAAAACCGAAAGGTAATAAGAAATTCATTTCGCGCAATGGCCTGCAGTACAATATTAACATGCCGATGACGGGTGATGAGGCGATGAAACGACTACTAGCTTGTAAAGGAAAAGATCCGTATAGCATATTGGGTGTAACACCGACCTGCACCGATGATGATATCAAGAGGTATTATAAGAGGCAGGCGGTCCTTGTACATCCAGATAAGAATAAACAATTAGGAGCTGAGGAAGCTTTCAAGATATTAGTGCATGCCTTTGATATGATTGGTGAACCAGAAAGAAGAGCAGCATATGACAAAGGTAAGAGCTAAATTCAGTATTTTTGTTTATTCATTACATATCAATACGTTTTCCAGAATCAGCTCATGTAGAACAAGCTTGGACAGAACTTACAGAACTGTTCGCCGAATTTCAACAGAAAGTAGAAGCTGCTTCGAAAACAATCCGCTGTAGTTATTGTGGTTCTGGCCATAAAAGAGTTAAAATCGACCGACCAAGTTACGCTGCCAGAAACTGCAACACTTGCAAAATCTACCACGCTGCGAGAGAAGGTGATATATGGGCCGAAGCAAAATATTTTGGTTTCATATGGCGGTATTATGCTTGCATGGAAGGCGGCGTGTACGATATCACAAAATGGGCTGGTTGCCAGAAGAACAGTCTTAAGCAATTGAAACCTGATTCTCATAACGTTCAATATAGGATAGCTCAAGGGAAATATGCCGGTTCATCTTGCAAGAAGCATAACGGTAATGGCCCAGGCAACAACCAAGGTTCATCGTCTAGAAGTGATGAACCGGCGACTAATTTCGAAGACTTATTGAATAAAATTTACGGCCAAATGGAGAGTAATTCTCAAAGTAATGCTCGACGTAAAAATAGTAAAAAAAGCAAGTGATCCTGTTTTTCATTTTTACGCTGACAGATATGGTTATACGTAATAATAACATGAGAATAATGATTGCGCATTATATATTTACATAATTATATATAATTTTCGCTAATTTTATTTCTTCACAATATATCGTTATTGTGTTTGCTTTTTCATTACAAATGAAATTAAATTAACAAAAAGAAATGAAATGAAACATGCTTATACAATAAAGTATATTATATTGTTACATGTGTTTATTTTTAAAAAAGTAAAGCAGCATCCAGTTCTCTATAGAAGTGCTACAACTCAAATAGAAGAATCGGTTACACCATAGGTAGCGTTCTTCAATGTTAATAAAAAAAATACCTCAGTACAAACCTTCAATTATTGCTTACTCTATTGAATTTAAAAATAGAAACAATGTTGGCAAAATAGTACAACAGTATTGAGACACCTCACAACATATTCTTTTCAAGCTAACACATACACTTCATCAATAATTATCATAGAAACTTAATTTACTAAACATACTTTATTTACAAGTAAAACAAAAGTTCATATAATTAATATTTCAATCGTCAACAAAGTTGTTCTAATGTACCATCTAAAAAACATAAAGACGAAACATTATTAATTGCATTATCAAAATCTCTCTTAACAAGCATTTTCCTTTTACCCATTTGTGTATATTTGAAAGTCTCCTTTCCGATAGCTTGGAGAAACAATTCCTACAAGAGAAATGAACATATTCAATGAAAAAATTGTAAATCCAAATATTTTACCGTAGCTTTACTGGTCATAAATAAAGCATCTTTAGAAATTAAATGACAATCGGGATCCAATTTCATAATCGATTTCACTTTGCTCAGAGGTAATTCTACTAATTTTTTTCTTACAGATGACACGGTTTCAGATTTATCTTTCTTTTTAATTGTTTCGTCATTAGTTTCGGAAGCATCAACTTCATCGTTAGCTGTGTTAGTTGATTCCTCTGCAGTTCCACTGTCAATTTCTTCACTTGTTAAATTATCATTTTCTAGATTTTCACTATCTTCAACCTCTTCTGTAATATCAGTTTCATTTTGAATTTCCATATTTTCTTCTTTTGGACACTAGTTTACCACAGACAACTTATAAGTAATATTCATTCAATTTTCTGATTTATATAATCGATGAGTATCGCAGAATTTTACTGCTGCCTTAAAGAATATTACGAACCAATTATATTTTATTTTTATAATAAATTAATGCAATTACAGAACTAACCATTAAAATCTATTTTCATTTCCCGCCAAAATTGATGTAGGTTGGTTGGTAAATATAAATAAACAAAAGAAACTAGACTCTACTGAGGACTAACTTTTAAAAAATGTTAAATTGTAAAAAAAATAAATACTATAATAATACTATGTATGTACTTATTATTTATTAAAATTCTAATTTTTATAAAAGGTATTAAATTTAAGTGTTTTAAGGTATCATCTAAAGGCTAGTTCATAGCTTTCCGTTCCTACGTTTGCATTGATCCGTTGACCAACCGTTGCGCGTTATTTGTGTGCGCTTCAGAGTCTATCCGCTGACGGATAAAGTTGGTTGAAGTTGAATTTTGTCCGTTTCCGTTCGTCCGTTTACGAAAGAAGTGAGGTTAGGTTTATCATAACAAAATATCATCAAGATTAGTTCATAGCAAGCCGTACGTACGTTTGCGTTGATCCGTAACGGATAAACATCTCCTAGCGGTTCATAGCTTTGCGTCTGTACGTACGTTGACGTACCAATTTTGAAGAGTTAACGTCACTTATTTAGAACAAAATAATTTGGAAACTTGTAAAACATGCTGTTAACAAGGCATTATTTACGCCGCAAAAGAAAAATGGTGTTGTTGGCAATCAATTTCAATTTCACTACTGTCAATTTCACATTGTGATATATTGAAAATATAATTATAAGGTATGATGATTGTATTTTGTTATAATAAACCTAACCTCACTGCTTTCGTAAACGGACGAACGGAAACGGGCAAAGTTAAACTTCAACCAACTTTATGCGTCAGCGGATAGACTCTGAAACGCACACAAACAACGTGCAGCAATTGGTCAACGGATCAACGCCAACGTACGAACGGATAGCTATGATCTAGCCTTTATCCGTCAGCGGATAGACTGCGAAGCGCACATAAATAACGCGCAGCGATTGGTCAACGGATCAACGCAAACGTACGAAGGGATAGCTATGAACTAGCCTTAGTGTCTGTGAAATTATTTTCTTTTCGTATGGATAAGTATATCCTTTTTTAACCGAGAAATATCTACATTTATAAATGATGTCATGTCTATTATAATTATAAGAATCACTAAGATATGATATAATATTGATATCAGTGCGCTAGTTTGGGATTTCATAAATGACAGTTTTCGTTTGTATATAATCAGGGATTTTCATCATATAAATTTTGTATTGGTTGGTAGCACATATGTTGATATTCCGATTAGGGATGAGCTAAACGGTGATTTGCCAGTAACCGTTATAATAGTGACAGTGATTTTAAAATAACAGTGATTCTAAACAGCTACCAGCGACTCACAGCGACCGTATTAGGTAGTACATCCGGAATAGAGTTGAAATATTGTAATCGAACTTACTGACATCGCTGTTAAGAATATCTTCAACTATTGGAATATCAGTGATTGAGGTCGCCGTTTATATTAAATAGCTATCAGTTATCGTCGATAACTGATCGCTGTTTGATATAAACAGCTGTCAGTGATCGAAGTCGCTGTTTATTAAGCACCTGCCAGAGATCGAAGTCGCTGTTTATTAAGCAGCTAACAGTTCTCGCGGTCGCTGTCTGGTAACCTCATATCTGAAAATATTCTTAGCAGCGACTGTAAGCTGCAGTTTGATCATAACATTTTCAATAGTTTACGCGCGGTATGGTGCTCTTTATTTGTCTGCAGCTTTCTAATAAAAATATAACAAAATAAAATTATTTAAATCACATAATAAATAAAAATAATTTGCTTAAAAAATATTTTCATGAAGTAAATTGTATTGCAAAGCTAGTTAGTAACAAAGTTAATTAATTTAGATTATTTTTTTAATGTTCATCTAATTTCATCAAAAAAAGACTCTTGAAATAGATAAATCATCACCGGATAATATTTGTATAAATAAAGAAATATATATAAAATGAAAAAGTCGCTTACAAGAAAAACCTAAAAGCGAACGTAAATTATTAAACAGTGATTTTGGTCACTGATAACCGGTGAAAACGGTGATTTGGCAATAACTGGTTCTTAGTAACCGGTATCGATATATCGCTCATCCCTAATTCCGATGATTCCAACTTTATTTCAATTATTTCCGTATTATTTCTATAATGGATATTGTGAATCGCATTATTCACAAATAGCACTAATGTAATACATATTTTATTGTTTAGTTGTAGCTAAAGATATTTTATATAATATTTATTGGTGGGCATATAATTTTTTATTTATTCCATAACAAGAAAAAAATTTTTAATGAACGTATTCATAAAATACACCAATTTTTTTAAATCATACTTCCAATTATGCTGATAACAATTTGTGATAAGTTGAATAATATTTGCAGCATTGTAATCGCAATAAAATTAAAGCGCACGTATAAAACTTGTGCAATTTCGTTGTAATTTCTACATAAAAATTTACATTCTAATTGCGAATTACTACTATAATTTATGTTTTGTAATCGTAATATAGGTACACAATTTATCTTTTGATGTCTCACATTCTTCCCTATAGACATATTTGTAATTTCTCTTGTAACATTGGAGAGATTAATTGATTGATTGAAACAGACGTCCTACACGTTAAAAATGCTCGAATCGTTCGGTTTAATGCACATACAGCCTTTCGACACAGGGCATTAGAAATAGGATATTAAAGTCCATGCACACTGCAATAGCTTCAGCGAGACAGTCTTGGTAACAATTTAGAAAGGTGCACAAGAAATGTATTGTCTACTGTGGTGGCTCCGTAGAATATCTTGCAGTGCGATGACAGCGCCTCTATCGACTAAAATTATTATTATTGGTAAAGCGAATATAGAACCAGAATCCGTCGAACAATGCCATTTTTGCATCTACTGGAAAATTCTAAGTGACCACAGTCGATTTTCCGAATTATCGGGTCCAAGTGACGGAGCCCTAAACGTTGTCTCGGATTGTGTTTCGGCTTGACAACGTTCCGCTAAAGAAAAAGCAGTGCTTCACGGTTTAACAATTGTGGCGTTCGTGGTTCTTTGGATCTCTCAATGGACTGCTGTGTTATTATTGTTACCTACACCGAAAACAGTGTCTACTCATCATCAGATCTGAACATCTCCTTATCGGCGTTAACTTACCGCCGATACGAGCATAGAAAATCGTAAATTAGGCCTTAATTACCAGCGGAACTGTTTACATAGCCGGTTGTTCAAACCAGACAGGTATGGCGGTCGATTCAACTTTGTTTACAAAACAATGCCTGCGAACTGAAGATTGCCGCAGCTTTGCACGGATTATGTGATCTGCCGGTACGGTATTGTTTTTAAAACGTTATGGATCCAGTTTTTCAAAGACTTGGAGATGTCACAATACAGCGCCTTGAGAAACCGAAGGATAAAGTGGGACTGCAAGGCAACGGTGATATTATGGAAAAGGAGAGCAAGGAAGAAAGGATCGAACAGAATGTAATTATCTTCAATTGTTTTTTTTTAAATATTCAGTTTGTTGGTAAGCATATTTTCCTACTGAAAATTTATATAAACAATATCGGACCTAAGTTATCGATTGCTAGGAAAAGGGTATATCGGTATTAAAATGTTATGACGTTGATGATTTCTTCTGAATTCTTTGTATTTATTCTTCGTTTAAAAGTTTGGCACCCTTTGTTTGTAATGATCATGTATGTGCAATTTACAAAATAACTATTCACAACATAACGAAAATAAATTGTAATCCAATTCCCAATAAGATCGTGTATTGAAAAATTGATATTGGCGAAAGAGTGGCATAAATAAACATGATCTGATCAGAATGTAACAAAATTAATTTGTTCATACGATTCTTATAAAGAAGTAGCTCTATAGCCATTACGGAGGGGTTCCGTATAAAACAGCATCTGTACTGCTCTGAAGATGGTTAAAATAAGCTGAAATATAAGTGTAACAATTTTGGCGCTCAACCTGAGGAGCTATAAGAATCAACTTAGACATTTTTTCTAGATCATTCTTTACTATCCAATTAGTTACAAATTTTATTCTCGAAAAATACGTCTTCTCGAAGAATCGTTGATGTGTTAAAACTAGTATTTTCTGGGTTCGGTAGTCCAGATACGATGAGTGTGCCGACTAATTACAGTTAAATTACAATTAAATGACGACCGATTTAATTGACGAAATGTGTTTATTGCATTAAAGTTTGTTGTGAGATATAAATAAAAAATTGTATATCTAATTTTTACTATTAAAACCGCAAAAAAATGTATTATTATAATGTATCATAGTGAGTTCAAGGACTGTGGGTTCGTAATAAACAGATAAAACATCGGTATCACCAAACACCACAACTTTGATTAATTACTCGGGACACGTGTTTCGAGAACGCATGGTATTAATACCATGGCATTAATACCGAATATCGAATCGATATTCGGTTAATGATGAGAACCCAAGCGTTCTCGAAATACGTGTCCCGTATAATTAATAAAAGTTGTAGTGTTTGGTGATACGGATGTTTTATCTGTTTATAATGTATCATGTTGAAGTTATAGAAGAGCTTAGCTTAAGATATAATCTTGGGTAGAATTCACCAGCGGCATACAATTATTGTGGAGTGGCTAAATAGAGACCTTGAAAGGCGGTCGCTATAATCCGAGCGGTGGAGGTAGCGCGTTGTTAGAATCGGCAGATGTTAGCGTAAGCAAGGTAAAGTGTGCAATGGATGATAGACAATGAACATTATAATATAATATGCGCCTTGATTAAACGTAGTAATGTATGATAATATCCGTAATAAATTTAAACGAGAGATGTGAATTGAGCTCAACTTGTAACGTTCACTTCACAACTGCCTCAATATTTTTACAAACATGATTATTATTTGTTATTATTACAGAGTTGAATGGTGAAAACACAGCCGCAGTGATAGCATACTGTTTTTTTTTTGTAGCGTAAGCAACATTTGTAAACAATGACTTTGTAATTCATATTGTTTTAATTCCTGATCCAGAAATAACGTTACACATGCCTTTTCTATGTTATCAACTTTTGTAAATTTAATTTTTTTATATATTTTCATGTGCGGGAGGGTAAGAAGTGAGGATGCCTTAGATTTTATAATTTTCGATCAGTTTCAATCATCCCGATAAGTATTCACGATTGAATCTCTGGTTAAAAATGTTTGTGCATACAGTAGTGGCCATAATTATAGCAACAGATTAAATATCGGCACTATTATAAAAATTAAAATATTTTCACGTATGAAAACGGTATTCGTATTTATATTTCTAATTTACAAGTAAGAATAAATAATGAAAGGATACCGGTAAAACAACATGTATTCTATATTCAATTTTTAGTAATTGCGCGCTGGACAAAAATATAGCAACACAGAGACATGTGCAAATCCCCCGTTTATGTGACTGCAAAAATCAAACTTATCGAGGTCACGGTTATGACATTGAAGCTTTAGGATGCTGTTAGCAATGAGTTGCGGCAAATCACTTTCTGATGATGTTCGAGGAAGGATTGTTCGTGTTTTTCTTACCGGTATGAAACAATCGGAAATCGCAAAAAGTTACCACGTTAAGCTTCATTTACATAGAGGGTAGTGGCAATTGTAGTGTAAGAGTAGTGGAGTGCCGAAGTTAGTTCTCATGTTTTGAAACTGCTGCTAGAACAATACGAAGGAGACTTGTCCACGCCGGTTTGTTTGGTAGGTGTCCTCTTAAGCAACCGTTATTGTCGAAGAAAAACAGGCGAAGTCGACTACAGTTTGCAGGAGATCTACAGAAGACATTTGATATGTGGAAACCAGTAGTTTTCAGCGACGAGTCGAAATTCAATTTATTTAAAAGTGATGATGGATATTATTTGCAGCATCTAGGCGGTGAAAATTGAATAAAAATTACGTTTGCCGTACGGTTAAACATGGAGATGGTCGCGCCATTGTGTGGGGGTGTTTCTCTGGGTATGGAATGGGTCCTCTATACCGGATTGGTGGACGCTTTAGGCATCGAGATATTTTTACGGATCACCTTCTTGCATATACTGAATAAATCATGCCACTAAGATATCAATTTCAACATGATAATGATCTGAAACACTCCTCCAGGTTAGTAAAAGAGTGGTTAGGGAACGAAAAAATTGCTGTTACTCAATGGCCTTCGCAATCTCCTGACCTCAACCTAATAGAGAATTTGTGGGAGATTGTTGATCGCAAAATTTCTTGCCGAACGTATGCAAATGTTAATAATTTGTTTAAAGCTCTGCAAGAAAGTTGGTTAGAGGTAGATAATAAAGCCATCAATAAACTTTTAGAATCTATGCCCCACAAGTGTGCAGAGGTAATTAAGGTTATTGGTCAATTATTTGTGTTTTTTTTGTATGTTGCTATAATTTTGCCCAAGCAGATAAACCATTTTTCGAAATAAATACGTTTGTGTTTTCCAATTATCCGTACCTGATGTTCAAATAAAGTTGTGTATCACAACACGAATATATTGCTTAATTTAAGTAATGCGTTTCTAATGAGTGTAGCCAAATATAGAGAATTAATGTTAATATTAGCATTGTTGCTATAATTATGGCCACTACTGTATGTGGCCAGAAACTGAAGGAAATCATCGTGTAAATGAGGTATTTTCATGTTTGGACAGATATATAAAACAACTCGTGGAACTATCTGTCCGAAAGTTGTTTGTTTTATGATTGTTGTCAGGAATATAATAACAACATTAACATGGTTAATTACCTCTTTAGTTTTGTATACAGAGAATATTTCGATAGTATACAGTGGCATATATCAATAAGAGCATACAGAGGATATAGGATACAGCTGTTCCTTTCCAGTTTGTAGATCCAATCAAGGTGACGGTTAAAAGTGCCAAGACCTAATTTCCAAGAAGTTTATCACAAAAAAATCTCAATTTCAAGAACCACCCAACAGCTTTATTATTCAAGAAGGCAGTACAAGTCAGCAATCATTGTTGTAAAATGTCATTTTTTTCATTTGTGAATGGGGTAGCAGAGATCGTATAAAAAACTACTCTGACGTTAAAATGGAAGGCTGGATTATTTTCGAAAATGTAATGGAAACCTTTCTAGGAAATCAGAAATCACAAGATTATGAAAAAGTTGTTAAAAACCCTAAAAGATTTGGTTAATTTGCAGTGAAATACAAATTAGGATACTTGTTGGAACACATAGAAAATATGATAGATTACAATGGAAATCGGAGATTTCAATTTAGACTGTAACAATAATATTTATTACAGCAACATAATTAAAGATCCTTTTTATAGAAATGCGTTAATTTATGTAGTAGTAACACAATGCACTAGAATAACCGACACAAATAGAACACTTATTGATTATGTTGTAAGAAATTATAAAAATTTACGACACGGTGTTCATATAACGCCTAAAATAGGAGATCATTGTTGTATTATCAATACAACTTAATAAAAAAATATATAAAAGAAAATATGTCAATGTACTAAAACATAATTTTAAAAATCATAAATATTTGAGACGGGATGTTGCACTCTGTACAAATTATGTGTAGTTGTGTACAATGTATTATCGCTGGTAGAGTTTATAATGATACTGATTTTTGACACCGAAGTGTATTATTTTCTTGGCGTATGTAAATACAATAATGCAATTTTTCCCAAACACCAATTATTTAAACATATTTTTATATAAAAATATGCCGTCCCGAAGTGGAGTCGAATCACCTTGTAGGGCTATCGCGGCTCTACCGCAAACCGTTGCGACCACCGGGGCTTCGACTACACAAGTAAACGTCACTTCGGGACGGCATATTTTTATATAAAAATATGTTTAAATAATTGGCGTTTGGGAAAAATTGCATTATTGTATTTACATACGCCAAGAAAATAATACACTTCGGTGTCAAAAATGTTGCCTATCCTAGGTCATTATAACATCTCGTTCGCATATATTTGTGACGTTTACTTGTGTAGTCGAAGCCCCGGTGGTCGCAACGGTTTGCGGTAGAGCCGCGATAGCCCTACAAGGTGGTTCGACTCCACTTCGGGACGGCATATTTTTATATAAAAATATGTTTAAATAATTGGCGTTTGGGAAAAATTGCATTATTGTATTTACATACGCCAAGAAAATAATACACTTCGGTGTCAAAATCCTAGGTCATTATAACATCTCGTTCGCATATATTTGTGACGTTTACTTGTGTAGTCGAAGCCCCGGTGGTCGCAACGGTTTGCGGTAGAGCCGCGATAGCCCTACAAGGTGGTTCGACTCCACTTCGGGACGGCATATTTTTATATAAAAATATGTTTAAATAATTGGCGTTTGGAAAAAAAAAAAATTGCATTATTGTAATGATACTGATGAACTGAATAAAAAAGATCGCCACTTCCAAATTAGTGTAGTGGGATTCCCTGTAAACGCTAAAGGAGGGATTATTGACTGGAGTGGATGGCCAGGCTTAATCCAAGCATCAACTTTTTGTAGACGAAATAATGGAACATATTGCATATGAAGAGAAAATTGAGATTGCTAGAGGTAGAAAGCCTAACTGGTCATGCTCTAGACTTTTTTCGAATTGATCAATGGTGGAAATAGATAGAAATGAAAAAAAAATTAGCTTAGGAGGTAAAGAATGTAATTGGAATTTCTTCACTACCGCACTCGACTTAAGAATCGTTGGAATGACCTACAGGAAAAAAAGTAAGCAGTAAGCCAAAGAAATAAACCATGAAGGAAGCCATCAATTTAACATTTAAACACCAACTATAGTGAATCCTAGATTCTGAGATTTTGCCCATTAAATGGAAGGTAGGAAAAACCGTTAGGTACAAACGTTGATAACTGAAAAATACAAATGGAAGGATACAGCAAACTATTTGGTAAACGTCCTTATGGATTACCACACGGCTAGGCATCTGCAACAGTCACGTAATTAAAATTAAAACTGGAGTGCCGCAAAGGTCGCTGTTGACACCTACACAATGGATATTTTTCAGGGCAAGCGAACGACATGCGCAAATATTATAGGGTAAATGAAAGTAGCGGCTTCCAAGACTGAACTACTGGTTAGAGGAAAATAAGTTAAAGCTAGCTTTATAAAATTCAGAGGCAATTATTTTCAAAGGGAAGGACAGAGCGCATATAAGCTTCAGTAGAGGCAACACCATCATAAAACCTCAAAAGAGCCTTAAGTATTTGGGACTCATCTGGGATCAACGGTTGTATTTTGGCGAGCAGGTATGTTGGCCTGCGTAATACCTAACATTGGGTGGTGCAAAATTGCATGCATCGGGGATTATCACCAGAAATCGGGGAGTGGCACCTAAGATAGGGAGATGGCTCGCAACGGCCCAGATCGGGAGGTGGAAAGGTAGTCCCTCAGATCGGGGGTTAGGATAGGGGGTGGTACAGAAGACCCACAGATTTGGAGGTGGCTAAAGCTGGGGTTAAGGAACAAAAAAGTATTGAATTAAGAAAGGAAATTTTTAAGAGTTGCATATTTAAATATCCTTAATTAAATATGTAGAAATGGAAAAGTTATTGCCTGATCTTTGTTCTACAAAAAATTCTGGAAATTCATGTAATTTATTTTTGATAGATAGATAATCAGAGCTAAATTGTATAAATATTGGGGGCCAACAAATAGATACTTTGTATGTAGTAATATTTTTAGAGATTTCTGATCAAGGATTGCAACCTTGACATAAACTCTTCATTAACATTAATATGAAAAACTTACTGAAAAAAAAATAAAGAAAAAAATTATTGGCATTGTAAATTACCTAACCATTATCTGATATCTTATTAGATCCATCTAAATCCCGAAGATTCGCAAGGCATCAAACGAAACTTCGAAAATGTGGCCGGTCCTTCGACGAAAAGGACGAAATTCGAGCAGCTGCAGCAACGCCACCATATGGACGAGTATAGCGGCCACTCGTTCAGCGAAAACGAATTGACGGACTACGATACGGATTCTGAACTCGATTCGGACGATGAAATGCACGCCATGATGAAATCTCAGATGTCCATCCCTAATCTCGAATCTGGTGCGTCGGAACTGGAGACCAGCACCGATTTCCTCGAGAAACTGGTACAGGAACCTTTCGAGGAGCATGAATCTGAAAGTTTGAAATCGGCCGATGAGATTAAAACCGAGGTTGATGATTACGAATACGATATAAAAGAGAAATTGAAAGAAATGGGTGAGATTAGTTTCGAGACTGTGAAGAAGGGTGATAAACCTAAGAAAACTGAAGTGTTGACTGAGAATGAGGTGGTCGTTACTCCTGCTAAAAAAACAGGTGAGATAAAATTGACTTGTTTTAGGCTTAACAGTAATTATGTTGTTGTATATAGCTGTTATTGATGAAGATCCTATGGGAGAGAGATTAAAATCTGGCAACATGAGGCGAAATATTAGGGAAGTTATGGACGAAACTAAATTAGATGAGTCCACGTTGGCAGCACAAAGACAAGAAATGGAAAGACTGCGTAGAGTACAAGAACAACAAAGAATAATTAGAGAAGTTCAGAGGCAAATGGCTCAGGACAGGGTGATTTCGTTACTGCAAGGTGGGAATGTAGCAAAAGCAGGTTAGTTTTTCTCTTATTTAATCAATTTAAATCCGGTTTTGACACAACATTATTATTTTCTCAGGTACATCAGGAGCTAGAATCGGTAATACAGTATTAGTAAAACTACCAAACGGACAAACCAAAACCATGACAAAATTAACCAAGAAACCGTTCGATTTAGTGAGAGTGCCGAAAACTGCCATCCCTCCTACTAAAGCGAAAGGATTGATAGCCATTAAGAAACCACCAGGTAATCTAACACCTTCGGTCAGCATAGCGCCTGTTATGAAGAGAGGTCCTCAGCATTTCGCGAGAACACCTAGCGATACAGACAGTGAGAATGAAGATATGTCCCTGATGAGGAGGCCTATACCCAGGCCGAAACGTAAGTTTTAATTACAAAGATTGAGTCAAATTTAGTGTTATAATTTATTGCAGCTTTTAATCCCAGATATATTTTCACTCGTACGCTAAATAAAATATCAATTAAAAGTCAATTTATTTCAGGACATAAATTATTATGTTTTTGTTCGTGCTCTGCTAGGCATTGACGCTACTAAATTAAAGAGCTATGACGCTGCTGCGGCCATGTTTAACTGCAATAACGATGCAATCCGGGCGAAATGCTTCTTCCAGTATACGAAGAATAATAAGACATATATTTGGGATTAAAAGATATCTACTTACAGGTCATAATATAGATATATGAATTTATTACAGCGAAAGATCCAGTCACCACAATAGACATATCATCAGACGATGACTGCATTGTCGTATCAGAATCCGAAAACGATCCCTCCGATGACGTCGACGAGGATCCCAGCAATTCTGGGATGCACACCAACGATGAATTCAACCAACCGGACGAGCAAGGTCGCGTCGTCGTTAATATCGGGCATCCCGACGGTGAACAGGATATATATCTCGCGCCTCAGATCGCGCGGATCATTAAACCTCATCAGATCGGCGGGATACGTTTCCTGTTCGATAACGTCGTGGAAAGCGTGGATAGATTTGAAACGTCGACGGGTTTCGGGTGCATACTGGCACATTCGATGGGATTAGGAAAGACATTACAAGTCGTCTCGTTCAGTGACATTTTCCTACGACATACCCCGGCTAGAACGATTTTATGTATAATGCCGATAAATACGTTGCAGAATTGGTTAGCGGAGTATAATATGTGGTTGCCTACTGACGACGCTTGCGTTAATAGCCCGTTGAATGCTCACGGTGAAGTGCGGCCGCGTAATTTTAATTTGCATGTGTTAAATGATAGCCATAAGACTTTGGCGGCACGAGCGAGGGTGATTAACGAGTGGAAAAGGGGAGGTGGGGTATTACTGATTGGATATGAACAGTATCGATTATTGTCATTGAGGAAACATCCGAAATCGAGGAAGAAACCCGCGCAACAGGAACCTGTTGATGATGATAAAAATAAAAAACTATTTGATGGTAAGAATGCAACACATGCATATTTGTACAAACCTTAAGTGTTAATATAGCGGTACAGACACAATTCTATATTTTGTTTATTTTTTAAATTTTATATGGTGGGTGTATTGCTTGTCACGACTACCGCTACAGCTCATCGTTTAAGCAAACTGAGTAAGAATTGACATATGACGACAAATACAGCTTCACACGTGTGTGATTACTCGGACTTATTTAACGTTACATAAGCTTAATTAAAAAGTTGAAAAAAATTATCGCGCGAAGATGCTCATGAATCAATTCCATTCTGTTGCCGATGTAAATTTGTCGAGTCACAACAAACAACAGATTTGATGTGGCAGCGCTATAGTTGTTAATTTCAGAAATATAGATATAGAAGTCGAAAATCATGCTTTTACATTTCGAGTAGTATGCTTCGGATCGTTATTACGCACAAAAATGATTGGGGGGTTCGTCCGCAAATGCCTTCATTATATTGGCTAATATATACAGTAAAACTTTTCTTAAACGGACACTCTCTTACACGGACATTCCTCTCCAACGGACATTTCTCTTAAAACCGCCAAAACTGCTATATTTCTTTAATAAAACATATTCTCTTACGCGGACACACAAATCGCCTCTTTTTGCCCTCTTGTAGGGATAATGAATAAATTGTAAATTGTGTGTGTGTGCAAAGCATACAGTCAATGAGTAGGGTATTGTATCCGCGGAGAATTTTCTACGGAAATGGTTTGTTATGTATAGTATTTTTATTTGATATCAATTTAGTTTAAAAAGGTCTTTCTTTGCGTCCGGTTATATCATGTCAACCAAAAAACGTACTTTATTTTTAAGAGAACAAGTAAAATTAATTGAAGTTTATGATAAAGAAAAATTAACTGTGCGTAATTTGGCAGCAAAATTTAAAATTGGACTCAAGCAGCTGCAACAATAAAGAACAGAAGTGTTATAATGAATTTATGGCTTTCTAGTGCTAATATAAATCAAAGAAGAAGATTTGTTCATCAAGAAAAGAGTCAGTTAGATAAATTATGCTACGACTGGTTTGTTAAGATCCGGAGTAACGATGTGTCAGTGTCGAGAACTCTAGTGCGCGCGAAAGCTAAAGAAATAGCCCAACAATTAAATTTTATCAATTTTAAACCATCTACTGGTTGGTGGCAACGTTTTAAAACCCGCCATAATATAAAACTTAAAACAATTTGTGGTGAAGCTGCGCCTATAAATACACCAGACGTTAATGACTATTTACATGTGCAAAAGCAAACCAATCCTAAGCCAATACGATCCAAAAGACATACAATGCGGATGAAACGTGGCTGTTTTATCGCGGTTTACCAAATAAGACATTTGCACTAAAAAATGAACGCTGTGTGGGTGGAAAATTGTCCAAAGAGAGATTGACTATCTTACATTGCGTAAACATTGTTGAGGAAAAGGAAAATTTGGTAATTATTGGTAAATCTGCTCGTCCGCGCTCATTAAAAAATGTTAATATAGAAAATTTCCCAGTAATATGGCGATCCAACAAAAAATCGTGAATGAAAACCTCGGTATTTACAGACTGGTTTTTAAATTGGACAGAAAAATGGGTTTACAAAGAAGAAATATTTTACTGTTTATGGACAACGCAGCGTGTCATCCACGCGAAATAGATTTAGAAAATATAAAAGTTATGTTTCTTCCTCCTGCTACAACGGCTTTATGTCAGCCACTAGACCAAGAGATTATAAAAAATTTCAAGACTTGGTAGAGATTACTGGTGCTCAAACACGTGATATCAAAATTAGATGATATTCCTGATATTATAAAAGCGGTAGATTTACTGGACGCAATTTATTTTATTCAAACAGCATGGGAAAATATATCTAGTACTACAATTCAAAATTGCTTTAGAAAGGTTGGCTCTGTGCATAGCGTTATTAACGGCAATGAAAACTGATGAGGAAGATGATCTACTGTTATCTGTTTTTGCAGACATTTCAAATTTGATAAAAATACAGATGATTTTATAAATATAGACGCAAATTTAATGTTTGAAGATGAGTCGGAAATTCAAAAAACAATGGATGAAAATGAATCTATTAGTTCTAACGATGAAGCAGACATCGCAGTGAAGAAAACTACCATAAAAAATTACGCTCGTGCATTAGAAGTAGTAAAAGATTTAAAACTTAAAATTTAGTGTCGAAAATGGAGGTTTGGATTCATTTGCTTTACTCAAAGGATTGTAAATGCATTTTGAAACACTCAAAATTAGTAAAGCAAATTTACGTCAGTCAACCATGGTCGAATTTTTTAAATACTAAATCATGTGTCCATAGTTACATTCAAATTTATATAATTTAATACAAACTTGTTTTTCTGTTACATTCTCGTAAGTACCGATTTTTTTACATTTATATTTATATATGTTCCAATTTTTTAAGTTTCCTGTTATATTCAAAATATATAAATAAGCGCATTGGTTAGTGTTTAGTATTTAAAGTATTATTATCTGCATCCATTCTTTGTTTTTCTTTAATCTATTAACCGGACAAAAAACCTGGAACCAACGGTGTCCGTCTTGGAGACATTTTCGTGTATTTGTAGAAGTTTTGATCCATTCGTTCAGTTGTCCGGCGAATAGGACCGACACCATCCCATGAAAATGCAACCCAAACTATAATATTTCCTTTCTACTTTATGGTCTTGAAAGTATATAGCCAAAGGTCGA